>OY987255.1:107889817-107929338 GCA_963920725.1 Rhamphomyia laevipes
CCTCCTTACAATAATGTAATTGACGAACAAACTAAAGAAAGTTAAAAAACTCCAGTTCCTCACAATAAATCAATAAATCAAAATATTTATAGCAGTATCAAAAAAACCGCTCTAAATGAATTTGAACAAAGTAGCGAAGTTACAATATTCCGCAATAGCTTTAAAACTAAAATTGTAAAATAGAATAACTTCTAATAATAAAAATTGATGTCTGCACAATTATTTAGCATATGGATGGTAGTGCTTATTTAAACATGATTTTTAAATAAAACATGTAATGGAGTCATCTACTTATCCAATTTTCTCGACAATAACTAATATTGTAAACTCTTCACGCATGAAAATCAAACTGTGGATCAATTTTATACGAGAGAAAGAAACAACCAAATTCAAATTAAATTCACAAAATGAATATGATATGCAAGGGGATGTGGTGAAAGTTTCTGAAGTGTTGCAGGAGGCACGACCTTTTACCTTTTGGTGTCTTAAGACAATGCCTAAATGTAAAGAGCGAGTTTGATACCACCAAACCTATTTCCCAATTCATAGCACGCCTTGAAGGAAATGACCTGAATCAACTTCCAAATTTATGAAATGATAAAACCCTATTCCTAAATTGTTGCGAAAAATATAAACATCAAACCAATTCAAGTTGTACGGGTTGGAAACACAAGTGATGATGTTACCAAATTGAAAATATCCCTCAATTTATTTAATTGAATCAATAATTTTTTTTAAAAAAATTGTTATTGATTTCATAACACCATGTTAGTCATTATGTTTGCTATTGCAAAATCCAACAAATCATTTTTTGACTTAATGATATTGGTATGACAGAAGAAATAGTTTCTCTCCTTAGACGTTAATCCAGTCTTCGTGATATTTTCAAAATTGGGCAATTGATTTATAAGGTTTTTTTTGCTGATGATTCGGTGGTTTCCTATCTGTTATTCTTAATTTTTACTTACATAAGCTATATTGAATAATCAAGTCTATCACATATTCCGGCGGAATAAAAATCCGACGGAGACTTCAGTTCCGTAGTTGTTTTGTATATTGCGTCAAATAATTTTTTTTAAAAAAATTATAAATCTAAAATAAAATTTTAAAAATGGACAGTACTTTTTTTTTTAAATTTATTTGAAGATGAAAATGTGTATGAAATATAAATAAAATTAAAATTTACACATCAAAACCATTTTTAATAAGTACAACTGTATGACCAAAAAATATAAAACCCTAAATTCAACGTGTTCTGATAGAAGAATGAAAAACAAAAAGAAAATTTATCTCACGAAATTGACAAACGTATCGACTAACAAATATTTATGTTTTAACAACCACGGGTTTTTAAGAAAATTTAAATTATTATTGGTTCTGATAAATTATATTAATTCTCATAAGATCTCTTTACATACTATTAATTCTGATCAGATTTGCTACCATTAATTTTGTTGAGTTATACTTCCCTTTATAAGGGGTCTACTTCCCTTTGACAATACTTTACCTTTACAGAATTTCTAATCTAGTACATTTGCAGTTAACCCTGTAGGATACACCTAAATTTAGGAATGAACTAGCCTGACTCCCTAGCTAGCCTACACTTTATGTTAAATTATTTATTTAATGAAAAACACAATTATATTTTGTTTAGTCCAATAATTATTTTCTTTTATTTATAATTGATTAATTTAACTTATTTTACTTATTTATTAAATTATTTATTTATTTAAAGAATTAATTATTTTATTTAAAATTTAATATTTAACTATTTTGATTAATATAATTTTCACAATATTCAAATTATTCTAACTTTATTTTACTGTCTCTGATTTGCGCACACACTTTACTAAAGATCGGAATCGACTGATATTTAAAATTAAGAATTACAAAACCTTTTTCATCGTTACTTTCTTGATCAATTGTTTCCGTAGTAACAATTAATCAATATAAGGGTTTTGGTTCGTCAGTCGGTATCGTACGATTTTTAATAAAAAATTGGAAGATAATCGTACGATTTATAATTATAAATTTAAGCAAATACTTGAATTTAAAATGTTAGTGTGCGTAGCGTCACTACATCACCCTCCTCCGAGTGAAACGTCATTGGTGAAATTATTTATTAAAACTGACTTTTCGTTCCATATTTAAAAACTTTTTTGAATGTACGGCGGAAATACCATAAGCCGGTTTAAGCCTGTCTATCGATATTGACTCGTCCTTATTTTTGATGGACAGTACGTAGAATTTATGTAGTCGACGTATGATGCGATACGGCCCGTCGTACGTAGGCGATAATGAAGGTTTAATTTTGTCATTTCGAACGAAAACGAACTCGCACGACGCTAAATTCTTCGGAATGAAAATATTGTTTTGTTCCGTTTGTCGTGTCGGAGTTGCAATTAAATTATTCATTGTCTCACGGAGTTTGGTGATGAGCGAGTTATGATCAATGGACTCTGTTTTTGTATTTACAAAAAATTCACCGGGTAATTTTAGAGTTTGTCCATATACTAATTCTGCTGGCGAGCACTGGATGTCTTCTTTTACCGCGGCGTGAATGCCAAGAAGAATAATTGGTAACTCAACCGTCCAATTCTGACAATTACCCCTCGCTTTGAAGGTATTTTTAAGTTGCCGATGGAATAGTTCCACTAACCGTGTTCGAATCACACCCAGAAGCTTCGTTAACTCTTGGAACAATTTTGCTTCGAATTGGGTTCCTTGATCCGTGGTTATTGTTGCGGGAATTCCGAATCGCGAAATGTAGTTAGTCACGAACGATTTTGTGACTGTAACTGCGGTAATGTTAGAAATAGCATACGCTTCTGGCCATCTTGTGAAACGATCGACAATTGTTAAAATGTATGAATTTCCATTGGATACTGGAAATGGACCTACCAGATCCATATGGATATGTTCAAAGCGTTCTGTTGGAACATTAAAAGTTCCGTGCGGTGATTTTGTATGACTTTGAATCTTGGACTTTTGACAAGAAATGCAATTCTTGGTCCAAAGATTCATGTCACGGTTTATATTTGGCCAAAAATACCTGGATGCAATCAATTTTCTGGTTGCACGGATCCCAGGATGTGCCAAGTTGTGTAAAGCATTGAAAACAGAACGACGTATAGAACTAGGAATGTACGGCCTATTATTTGCTGTTGACGTTTCACAATATTGCTCTAAATCGGGGAATTTAATAATCTCAAGTTTCCAAGATGATTTGGTTTTGTTATCCACTAAATCAATCAGTTCTTGGTCAGTTTTTTGAACTTGCGCGATTGTTTTTAAATCGAAATTATTAAAATCTACGGTAGAAATTTCCGAAAAACGCGACAGGCTATCTGCGACTACATTATCTTTACCGGCAATGTATCGAATGTCGGTCGAAAACTGCGCAATATAGTCGAGATGCCGTGTTTGTCGAGGATTTCTCTCGGTTTTTCAGCATATTGCGTTGACCAACGGTTTATGGTCCGTAAAGATGGTGAATTCGCGACCTTCTACCGCGTATCGAAAGTGCTTGATGGACATGTAAATCGCAAGTAATCCGCGATCGAATGCCGAATATTTTTTTTCAGCTGGTGAGAGTTTTCTCAAAAAAAAAATGCGAGAGGTTGCCAGCCTTGTTTGGTGGCTTGTTGTAAAACCGCACCTAACGCGATGTCTGAAGCGTCGGTCGAAATTATGTATTTTCCGTTTGGTTGCGGGTGCGCTAGCATTGTTGCGTCGGCTAATGCGCTTTTTACGTTTTGGAATGCGACATTTAATTCCTCTGGCCACGTCAGATTTTTATTTTTTGATTTTGTTTTTAGAATTTCTGTTAAATAATTATAAATCGGCGTTAAAAGTTCTGCCAGTTTCGGAATGAACCTATGGTAATAATTAACCATGCCGATGAAACGTTGAATTTGCTTCACTGATTTTGGTATCGGAAAATATTTGATACTTTTTACGCGCACTTCGGAAGGCGAAATACCTTCTGCGGTAATACGGTGGCTTAAAAAATCTAATTCGGTAACACCAAATACGCATTTCGACGGATTAATTGTAATTCCGACAAACGTGTAAATAATTAATTGTATTCCGACAAACGTGTAAATAATTGGCGGAGATGTTCTTTATGAATACGTGGATCGGGTGATGAAATAAGTATGTCATCGATGTAGACGAAAATAAAATCTAATCCCCGACATACCTCATTCATAAAACGTTGGAATGTCTGAGCGGCATTGCGCAATCCGAAAGGCATCCGTTTGAACTCGAAAAGTCCAAACGGTGTTGTAATAGCCGTTTTGTGAACGTCGGGTTCTGAAACGGGAATTAAATGATACGCTCTGATTAGGTCGATTTTTGAAAAAAATTTGGAACCATTTAAGTGCATCGCAAAATTTTGAATATGCGAAATGGGGTACCGGTCGGGAATAGTGGCTGCGTTCAACCGACGGTAGTCACCACACGGTCGCCAATCCGTATTTATTTTTTCCATATTCCAATTTCGACCATTAAGTCGAACTCTTTTTTCGCGGCGTCGTGTCTAGCCGGATCTAATCGGCGGGGTTTTGAAAATGGAAGCTGTTCTTTAGTTACTATATGATGGACCACTGAATGACTTACTGTTTTAAAGTAATTCGGAGCTTGAGTCAGATCTGGAAATTCGGACAAAATTGCAGAATATTCATTTTGTAAATAGCAGAGCTTCGGCGTCGGCGTATTGGCCTTAATGGTAAGCGTGCTAATTGAAAAACTCGTAAGTGGATCTATGATCTTTTTATTTTTAAGATCAACGATCAAACCATATTTTTTTTAAAAATCGGCTCTTATTATGGCTCTATCTATATCAGCTAAAAGAAATTCGTGTACGAAATTTCGTCTAAATCCGAGGTTGAGCTTTAACATTTTTGTTCCAATGTTTTTATAATGGTCCCGTTAGCAGCGGATAGTTAAACGTCGGAATGATTTTTAGACGATTTAGTTTTACATGGTAAAACTGATAAGTCAGCGCCCGCGTCAATTAGAAAAACTATATTATTTGAATTATCACGGACGAAAAGGCGGCTGTTAAAATTGGTTGCACCGTTAGCCGCTATATGTGGTGCACCAATTAGTTTGGGTGACTGGTATCTTTTGGAGGGCATCGACATTTCGTGGCTTTATCTCCGAAACGTCTATGATACCAACACAATGTTTCTGAATTCGATTTAGCGGACGGAGATCGAAATCTCGAATGTCGGCTCGAGCTGCGTCGTCTCACCGAACTTCTTTCCCGTCTCGGTTTAAAATTGTTATTTGATACATCTAGTTTTGCGATCATTGCCTCGATCTTTGATAGCCGTGCGTTAATATCCGACGGATCGATGTTACGCGTTGCGGAATCGCTTACTTTTGCGCTTGTTCCGGCGATTGAGAAAATGCTAGCGTTTTGTTGCGCTTCATATATTTTATCAGCGACTTCAGCTAATTCGTTTAGTGGTTTGTCGCCCACTGCTACTAACGCAACGTGTATTACTTGCGGCAGTTTCCGAAGCCAAAGATTCTTTATGATGGAATCGCCGAAGGTTTGACCTGCCATTTGTCTCATTGATCGTAGTAATTCGGATGGGTTTCGGTCGCCGATATCCGTTTTCGCGATTAACGATTCTAATCGTTTAGTTTCGGAAACCGAATGCCTTTTTATTAACACAGATTTTACGTTTTCGTAACGATCGTTGTCGAGTGGGACGGACAATATGTCGATAATAGAATCACATGATTCGGGTGGTAACGCGGCAATATTTTGTGTTATCATTTCTAATGCGATACGCCTGAAATTGCGCCTCGGCCTGAATAAACCATGTTGCCGGATTTGCGGGCCAAAACGGTGGTAATCTGACGCGTACTGCATCTATTTTTCCATCGTTGACCGGATTCTGATTATTTTTGGTGTTGTATGTGTGTATGTGTGTGTGTGTAAAATAAAATTAAAATTGCGAGAGTGAAATGTTTATAATTACAAAATTATAAATTTATTGATAATTTAATTCAATATAAATTTATTAATGCGATAATTTTTAATATGCAATTTTGTATATAAATAAATTTGTATACTAAAAATTTTTTTATCATATAAACTTATTGTAAATATGTACTAACAAAAATATATGTAGTAGTGTTTATTATATAATATGTAGTAATAATTTTTTTTTTTAAATTGTTTTTTTATTTTATATAAAAAAATTTATCAAAAATAATGTTTTATAGATTTAAAATTTGTATATGATATATACATATATATGGAATTTCTAATAATATATTTTATTTGTTATTTTTTTTTTTTAAATTTAACACTTTTTTTAAAAAAAAAAAAAAAAAAAAAATCGTTTTTAATGCAATTTAAATTTCTAAGTAGAATTCCAGATATATCAACTTATATTTGCAAATTTTAAATCTAATTTATTGACATATAATTTAATATGTGTATAATTTTATTGAATTGAATTTTTTCTAATTTAGACTTTGTACAAATAAAAAAAAAATGTAATTCGCACCATATACAAATGTTTAAAATGTAATGTGGTTTGTATATAACTATATACCATATACAAATATATATATAATATTATATTTTATATATAAAAAATATATATGTACATATTTAGAAAATTTTGAAATTCAAATTCTTAAATAATACTAAAAATGTTACTTGGAAAATTATTTTTTGATGATCGATGATATTGATGAATCGATGATGATGATGCTGGACTGCTGAATATGATGATGATGATGCTGGACTGCTGAATATGATGATGAAACTGATCTTGAATTAATGATGATAAAATTGATGAATCGATGATGCTGATGCTGATGACGTTGACTGAATTGATGATGATGACGTTGCTAGCAGGAATCGGCCAAGCGATTTTATGTGATTTTAGCAACGTTTTTTTAATTTTTCTTTTTGTTTTTAAATTTTCAGCAATTATATACGATTTATAGCAATTTTATTAATTATTATAACGATGGTTTTAGACCATGTGCTAATTTATATTGTTTGTTGGTTTTTATGTATAAATTAATTTATATGCAATTTTTATAGTCAATTTTTTATATATTTATATTAAAATTGTGATTTTTATTGCTTTTAGATATTAATCACGTCACAGTTTTACCAAAATAATTGTAATTTTTGTGTTTCTTGGTTTTTTTTTTATTTTAACAACTAATTTTAGGTTTTTATGAATAAACTGTACGTTTTTGTGATAATGTAATTGTAACTTTTTTGTGTTGTTTTTTTATAACAACAAAAATATTAATTTTACTAATTATTCTTTAAAAACCGCACTCGGGGTCACCAATTGTAGGATACACCTAAATTTAGGAATGAACTAGCCTGACTCCCTAGCTAGCCTACACTTTATGTTAAATTATTTATTTAATGAAAAACACAATTATATTTTGTTTAGTCCAATAATTATTTTCTTTTATTTATAATTGATTAATTTAACTTATTTAACTTATTTATTAAATTATTTATTTATTTAAAGAATTAATTATTTTATTTAAAATTTAATATTTAACTATTTTGATTAATATAATTTTCACAATATTCAAATTATTCTAACTTTATTTTACTGTCTCTGATTTGCACACACACTTTAAAATTAAGAATAACTGATATTTAAAATTAAGAATTACAAAACCTTTTTCATCGTTACTTTCTTGCTCAATTGTTTCCGTAGTAACAATTAATCAATATAAGGGTTTTGGTTCGTCAGTCGGTATCGTACGATTTTTAATAAAAAATTGGAAGATAATCGTACGATTTATAATTATAAATTTAAGCAAATACTTAAATTTAAAATGTTAGTGTGCGTAGCGTCACTACAACCCTACTAAAATTGACGATATCTCAAACTCTAGATACAAGAATGTAAGTATATATAATTTTAGTATTCTTATTTATTAGTTTTTAGTCGCATATTACTATTTATAAAGGATAGTATTTTTAAAAAATGTTTTTTTTTATTTATTTTTTAATTTACGACTTCGGCTAAAGTACATTACTATTGACAAATCGTATACTATTAGGAATTAGGAATTTATTACCTAACTTTGGTTATTTTAATGGTATTTAGTTCATTTTTATTATTAATTAATGTCAAACCTTTTAATAAGTAGAAGAGTTTAGGAATTACTAGATAAATTCAACTGTTAATTAATTAATATTATTTAATCATGTCTCACTATTACATGTTTCCCTAAATAGGTAATTTCGGAACTAAATTCATGCACCAGTGGTTGTAAAAATCGTGCAAATTTTGTCGCGTTCTATTCGTTGCAGAATAATTACCAAATTAGTTTTTATCGTCCGTTTACAGAAAATTGGTAAAACTGTACTTATCGTATTTTCCAGTATACATTTTTACTAATAATATAGAATTTATATTCTTTTTTTAACTGTCGGTAAACGTGCGATAAATCTATTTTTGGGTAATTTATTATTTTTGCTTTGACACTTTCTATTGCGGCATACCACAATCGGTTTTATTTTGCCCATTTCTGAATTTGTTCCAATTCATATTGGTGGATTATTTCCCCATTTTGTAAATAAGATGGAAAATATTTCTTCTATTTAAGCTATGATGAATTTTGTTTTTTTTACACCATTATTTCACAAATTATTCTATTTAAAGTGAGAGTTAATTGATTGTGTTGGAGCTCAGTACATTAATATTGGGAGTTAATTCATTTCCATTTAGACTTAATAAATAACAGTAATTTATAAATTATAAATTTATTATAATTTATAAATTTAGGTACAAACCATTAACTGTGTAATTTTGTATACAAAAAGTAATGTTAATATTAGTATACACACACATAATAAGTCAAAGATTGAATCAATACCCTACATTACCGAATATATTGTTCCACCCTTCAGAACAATATACGAGGAAGCCGAACTCTAAATTCTACACAACGGAGACATCAATAATTCAAGCCACCCCGAGTTTTTAACGAACCTTAGTAGATCCCTGACCGGGATCTCTACCAACTCCTCAAGTCCATCGAACCGGTAGTTACCTAAAATACGATGCCTACTCCTGCTTAATTCAAGGTTGTCACACAGCATGTGATCTTCCACTACACTCAAGTCTTGACACCCTCTGCATGAGTCCACCGTGGTTAGCCCCAACCTCTTGGCCATTTTTCCTAATAGGCAATGTCTGTTATTATCATGCTCAGGTTGTTCCTGTTCTGTGATAAAAGCAGTTTTGTCCTGTTATGGTTCCTCTCTGGCCAAAGCCCTTTGGTCACCTGACAGGTGTTGGTATTGACCCATATTTCATCTACCTTCTTCTCCGTGATTCTGTCAATCTCTTTCTTCACTACTCCCAATGGCACAAAAATATATTGATCAGCAACCTCTATATCCTTTTCAAAGCCCTTCCTAGCCAGTTCATCAGCTTGGTCGTTCCCATATATATCACAATGACCAGGTACCGAACACAGTTTTACCGTACTAATTATGCAGAGTGTCTGAAGCACTGCTCTGCATCTCATAACCAAGCTTGTTTTAATTCGACGTAGATTGTAATATCATCGTGTGATAGCACCTCCATCATTGCCAGTGAGGCCACATACTCTATCGCTAGCACCTCCACCTGAAACACACTGCTGTGGTTTGGCAACCTCACTGAATCCTCTATATTTAGTTTTTCAGAGAAGACACCCGCACCAGTTCCGCTGGTTGTCTTTGATCCATCCTTAAATATAGCAATCCCATTCTCCGGTATTACCAGATCTCCATCCCATTCTTCCCTTGTTGGGATTCGAATGCTGTAGTCTTTCTAAAAGAACATCTGTGGTACTATATAGTCTGTTTGCATACGGCTTAAATTTTAGGGCATTGGTCTCACGAAGTCTCAATTTCGTTGTTTTTAACCACCCCGCTCATTTGGTGTAGATCAAGAATGATTTCCATGTCTTTAGTTGGTGTGGTACGAGGAGCTTCCGTAACACTTATGCACGCCATCCTTTGTACGCTTTCCAATTTTCTCATCACCGTTTTCTTTTCCACTGCTGCCCACCATACTAGCGCACCGTACATGAGTATAGGTCTGACGACGCTGATGTAGAGCCAGTATGCTATATCCATCTTAATTCCCCATTTCATCTCTGAAAATCTCTTGCATGTAAATAATGCAATGGTTGCTTTTTTCACCCTTTCCTCAACATTTTTATTCCAGTTCAGTTTGGAATCCAATATAATTCCTAGGTATTTCGCGCTGTTTGTGAGTGTCAGCTCCACTTCGTTCAGCGATGGTAGATTAAAGACTGGAATCTTCCTCTTTCTGGTGAAAAGAACCAGTTCTATCTTGGCTGGATTTACTGATACCCCACAGCTATGTTGAGGCCTTTCTCCATCAACATGCTTATCATATCCAGAAATTACCCACTTACCAGGATCACAAGGTCATCCGCATATGCGACAACCCTGTAACCTTTTCCCTCTAATTCCTTGAGGACGCTGTCCATTACCAGCAGCAACAGAAATGGAGATAACACTTCTCCATCTGGTGACAGGTAGTTCAGATTGCAACACCTCTATTCACACCGGCATCACCCAGCGCTTTCTCAATAGCTTCAGTCTTAATATTATTGTACGCTCCTTCTATGTGAAGCAACACTGCCAATGTGTACTCCTTATAATTCAGCGACGTTTCAATTTGTGACACCGTATTCTGCCGCCTTTTCAATAAGTATATTGAGCTGTCGAAAGAGAGACATCTCGACAATTGCTTTTTATTTAGACCTCTACTTAATGCCTTTAGCATAAAGGATGACAGACTGATTGGTCTGTAGTCCTTTTCCGTAGTATGGCTATTCCTACCGGTTTTTGGTAAATATATAACAGTCAATGTACCCAGGGCTTCTTTGCAGCATAATTGGTCGAACACCGTCCGGACCTGGTGACTTATATGGAGCGAATTATTTGATCGACCTTGTCCACTGTTACAATAGCTTTGGCTAACTCCTAAGTTGTGTGTGCAATCATTGTCCACTAGTCGGGAACCAAGAAAATGGGCCTTAACCAGTGTATCCAGTGTATTCTGGCATGATTCCAACCATTCTCCATTCTATTTTGTAATGTAGTTCAGAACTGTTGGTTCCTTTGCCAATAACTTCATCAGTTGCTGTCTCATTGACACTTTCCATTGATTCACAGAACATTTTCCATGATTGCCTTTTGGCTTTCCTTACAGTGTATTTAAACTTCTTTAGACCTTACTTATAGTAATCGCAGTCGATTATACAGTTCTCCCTTTTAGCTTTGTGGTGCAGTGATCTTGCAATTCGCCTACACTCGGCATTCCAACACGGTGGTTTTCTACCAGTTTTCGCCCGACTGACAGGACAGCTCATGTCAAAGGCATCTGCCATCAGAAAGCCAATGTCATCAACCACCATATCAATCATTTTAGTTTTCGTTAGACGTTCCCTGGCTGGTGCCTTCACGGAGCCATCTTAAGTCTCCCTGTATAATAATTTAATAATAATATTAATAATAATAATCTTTATTTCAAAATAAAACCAAGTCTATACAAAATCATTTAAATAATTTAAAAATCAATAAAAAAGTTTTAATTACAATTTTTGTACAATTTTAAAGAAAAAATATTCAGAAACATCTATTTAAATTACAATAACTTGGCAAAAAGACTAATACATTATTAAAAGTTTTAAATATATAAAAAATATGTAAAATTAGAACAATTATATACAAATTCAAAAAATAAAATTTTAGAAACAAAATAGCAGAAGTATAGATTAAAGTTTTAAAGAAATAGCTAGGAACATTCAATTGTCCAAGAAGGACAATAGTCAAATGTAACAAAAACATTAATTGTAGACAGGGGTATAATATTTAAATTGAAAATATAATTTAAAAAAAATTAAAATTTAAGAATTGAACTGAAATAATTGAATGAACAAATTTAAAATTTTAACTAAAAATTTATTATGTTGAAACAATATGAAATTAAAGGATTCAATATACAACGTTTTTCTGTATGATTAAAAGAAAAAAGCCACAATCTAATTATCAGATATTCTGCTTACATGCCCTGCCCAATTCCATTTCAGTTCCTTTGATTTTTTTATTACATCAACTATTTTCGTTTTTTGCCTGATATTGACATTTTGAATTATATCTATGCAACTGAAGTTTAATATTGATCTTTCCATTGAGCGTTACCTGCAATTTTCTTTTTTTTATTGTTTGTCATACTCCAAGTTTGTGCTCCATAAGTTAGTGTTGGAAGTATTGCTGCAACAATAATATATTTTTTGTTTTTATATCTGTATTTGCTTCAATTATTTCTTTGATATTCCGAAATTTATTGCACCGGTTATTATTCTACGATTTATTTCTTTTTCACCTCTTATCGAATGCTAAATTTTCCCTGAATATACATAGTTGTCTACATATTCAAACTTTTCAGAACCAATTATAAGATCAGCTTTATTGCTACTATTAGTCATTACTTTGGTTTTATCAACATTTATGTCTAAACCAACTTCTAAGCATTTGATTCTTATTTCATTAATCATAGTTTCCAACTCTTCATGTGTTTCTGATATTAGTGTGATCTCGTAAGCAAATCTCAAATTATTTAATTTTTCACCATCAATAGGTATTCCCTTGTCATCCCAATTTAGTGATCTGTATACAAATTCCAGCGCTGCTACAAAAAGTGCCGCTGAAAGCGGGTCACCTTGCCTTACACCCCTGTGAATTTTAAAAGGATTACCTTTAGATTCAAGTGAAATAGTAGCTTCAACATCTTTGTACAAAGATTGTATAGTTTTAATATATTTTTCAGGGATACCTTGTTCTTTTAGTGCTTTCCATATTGCATATAATGTTCTACCGTATCAAAGGCTTTTCTAAAATCTATAAATGCTATATATATTTCAATTTTGTACTCATTACATTTCTCTATAAGTTGGTTCATAGCATGTAAATGGTCAGTCGTCGAGAAACCAGATCTAAAACCAGCTTGATTTCTTGGCTGATTTTCATTTAGCTGATTGCTAAGTCTTTTTAATATGATTTTTGAATTTTTTTATATAATAGTTAAAACTAAACTGATAGGTCGGTAATTATTTATAATACTTTTATTACCTTTCTTGTGCAGTAAGATTATCGTTGATTTTGACCATTGAGTTGGAATTCGTTCAGTATGCAAAATTTTTATTAAATAATTTTGAGAGAATTGCTATTATTTCTTCTTTTGTAAGTTTTAGCATTCCAGCCCATATGCCGTCACTACCTGCGCTCTTTTCATTCTTAAGATCTTCAATAGATCTCATTATTTCCGATTTTAAGAATATTGGAGTAACTTCATTTTCATTTTCATAAACTAACATATTTTGTTCTTCTTCAACATTCTCTAATCTTGCTGGTACTTGAGACGTATATAAACTTTGGAAAAATGTAGTAGCTTCCCTATTTATTTCAATTCTGTTTCTTATTTGCTGGACTTCTTATCTAAATCTGGTATCCAATTTTTTCCTCATGATAAGTTTCTTTTTGCTTTTTTGATAGATTTCGTATTTTCTATTATATCTTTTAAATTCCTTTCGTTGTATTTTTTAATATCTTTTTATCTCTTTTTTAATGGATTTTCTTAGGTTTTTTAATCTGTCTTGTTGTTCATGTGTTTTGTGTGTGATAGATCTAAGCAATTCTCTCTCTTCAATCAGGAATTTCGTTTCACTAAAAGACACTGATGATATAATCACCCTTTTAAGTTTGTTATATCTTTCTTGTAGAGGTAATGACATATTTATTGTATTAATTTCATTTCTTAAAGTTCACTTGTATCAATATATTTCATTATCTGTAAGATTCTAAGGTATATTTTTTTTTTGTCAAGTGCCAATTTCTTGTTTTGTGATTTATCTCAATTTTAACACGTACAACTATATGATCCGAATCGAATTTAAAATTATTTAACAAGATACGTCTTTTATTGTTTTCTTATTTTTTACAATTATGTAAAAAATAAGAGCCATGTCCATTCATTTTATGGTTTCTTTTTAAATAAAGTATTACCTATCGCCATACCTTGTTGCCATAGCCATTGTATTAATCTTTCACCTCTACCATTTCTTTTTCCATATCCAAATTCACTCATGATATATTGTTCAGCTGGTAATTTTGTCCGATCTTAGCATTACTGTCACCAATAATTAAAATTGTGTGTGAATTGTTCTTTAATATAATCTTGTCTAGATCAATATAAAAAATTTTGATCAGATGCTGTTTGATCAGATGCTGTTGACGTAGGAGCATAAACTTGAATAATTGAAATGCTTTGGTTGTTGATTTTTAATTCTTTTGCAATTAATCTCTCACTATAGAAGTCAATTTCAATTATATTATTTTTCCAACGGTTGTGTATCAAGAAAACAACAATATATAATCCTCTAGATTCACATTTATATGCGAAAATGTCTCCATTATACATTTCTTTTATATTTTCTCCAAATATTCTTGTTTTAAATATACCAATGACATGCCATTTAATATAACTAATTGCATTTTAAAATTCTTTTTGATTAGCTTCGGAAGATAGTGATCGAGCATTATATGTACAAATATTTATAAATTTATCCTTTTTATTTAATGATATATTGCAAAACATACTTTTGTCATACGTTTTTTTTTGTTATTAGATTTCTTACACTGTTTGTTTTCTAAAACTGTGATTTTACTTGATATTTCTTTATTCGATAATATTTGATTTTGGGGGTTTTGACCGTATTTCCTCACGCGAACCAACCGGGTTGAGGAAATCAAATTCGTGTATTAATATTCATTGTATAAAACCCTACTTTTAGGATTTTACTATAAAACACTACCTTTTTTACTTTTATTAAAAATTACTAACTTCTTCTAGCGCCCTTATATTTGTCGTCCGTACTCAATGAATAATTACCAAAGAATAATCAAAATCCTTAACTATATTTTTCTATTTTATTTTCCCAATCCTTTGTTATAATTTTACTATTCCATTTCACCAAATTCCTATATTATTATTCTAACATTTTAATCATTAATATTTCTCTGTCTATTTTGCACTATCTGCTCTATTCTAAACTACCTACGCCTGTCATAATCTATTTCCTATATTCCTCTAAATTCCCATTAACATAATGATCTCTTTGTTGCATCATTTCGAGACGACAAATCACCAGAAGAAGAAAGTCAATTGGAATGATCTTTTATGTAATATATGTTACAATACTATGATGAGATTTTATCTATTGTTAACAGTTCGGCCAATCTACTTTCTCACTTTCCATAGTGAGAACACTTTGACATCGAACTTATTGCTTTATCACACAGAAGCAACAACTGATCAGACTTGCATAATCACACAGAAGCAAGTAATTAATGATCAATAAAATAAAATAATTGCTTTATCGCACAGAAGCAATAACTGATCATACTTGCATTATCACACAGAAGCAAGCAATTGAGGATCAATAAAAAATATTTGCTTTATCACACATGAGCAACAACTGATATCCACTATCAGTTGATTAATTTTAGCTTACCATTCGCATGCAGAACATTTACAATTTCTTACCGCCTTTATTACATTAACCATTTGTCTAGACTTCCAACAATCATTAATATGTATCTTAAGCTGAAATTAAATTCCAAAATCTAAATGATTTAACACTCAGTAAAAACCAAAAAAAACTATTCCTTTTTTCCTAGGATTCGTCCATTATAATACCATTCTGTTCAACTGGAAATTCTTCATATATATCGTCATCAAAATTTAAATCCTCAATCTTACACGATCTGCTGCATGAATGAACTCATAATTTTATAAAATTTCTCCGTCATCACAAGACTCATTTTTGAAAATGTTCCAACTAAGCTTTTCCTTGCGCACAGAATTGAACCAAAAACAGCGGAACCAGCTAATCTCAAAGAAAAGTAAAATAACGTTGCTTGTTCCGTCCATAAATAATTATTTTATAATTTTTCAATATTTCGTAACCAAGTTGAAACAGAAATATTTCTGTTTTTTATTACGGGTCAAATTCAGGAATAAAAATGATTATTTCATTTAAACCCAATAATACAGCAGTATTACCATTTACATTGGTAGTCACAATTGGGTCATCTCTACTTGCATTATTTACACTGTCCGCCACGTGCGAGCTGGATGCACATTCATCGGAAGTTTGTTCTTCCGTAGTTACTGTATGGCTAATATTCCCCGCAACCTAATCGATGAATCCCTTTTTGCATGCAACAACAACATTTCTTCACGCATTAATTGTAACTCCAAACGTATTTCTGTAGTGTCTTTCTTCATTGCCGCAAAATCCTCTTCCAATCGTCGCTGTTTTATAATTTTTTTCGAACTTGTCTTATCCATTTTTTATATAAATATATATAGTATAATAATTATATAATGTAGTATAATTAGTATTTTTAATTACTATCAAAATCAAATTCAACTATATTAATTTCCCCAATATTAATTTAAAAAAACAATAAAATATAGATATTACTAAAAAAAAATAGATACTCTTACCATTCGATGAGTCAGAAATTCTTAAAGTGCGCAATATTCTTTTTTTCTTCGCAATAACAAATTCTTTACTTATTTGCGCACATACTTGTTCATTCTTGTTCAAAATTTATATATATATATATATAAAAACTACTATTATAAATGTATTGTGTATGTACACCATTTATCCTTAGGAGAAATAAAAATTTTAACACTATATATTCTTTGTAAAACTGTTTGTTAAATCAATAATAAACTTTTCATTGTGCTTTGTCCTGAACACACAAATTACACAATTTTTTTTGAAATTTTGCTATTTCTATTATTTTTTTCACATTTTTTGTATTTCACAATTTTTTTCTTTTCTCCAAATTAACCACACACGCACAAAAGTAAATATTCTTTGTTTAAAAAAAAATCCAAAAATATTTTTTTTTGTTTATATTCAGCACACACACACAAAAGTAAATATTTCTTTCTTTAAAATAAAATTTCACAATATTATATATTTTTTTAACCCAAATTTCACATAATTTATATTTTTTTACTTTCCTTTTATTGAATTTACAATTCATGTTTTCCTCGCCCGGGCATAGCTCCTAAACCGCTTTACCGATTTAACTCAAATTTGAAACTTAAGCTCGTGTTATTAACCATTCCGTACTTTAATAACTTTCATGGCCCGGTAAGGGGGCGGGAGGTTGGGCCTTCTAAAAAGACATGTGGCATATCAAATTAAAGGTCTTGATGAGTACATCTCGTTGGCGCGGCGAGGGGGCGGGGTTGAACCTATTTTCAAAAAAGTCATGTGGGGTATCACAATAATTGATTTGTACATCTCATTGGGTAGTGTTTCAGGTAACTAGGACCATGTGGGGCCCCAAAAAAATGGGGCTAAAAATGAAAAATCATGTGAGGTATCAAATTAATGATCTCGATGAGCATATCTTGTTGGGTAATGTTTCAGGTGGAGGGTCATATCCCCAAAAAATAGGCCAAAAATAACAAAAATCATGTGGGGTATCAATTTGGGGCCGGGAAAAGTAGATATCTTTAGGGCATGTAATGGTAGTGTTTCGGGCAACAAGAGCTATGTGGATGTCTATTCGGTCTTGCGCCGGTTAAAAAAAAAACACTCGCTTTGCATAGGTCCTTCGTTATGCGTCGATAATTTTTTATATTGATTGGGTTATATATATATATATATATATATACAGAAAAAAAAAAGTTGAAAATTCATCTAAAAAAGTAGATTAAATCATCTAATTTTGTGGTTGAAAGTTAACCAAAGAAATCAGTGTGTTGCTGCAATGAAATTGAAGTCATTGATTTAAAGACTAGCTGTAATAATTGCTTTAATAATTTTTGTTATTGAATTAAATATATTTATAGTGACTGTTTCAACGAATTATTTTAATACATTCATATAAGAAAGTATAGATAATTCAAGTATATGGGTTAGCCCAATTTAGTTAAATTGTGTTTTGTTTTGAGACTTTTTAGTATATAAAACAACCACAAGTATTCTAAATAATAAACATAAATGTTAGATAATTCAAATAGCATTTGTGTGTAATTCATATAAAGAAAAGAGATACTTCATATACATACGTTTCGCCAAATTACTTACATTTTTATTTGATTTAAAACTTTTTTCTAAATAATATAACCCTATATATACAGGGTTACACTGAAATAAATAGAATATTGGAATTTTGTGTAAAAATTAACTTTATTTATTTTGACATTTAAAAAAAAAAGAATTCTGTACTGACATTTAATATTATTATTATTTTCATTTAAATTGACATTTAACATTATTATTATTTTCATTTTAATCAATTTTTAATAACATATTTCATTATTTTATTTTAAAATATAAATATATAATAATTTTTAGTAAAATTAATTTTTACAGTATTTTAAACTCTTTATACTTAACTTTTTTCATTTATACATTATTATTATTTTCATTACAGTTTTTTAAAGTTAATTTTAATTGACAATTACATATTATGTTTGTTGTTTAATTTAATGTTAAAATAAAGCTGATTTTGGTTTAACCACTTTAGAATTATTATGTAAAATTAATACATTTATTGGTGGATATTTAATATTTTTTATTGCAAATATTTCTTCTGTGTTACGTCATATCTTTAATAGTATACGAAAGTATTGAATTTTTCTATGTTGAGTTTTTTCCCTATTACAAAAAAAATCATTTTTAGAGGTTTTTACTATTAAAGTTATTGAGTAAAAATAAAGAAAATTAAATTTTTCTATTGTAATAATATCATTTACTTTATATAATGTATTATAAATATATATACTATTAGTGCAAAATATTTCATTTAGATTTTCAATAATAATAACAGATTTAATATTTGATATATTTGAAATGTCTTGAAGATTTCCTACCCCTGTTTGGAAATGATTAATAATTTTCGAATTTAGTATTGTATCTGCAAAGGAATATTGGAGCTTAGTAGCTAAGCTGAAACATATATTTTTACGTGAAGTAAGTGATGTAGCATATTTTTTTAGTTCTTTATGTTTTGCCTCAAACCTCATGCACCACAATTTATGAAGAGGACCCATATTTTTTATTACAGTTGCATAATGTGTAATGAAATGATGTTTTGGCAGTAATGTACAATTAAATAATTTAATGTATTTTTTATGATGGTTTTCTATTAATTGTTTTAACTGTAATATGTCATTTTCATCAAAACATGGCTTCAAACATAAATATATTAAATCTGATAATATTATTAAAAAATTCCAAACTGCATCTGTTTTAGGGACATAATTACCTACATATAGAGGAATATAATGTATAAAACATCGAATTTGTGCAGATGAAATTTTTAAACTATTTTTCTTAATATGTAATGAAGTTATATCTGCGCACAAATTGCTTTCATCAAATCTATCATGAATAAAGTTTTTTTTTTAAATTTAACTGATCTAAAGAAAAATATTTTTTGTCAAATATAAAATAATTTAATATTTTGGTGACTTCAACATGACATATGCCCTCAAATATATCATGCATTATATCCACCACGCAATTGTCTGTAACAAAAAAGCTTTCTATCTTATTAAAAGGACATATTTCCCTAATACCGGTTTTTACAACATCTTTAGTTTGTACATCTGCAATATAATTTTCTTTGTTTCTTAACAATTCTGATTTTTCATTTATTTGGACTAAAGTACTTTTTTTGTCCATTTTACAAAGTCGACAAAAATAATTTGCATTGAAACATCTGGAAAACCCTAGTATAGTATTTAGCCCTAAATTGTCACCAGTAATTGCAGAAAGTATAAAATATACTTGAATAGTTTTATTATTAATTTTAAGTTCGAGACCATTTTCTTATAAATCTTTTAATTCGGAAATTAAATAATAGAAATTTTTTTGTAATCCTGATGAAATTGATGAAGTTTTACTCAAATAGCACGGAAAAATATTTTCTAATTTTGAAATTTGATCAAAATTAAGAAGAGGTAAAGATAAGTAAATAGCACTAATTTTATGGACACGCCCTAAAGGATTATTAATCTTAAAATCATCTTGGTAAAGCAGATAAGGAATAATAATTTTATTTTTATACTTTTCAGATTTCTTTTTCCAAACCTCACCTTGTATTTTTTTTTTTTTTTTAAGTTAAGTTCGTTCTTTATTTCTTTTTTTTTAATTACAATATATACTTAATTCTAATAAAGGTAGAAATTATATATAGCCTTATTTTTCTACTGGCCCCATCACTGGGGCACTCTAGATCTTATGATATTATTATTATATTTGTTTTTTATATCAAATTTATTTATATATTATATATTTACATATTAATATTTTTTTTTTTTTTTTTATTTTGTCAAAAAATTTACAAAAACCCAAATTATTTTTATTTTTTTATTAAATAAAAACCTAATCTAACTTCCTTAATACTAGACTTGTTTCTAACTTAATACTACTGTTAATCCTAAACCTAAAAAACAACAAACTGAGAAAAAAAAAAGAATTTATTTTCATTAATTAATATGTAATTATTTTTTCCACCAAATGTGTTTTATGTATTTATTGTACTGATCGGTGTCAGCCTTAGGAATATTTAAATCAAATTTTAGGTTATATATTTCAATATTATTAGGATCAAATTCAATTTTTAGATCTGTTTTGCGTCTATTAACATGATAAAGTATTGGTAAACCATCTGAATTTTGAATATAATTATTCATATCAAGATATATAAAAGTTTCTGGTGACACATAAACATTTTTCATACATTTTTTAAAATAAAATTCATTTGGATAGTACAATTGTGAGATAAACGGATTTTCTTCTACATCAAATATTTTATTAAAATGATTTCGAATAATTTTTATAATGAAATTATCAATACGACCTATCTTAGCTTCATTATAGATGAAATTATTTGAATAGAAATATTTGTAATCATGCCTTGGATTTCTCCAACGACTTATACATGGTCTTATGCATTTTCTTTCAAATATTCTTAAATCTTCCATACTTGTGCTGCTAATATTGTACCAGATGGGTGCACCATATGTTAGAATTGGTCTTATCAATGATTTGTAAGCTATAACTTTAACTTCTTTAGTAATTGTTTTGTTATAAAAAAGTTTTTTGCATAACAAAAATGATATTTTAGCTTTATTTATTTGAATGTTTAAATGTTTACTAAAATTTAATCTATTATTTAGATTAACTCCTAGGTAACGAACATTATTTTTATTTGTAATATTAACACCATTCAGTGTTTTAATTTGGAAACTCCTCCAATTTTTCTTAACATCTCTACTACATTTTTCTAACCCTGGCCTAAATAAAATTGATTCACTTTTGTTTTCATTTATACTTAGTTTCCAAGTATGAAGATAACTAAGTGATTCATTAAATAATTTTTGTAATTCTTCAGTAATTTTTGTTGAATTTCTATTACTCGTGTATATAGTAATATCATCAGCATAGGTTATACCCTTATTTTTAGGTTTTAGATAAATTGGGTGTTCGAAAATATCATGTATGTATAAATTAAAACATATGGGAGCAAGAATTGTTCCTTGTTGTAGTCCGTTTTTTACTTCATAAAATCTACTAGATACACTATCTTGACTTGTCACTATAAATTGTTTTTTTGTAATTAGTTCATAAACTAAATAAATAATTTGCTTTGGTATATTTTTTTTTACCATTTTATAAATTAAACCGTGAATCCACATTGTATCGAATGCCGTTCTGGTATCTATGAGGCAAGCCCCTACACATTTATTTTCATTTAATTCCCAACATATATCCGATGTTATTTTATTTATTGCGTGAATAGTTGAGTGTTTTTTACGAAAGCCAAATTGTGTATCTGGTAAAATTTTATTTGAATCGATATATTTTGTTAATTTTGAAAGAACTATTTTTTCAAAAATTTTACTAAGATTTGGTAGTAAGTTGATCGGCCTATAACTTTCGACTTTTGTAGGATCTTTACCAGGTTTTCGTATAGGTATTATTTTAGCTATTTTCCACCGTTTTGGAACATAATTATTATTAATTATATTATTGAAAATTTTACAATATTCTTTAAATAAAACTAATGGAAGATTTTTTAGTATAATGTTGGGTAAATTATCTATTCCTGACGATTTCTTATTATTTAACTGTTTAAAGATTAATTCTACTTCCTTTATATTAGTAAAATGTTCTTGGTTTAAATTCTGATTACATGATCGATTAATATTGCTAAAATCTGTAAGTTTATGTATCTTTTGTTGTGTCATTTCAGTGTTAATTTGTTTTACTATATTTTCCACATCTCTATTTAATTCTGGATTATTATTGTCTACGTCAAGCATATGAACTTTTTCATAGTGATTTCCTAATATATCTAATTTATGAGACGTGTTTTTAATTATATAATTGTTATCCTGATCTATTTCTACATCCTCTAATAATATATTTGCATCATGTAATAACTGGCTATCATTTATTTTTAAGTTTTCTATATATATATCATTATTCCTACGGAACAGTTTATTAATTTCTTTATACATATTCCCATTTTGGGGATTTATTTTTAATAATCGTTTTTTCCAACATTTATTTATTTCCAATTTTATATTATCTTTAGTGATTTTTTTTAAATTGTTTAGGATTGACTGTGTTCTATATATTTGTATATCGTTTATGTTGTTAAAATTTTGTCGTTTTAATTTATTCATTTTAGATATCAGTAATGTTTTTGTCTTTTGTAATTTATCTATTAATGGCGTTCTATAATTATTTGATATATTAATATTTTTGTATTTAGGTACCGTTTTTTCTATTGATTTTAGTATAATATTTTCTAACTCTAAAGCATAATTTTCTATTTCTTCGTTAGTAAGTGTTAAGTTACTTGGGACAATTTCGTTATTAAGTATACATCTATTTTTATAAAGTTTTTCTATATTTTGTTTAAATTTATACCAATTTGTCTTAGCATAATTGTATCTATAAGTATATTCTTTTTTTTCTATCAAAAAATTTTCTTCAAATTCATTTTTAACTCTTATAATTAGCCCTGAATGGTCACTATCGTATGTTATTATTTCTAGCTTTTTTGAATTTGTTTCAGTGATTATATTTAATCTATGATCCGTTATACAAATATCTAAATAAGATCCTGATCTAAAAGTGGGATATTTTGATGAATATAACCTACATTTAAATTCAAATTCGTTTCTGTCTAACCAGTTATATAAAAAAAGACCCCTTGCGTTATTTTGCGAATTCCCCCAAGTAGCATGTTTTGCATTAAGATCGCCAGCTAAAATATAATAATTATCTAATTTGTGCAGTTCTAATTTTTTAAAAAGTGCATGAAATTCTTCTGCAAATTTTTCTTTAAAATTTTCAGATGCGTATGCCGATATAAGATACAATTTTTTATTATTTTGAATTTTAATAGCTATTATTGTTATTTCTAGGCATTTATTATTTATGACATTTTTATTTGAAATAACTTCAAATTTTATATCATCTCTTACTAACATTGCTGTACCTCCACCGTTTATTTCACTCTTTCTATCAGTTCTAATTATAATATATTTATCCAAATGAATCTTATGTTTATTATTTAATTTTGTCTCACTTACAAATACAAAATCTGGTTTGTTAGTTTCTAAAAAATTTGAAAGATAAATTCTTTTGTCATGTGAAACTAAAGAATTTACATTAATTGATATAATTTTAATTGTGTCTAAATTAATCATTAAAGGTATTGTATAAAAAATCAATTCTTTTTGAATTTACATTTATATTTTGTTCTAAATTTGTAAGTCTTACGTTAAAATTTTTTATAGATGCTAGTATATCTTGTAAAGATTTCTCTATACTAACATTCGTATTATTATTATTATTATTGTTAATGTTCTTATAATTATTGTTGCTATCGTTATTATTATTTTCATTTCTTAACATATTAGAAAAACTTACTAATGGATTGATGTATTCATTTGTTTTATAACTATTTGTTTTTTTTTATTTTTAAGTTCATCCTTTTTTTTTTTAAGTTTTTCAACCAATATAAGGTATTGTGGACAACCTTTATACGACGCTGGATGTCCTGTTTCTTTGCATATGACGCAGAATAATTTTGCCGATGGAACTATATCAGTTATAGTACAGTTTTTTGGTCCATGACTTTGACCACATTTAACACATCTATATATTAGTGTACAATTACTAGCCGTGTGCCCTGGCCTTTGACATTTTGTACATTGACAAACTATATCGCTTTTATATATTTTGTCCCATTTGATCATACGATGATCAATACTTTTTATTTTATATACATCGTTAATGTTAGTATCAGGAGATACTTGTACTACAAAGAATGGTGTATTTTTGTTATTTTTTATAGAAAATTTAGTTTTAAACCTTGTAACATTACAAAATTTTATTTTGTCATTACCTATTGCTTTTAGATTTAGCAATATTTGGTCTGGATTATCTTCTGGCTCTAAGCCTTTTAGTAATAAGGATTTAAATTTTTCTTGCACTGGCGTAAAAGTATAATATTGTGTTTTTGTTTCCTGTAACATATTTTTAATGTTTTTGTAATCTTCAAGTTTTTGACACATAACTGAATATTTTGAAGAGTTGATTTTTTTTATCTGAAAATCATTAATTTCTAAATGTTCTACAATACCTTGTTTAATATTTTCAATTTGATTATTGTAAATATAAATTGGGGGTACTTTTTCCTTAATATTTGTGTTTTTGTTTTCTATTTTATTTGTGTTATTTTTATTGTTCATTTTATTTAGTATTTCAGAATTTTGTATTTGATTTTGTTCAATCAAATTGAGCAAAATATTCTTTTGGTGTAAATTAGTATCTGTAATAATTTGAGAATTATTTTTATTATTGTCTTCATTATTAATACTATTATTTGAATTAATATTATTTTCACTCTTATCATTTTTATTTTTCTCTTCTTCGGAGTTATTATTGCATAAAACCATATCTTCATTATCTCTTTCAAGAGTAATAAATCTATTACTACAATCCAAACCATCATTTGTCAATAATACCGCCGAAGTTGATGGAATTGGATTTGATTTTTTCGTTAAATTTTCTACTAATTGTTTTAGAGAATTTAATTCACTTTTTAGAAAAGTATTCTCCTCTTTTAATTCTTTATTTGTTTTTGTTTTTTGTTTCACTACACCATATTTTTTTTTGGCATCATTTTTAGAAATTTTTTATTGTTTTCATCGTCAGAATTATTATTGATATTATTATTTTTTCTTTTAAGTTTTGTTTGGCCTGTATCTTGCACTAAACCACTAGAGTTTTCACTCATTTTAAATTTATATAAATTGTTTTATATCTATTTTCTTATCTTACACTATCAATTACTGTAATAATTACGATTTTTTATGAGGAAAGCAAACGAACGCGTGTGTTTCCTTTGGATTACAAAACCGCACTCCCACCTCACCTTGTATTATGTTGCATATTTTGTCATTATTATCAATTTTTTTAGAATTTTCAATGACAGTATTTAAATTATCTTGAATTTGGAAAAAACATTTTAAATTTTCTTTTATTGGTAATAAAACTACCTGAGTTTTATTTTTACCGTATATGGTCATGGAATCATCAATTAAATATAGTTTAGGTTTCGTAAACAAATTAAGTTTTTGAATATGATTTCGAAAATTGTATTCTGTATTTATTAAATCAAAAATTTTATTTATTGAATTTGAGATATGATTAAAAATATTTTCAGACAACTGATCTGCTAATGAATTTTTTAATAAATGTTTTGAAAATAAAATTACAGATGGTATAATCATGTTTTGTGTATCATATATTAATTGAGTTGCTAGCTTTCTCGATATTTCCATTTTACCATAATACTTAGTAGAAAATTCTTCAATAGTTTTTTGAAAACTATCGACACATACAGCGAAAGCAATTGGGGTGTCTGATATACTTGGTTTCCACAATTTTTTAATGTTTTCCTTATTTAAATGAAAAACGGTAGGAAGTAGTACGGCATTCATTGAAATTAGTATTAATAATAATAATGTTTATTTCGATATACAAATGAGACGTTGAGTCTCTACAACATGTATATACATTAGATATATGTTCAAAAAGCTCTCATCAAAAATACTAAAATTTAAAATATTTATAAAGCTAAAATAATAATTTTACTATACTTATTTAACAATATTAAGACAAAAATATGCAAAATAAATAATTACTAAAATTTAAAATTTAAAATACATACTAATATTACAAAGCTAATAAAATTTAAAATATTTATAGAACTAAAATTAATAATTTACTATACTTATATAACAATATTAAAACAAAAGTATACAAAGTAAATAGAAATGAAAAAAATTACTTTCACTAGACCTTCCAAAAATTAGTTTAATTTCACACAAAAACATTATTTTATAACTAAATTACTAAATGGTACTAAAGTGTTGAAAGCAAAGTTCGCAAAACTTATTGTGCGATGTAACACATTTTATAGCAACAGGTAGTTTGTTCCATTGGGAAACTATATTGACGAAGAAAGACAAATGACGTGAATGCGTTTTGTGTTTTCGTACAACCAAATTATGCGTTCTGGAAGACCTTCCAAAAATTAGTTTATCTGCTAGGTATTGTGGCGATTTATAATGAATAAGCTTATGCAGAAAACATAGATAACGATAATTTAGATACTCCAAGAACATACAGTTTAAAATTGTCTTACTAACATCATGGATTCTGTCAATTTTTTTACGATTATTAACGTATCTAGTACAAGAATTGAACAGGACATTAAGTTAATTTCTTTTACCAACATTCATAGACGAATATACTACATCACAATATAGAAAATATGGGACAACCAACGATACGATCAATTTACGCCTAGAAAGAAAAGGAATATTATTAGAAAACTTCCACATTTTACGGAGGACAGTATAGACTTTGCAGGCTATTGAATTAATATGATCTGACCAAGATAATGTCTTATTAAAGATCACCCCAAGATTTTTAACTTTATTGTAGTATGGTATAATATTATTGTTCAATCGAAGAGATGGTAAATGACTAGTATTAATATTTTTGGAAAAAATAACAATTGCTTGAGATTTAGCAGCATTTAGTTTGAGATCGTTCATACTAGCCCAGAAAGAAATCGAATCCAGCTCATCATTTAATTTGCCAATATTAGCCGCTAATTCAACCACAGGGCAGCTAAGATATATCTGTGTATCATCTGCTTAAATTTTTGTAATCTGAAATAAAAATAAAATTTATTGATGCTGGAATTTAATAAGGTAAAGTTCAATATGCCTTCATTTATATTTTTGTCGAGATCAGATAATAACTGCATATTTTTTAAATCCTTAATTTCAATTTTATATACTACTTTTATTTTTTGAGCAAAATTATTCCATTTGGAAAATAAAAGTATACTTTTGTCTGGATACAATTTATAAAAGTCTAACTCAATCTAAAAAGCAATATAAATAATTATAAAATAAATATATAAGAAAAAAATATAAAATATCCATAGCATACTTATTAAAGTAATACCAATCTTCTGCTTTATTATTGGCCACTCTTGCAAAATATTGATTGCCTTTTTATATTGCTCCTTTCGACACTCAAATGTTGTATTCCACTTATCGATGACAATGGCTTCTGGCCCGTTGTTCGTCTTAAGCCACTCTATATCATTTAATAAATGTAGAAATTAAAATATTAGATTTTTTTATATTAATCATTTAAACGTTTAATTTACCCAATTTAACATTACAATTAGAACTTTCGGTTAGAGGACGCTTTGCAGGACGTTGCTTTTTGACAAAATTTGATTCATTATTTTTTTTTGCCAAACTATAATATTTTTGCATTAATTTTCCTCTCTTATTTCCAATTCCAATATAGGCGATCTATAAATAATAGCAGAAAAATGAAAGTTGAATTAAAAATTATCAAAATAATTAATTTGGCATAATATAAATAATTACTTCTCTTTCTGTTGGAAATATTTTTTTTATTTGATTCGCCGCTTCTTGGTAATTTATACGAGTAGGGTACAGGATGTTATTATCCAAAATTCACCAATTAACATTGCTATAATATTTCTGTGATTTTTTGATAAAATATTATTTTTGGAATAAAATTCCAAAATTTCCTTGCCTTCCAAATTGCATTTCAATATATGATTTAAGTCCAAATTCTGTTAAAAAATACTAATTAACTATTAAGAAAAAATAAGTTTTACCAAAAGAGGACTTACTAATAAAGGTGTTGATTCTTCACCACAACTACTTTCAATTGTGGTGGCAGTTACGGTACTGCTTTGTGTTTCTTCAATTCCCTAAAAGCAAATTTCAGAAAACAACAATATAAATTACATATAAAATAAATAAATAAATAAAATAAAATATTAAATTTTATCATTTATTAATTTTTCAAATAAAAATTAAGTTATGAATTAATTTGACAGATATTAAAATAAATAACTTAGATATCTTTTAAAATAATTTAAAAATTACATTTTCTCTGCGCCACTCATGCAACTTTTGTCGAAATTTGAGTCTCAACCCAAATTTTTGATCTCGAATCAACCTATTTAAATCATTAGGCCCCATGATAAAAGAAGTGCTGGCACTTCACCGCTTTTTAAATCAGATAACTCTATCACAATTAAATTTGGATCAGTGGGCTCCATTTTCGTATACAAAATTCGGAACTAAAAATATTTTTTAAAAGTAACAGTTAATGTTATTTATTTAAAACTTAAAATAATAGTTTTATGTAGAAATTTTATTAAAATATTGGAAAGTTTTATTAAAATATTTTAATAAAATCTTGAAAAATTTGAAATAAATAATATAACAACTTCTAAAAAACTATTATTCTAAGTTATCAACTAAATGATTAATTAATATTTTTAAACACGTTTTAAAAATGTATATAAATCTTTTATATCACCAAAAGTATTGCGAAAATTACGTACTTCAATATTTGTTTTAAATTTTTTTTATTTATATTTCCTTTATATACGTAATATATTAAAAAAAAAATCCACAGCTGCACAAAAAATAAAAACTTTATAATTTTTTATATAAAAATCCACTTTTTTATTTTTATTTAATTAAATAACTTTTTTAAATGTTTTGCACATTTATATAAATCCTTATATCACCAAAATTATTTAAAATAATAAATTTTACGAAAATTACATTTATACTTAATATTTACTGCATTAAAAAAATTTCACAGCTTCACAAAATATTTTTTTTAGCACAAACATTAAACAAAACAACCGATTCCGCTAAAAGTTGAAAACATTATAAAATAATATTATATAAAAATTCGTCAAATGCTTGAATTAGATGTGCGTTTTTTTGCCGCACGGCAACGCATGCGTTGACTGATAGTCAATTAAATATGCATAATTCTTGTGCGTCGGGCGGTGCAGCAATTTACGACATTTTAATATTTGTTGTGAAATAAAAAAAAATATTAGTGTTTATTGTATTTATAAAATTGTGCTAACACAAAATTTTAATATCAATAATAAACACAAAATCTGATGACACAATAAAATTAAAAAAAAATATGTTGACAAATCAGCAAAAATCTATTGTCAAACTGATTTTATTTATTTTTAAGATGGTAAATTTAACTCCTGTTTTGTGGCAGAACTGCCGCCGCACGGCAAAATTAGAATTGGAGATATCATGCGGCAACACACCGCATGCGTTAACGCAGTATGTTGTCATCTAATCGGTTACATAAGAATCTATGGTTTCTAATTTTGCCGCACGGCAAAACGCACTAATGCTGGAATTAGATGTGGGATTTTAGTGCGTTTTCCGTGCGGCAAAATTAGAAACCATAGATTCTTATGTAACCGATTAGATGACAACATACTGCGTTAACGCATGCGGTGCGTTGCCGCATGATATCTCCAATTCTAATTTTACCGTGCGGCGGCAGTTCTGCCACAAAATAGAAGTTAAATTTACCAGCTTAAAAATAAATAAAATCAGTTCGACAATAGATTTTTGCTGATTTGTCAACATATTTTTTTTTTATTTTATTGTGTCATCAGATTTTGTGTTTATTATTGATATTTAAATTTTGTGTTAGCACAATTTTATAAATACAATAAACACTAATATTTTTCTTTTATTTCACAACAAATATTAAAATGTCGTAAATTGCTGCACCACCCGACGCACAAGAATTATGCACATTTAATTGACTTACAGTCAACGCATGCGTTGCCGTGCGGAAAAACCGCACATCTAATTCAAGCATAACAAACGCACATCTAATTCCAGCATAACTCAAACAAAACACTTGTTAAGCTATTGTTATTGTTAACTGCACTTCTATTTTCTAGAAATATCTTAAGAAAACGCAACAACAAATTCAAAAAGTTCCGTGGGCAAATTTTTACTCCAAATTTAAGCAAAAAAATTCTAGAAATTTATTTAATTACGCGATTCTTTTCATATTGGAAGAAATAACATATGTATAATAATAGTTGTAATTTACCTAAATTTTCTAACAAAACAATAACAAAATGTAAATAAGCTATTGGCAAATTGTGGTTGGTTTTACTACATAGTGTTTTAATTGAATCAATAAAAATACTTTTTGGAACATACAAGAATTGTTACTGACTTTTTTATTTTTTTTCTACAAAAGAAATATAAAAAGCAGATAATTATTGAAAAGTTTTGGTTAAATTTATGAAATACATAGCTTTTTTATTAAATGAGACAAAATTATTATACGAATAACTAATAAATTTCAACAAAATAAATAATTAAGTGGGTAATCTAAATAAAAATTCTGGAAAGCTAATTCAAATATTTAAATTTCAATGATTTATATAATTTAGTATATTTGTTGCATCTACAATTAAGATGCTTCAATGAAAAAAGTAGGAAAATCAATGAATTATTTTTTAACTACTTAAAAGTAGCTGAAAAATAGACTTTAATTTTTTCTGTGATATATATATATATATATAAGTAGTGTATTTATATACGTTGTAGCTCAAAGGAAATGAGCAAAAATAATGAGCAAAATATTGAAAAATAAATTCCATATTATATATAAAATAATGAGTATTTAAAGCATTTTTGCACATTAATTATTAAGTAATTTTCACCTCAATGAAATTGGACACCGCTTTAATTTGATTAAAATATTTATACTTAATTATTATTCCATTTCTTATTTATACTTCCGGTTAAGAATAATAATGTAATATGATCTAAATTGATTCACTTTGTCAAAACTTTTGTGAATTTTAAGGGTCAATGAATTGATCCGTATGCACGTGTATTAATATTGTTTTTTCTCACGTTTAAAATTTAGCATAACCAGATCATTAATTAAAAATGTCAAAATATTGGAAATAAAATCCATGCCACATACAAAATAATGCACATTTTGAACATTTTTGCACATTTTAATAGTTTATATGAAATAAGTAATTCTTCGCAAATGGGCGAAATGTTGAAAATAAATTCCACATCCACACCCCATACAAAATAATGGACATTTTGCTCATTTTTGCACATTTTAAAAATTTATATGAATTAAGTAATTCTTCGCAAATGGGTAAAATTAATATTGAAAATAAATCCCATACCCCATACAAAATAATGCACATTTTGCTCATTTTTGTACATTTTAATAGCTTATATGAAATGAATAATTCTTCGCAAATGGGCAAAATATTGAAAATAAAATCCATACCCCATACAAAATACTGAACATTTTGCTCATTTTTGCGCATTTTAATAGGTTTTAAGTAATTCTTCGCAAATGGGTAAAATATTGAAAATAAATTCCATACTCCATACAAAATTGTTAATTTTTGCATATTTTAATAGTTTATATGAAATAAGTAATTCTTCGCAAATGGGAAAAATATTTATACTTAAGCGTAATTTTAAATGTTTTTTTACTTCCGGCTAAGGCTAATATATAGCACGAGCACGATCTAAATAGTTTTTTTTTTACTCTTCCAAAAGTTTCGGGAATTTTAAGGGTCAATTAATTCAGACTAAACTGAAATGGGTGAAATATTGAAAATAAATTCAATACTCCATATAAAATAATGAATAGTTTGCTCATTTTTGGACATTTCATATAAACTATTGAAATTAATACGTAAAAAATATTGAAAATAAGAAATTTGATACCGCATTAACTTTCGATTAAAAATATTTCTCTGGCTGAGCAGGGCCGGCGCTACGATTGAAAAAAAATTTGGCGCCCCCCTGCGAAATAATTTTTTGGCGCTCAATATTCAAAAATAATGATTTTTTTTTTATTTTTATTTTTATTAATTTCCCATTGCAAATTTGTTGGGTTTGTACTATGGTAAATAAATAAATATTGAATTAATTTTCGTCTTAAGATAAAACCTACATTAACATTAATTACAACGTACTTATCTTAATTTCACATTAGATTATTTCACGTACTTATCATTATTTCACATTATGGTTAGATTTTTATTTTAAAAATTTTTTTTTTAAAATAAAATGTCAACAGAATTGTTTTGACAACCAAAAGTCTTTGGTTGTAAAAAAAAATTGTCTGCCCTTCAGGCAAAAAGTATTCACTTTCATAAGGCACGTTTTACACGATCAAATAAAAAAAAAATGTTATATAATGTATTTTTTGGCAAAAAAAAAACAAACCTGCTGTAAATTGTGAAAATTAAAAACAAACCTGCTGTAAATTGTGAAATTATATTGGTATTCGTAAATTCTTTATTTTAATGAAAAGGTTTAATTTTTTTTTTGGCGCCCCTTATAAGCTGGCGCCTCCCTGCCTCGCAGCGCTTGCGGGGCTGTTTCGCCGGCCGTGTGGCTGAGGGACAAAAGCACTTAAGTCATGATTTATAGTTTGTCAGAAAAGCGTTTTTATAGAATATGTTCTGCTACTTTTACATATGTTCTGCTACTTTTTTAACAGTATCATGTTAAGATTTTTTATCCATATATGGATAGTTTTACAATTAATTCTAAACTTCCTGGGAAACTAAACGGTTAAGTGCTTGACAACCCTTTTTTTAGTAATTAAGCTTGGTTGATCAATGTAGAATAGCGCAAAATATTACATTCAGATCGAGTTAGATGTTTTAGATAAAATATTCGATTGTCATTGAACTTGACTTAGATGAAGTTAAATTTTTTTTTGAAATTCTGAATTAAATGGTTTTGCCCCGTAGTCAGAGATTTATACTTAAGCGTAATTTTAATTTTCATTCTACTTCAGGCTAAGAATAATATATTACCACATGATCTAAATTGTTCTAATTTTTTACTTTTCCAAAAGTTTTAGGAATTTTATGAATCAATAAATTGAATTGGTGCATTATATATTGTTTTTTCCCACTTTTAAATTTCGCATAAGTCATTACTTAAATTTTCAGCCTATCATTTTTAGCGATTTAATTATAATTTAACGGGAATGAATTCGTTTTTATCAAATCAATTATTATCGGAACAATAATATGATGTGGCAAAGAATTTAATTATAAATATTTTATTAAAATCCTGATTTTTTGTTAATTTTATTAATTAAGTAATAAGAAATTATTATTAACGTAAATTTGAAAACCTATCACAAATAATTTTAAAGATAAATATTTAATTTTTCTCAATTAAATCTGTTAATTCATCAATTAATAATTCATTATTAATGAAAAAATCAAATATTTATGCCTATAAGCCGTACAACTAATTTATTTTAGCTATTGATTAGTTGAAAAGTTTTAGCGTCAAATTGGTAAGTATTCGCGAAAATTAAAAATATTTATAGTTAAATTCTAGTTTAATTTTTTTAACTTCCTAAATTCACTTCAATAATTATTATTAATTATTAAGCATAATACATTATTTCATTGATGTCGATTTCGATGGAATCGATAAATCCGAATCTTCAAAGTATAATATTTTTATTTAGGAAACTCAGCGGGATCATTCTAAAATTTAATAGGAAAATGTTAAAAGTTCAAAAAATCATTTAAAGTAAGTTTTATCCGTTTTCATTTAAATTCGATACTAAGATTAGTTACGCGATATATCTGTTGATCTTAAATTAGTACTTTCAGCAGATTCATGAGCCTGTATAAAGTACATTTTTTTTTTCAATAAAACAAATTAGGTATATAATACTTTACGAGCATATTCAAATATTTTTTTTTATTTTCTCTCCATCACAGTTCAAATTATGTTTTTATTGCATTTATAATCAGAGTTTTATACTATTTAATGAATTTTATTTCCCTTGCAATGGATTTTCTTGCGATGAATTTTCTTAGCGATTAATTTTCTGCGATGAATTTTTTATGTGTATGAAGTTTTCTTGAGATAAATTTTCCGAGCGATCAATTTTCTGCGATAAAATTTACTTGCACGAATTTTGCTAACGATTAATTTTCTGCTATGATTTTTTCTTGGATATGAATTTTTATTGCGATGAATTTTTCTAGCGATTAATTTTCTGCAATGAAATTTCCTGCGATAAATTTTTTGAGCGATTAATTTTGTGCGATGAATTTTCCTAGTAATTAATTTTCTGCAATGATTTTTTTTTGGCTATGAATTTTCTAAGCGATTAATTTTCAGCAACGAAATTCTACCCAAATTAACTTGGATCCCATCAGATGACGAATCGTATTACACTGCTTCTAATGCGATATCAATTATTGAAACATCTTTTATTGACCACTTATCTGATGGAGGCTTATTTCAAATCAGTAATGTCAAAAATAATTTAAATAGGCAACTTGATTTAATTTTTTCTTCTGATGCGGCAAACTGTACTGTTGTTGAATGCTCTCAATATCTATCTATCATTGATGTTTACCATCCTCCTCTATCATTAACTTTTTCTTTCCAAAATGGTAACTCGAACTTCCTACCTGAAACCTCGTACTCATTTAATTTCCGTAAAACAGACTTTAACAAACTTAATTCTCTTTTAATCAGGGTTAATTTTGAATCCATTTTTTCCTTAAATTCCGACATTAACTCTATTATTTCTAATTTCTACTCCTTAATTATTGAATGCTTTCAACAATCAATTCCGGTCAGAATTCTAAAAAATAATACTTTATCATCACTTCCTTGGTACAACAGTGAACTTCGGTCACTTAGAAATAGTCGTAATAAATTATGGCAAAAAATTTTAAATTCTAAATTAGATACTGATTATGCGTCTTACTTAGATGTATCCAATGCATTTTTGGAATTATCTTCTATCTTATACGCAGATTACATTAATCAAATGCAGTTTGATATTATTTCCGATCCTAAAATCTTTTGGAAATTTATCAATATAAAGAAGAGATCTGATGGCTATCCTTGTACACTTAAGTACTTAAATGTCAATTCTAATGAAGCACAAACAATTTCAAACTTCTTTGCTAAATACTTTAGCAAATCATTTACAGATAATAACGTTGTGCCTGACTTTTACTACTTTTCATACTTAAATAATGTGGCGCAAACATCTTTTGTTTCAGTTAATTTGAATTACGATACTGTTATTGACAAAATTAATAAACTAAAAGAAGACTATTCACCAGGGCCGGACGGTCTACCAGCTATAATACTTAAGAGATGTAGTGAGTACCTAGCATTGCCTATTACAAAATTTTTTCAAAAATCTTTAACTGAAGGGATTTTTCCAAATTTTTGGAAAGAGAGTTTTATTATCCCTGTTCATAAAAAAGGTAGTAAATCTGATGTTTGTAATTATAGGCCAATTGCGAAACTTTAATGTACTCCTAAACTTTTTGAAAGTATTGTTTATGATTCACTTTACTATCACTGCAAATCGATAATATCTTCTAAACAACATGGCTTCTTAAAAGGTAGATCTACGACAACAAGTTTAGTAGAATTTGTCTCTAATACTTTAATAGAGATTTGGGAATTTTATGTGATAGTGAACTTAACTTTCACTGTAATTTTGACAATATAGTTTGTAGAGCTAATTTGATGCTTGGTTTTGTAAAACGATGGTCTAAAGAGTTCTCGGACCCATACGTTAGAAAGGCTCTTTATATAACCTTTGTTAGACCTTTACTAGAATATGCTAGCCAAGTCTGGTCTCCATATCAGCAAGTACATATTAACAGAATCGAATCGGTCCAACGTAGCTTCGTAAGGTTTGCTCTACGTGGATTACAGTGTGTGGATAATTATAACTTGCCCCATATGCTGACCGTCTAAAACTAATTAATCTTCAATCACTGCAGCGCCGCAGGGAAATAGCAGATATTGTTTTCGTTCATCAACTTTTCTCTGGATATATTGACTCATCTACCCTTCTAGAGCGAATGTGCCTCAATATTAACTTTAGATCACTCAGATCTATTTCGCTTTTTAAAGTTAATTTTCACGGCACAGACTACGGGAAAAATGAGCCTTTAACAAGAATGCTCCGCGAAGTAAACTCTAACGTAACACATTTTGATTTTAACTTTAGTAAGATTAAGCTAAAACATGTACTAAATGGTCAAATGTAAATAACATAGTTTGTGGCATAATACACGTAAAGCTTTTTGTAAATATTTATGTTTTTTGTTTTTACTTTTTCATTTTGACAATTAGCTTCTGCATGTTTAAGCTCACAAACTTGAAAATAAAAAAAAAAACAATTTGACAATAGATTTTTGCTGATTTGTCAACATATTTTTTTTAATTGTATTGTATCATCAGATTTTGTGTTTATTATTGATATTAATATTTTGTAAATACAATAAACACTAATATTTTTTTTTATTTCACAACAAATTTAAAAATGTCATAATTCGCTGCACCGACGGACCGCAAGAAATATGCACATCTAATTGACTATCTGGCAACGCATGCATTGCCGTGCGGCAAAAAAACGCACGCCTGTTTCAAGCATAAAGTATTGGATATACTCCTAGTACTATATCTATCTTTTTGCTTGTTCTCACTAATCCATACAGATAATTGGTTCACTCAGAGGCTCTTATTTTGATTGTTTTCGATGATAAGAAACCTTCTGTTTTGGATTAATTTTGGATTAGAAACTCAATTACTATATAAAAATTTAAAGCGTGAGAAGCAGATTATATATTATGCATGCGTATCGGAATCATTTGATTGACGCCTAGAATTTCCAAAACTTTAGAAAAAACGAAAAAAATTAAATAAATTTAGATTATTCTGTATACTGAAGTAGAAAAAATAAACTTATGCTTGAGGTGGAAATTATTTAGATTTCTCTAAGAATTGCTCATTTGAAATAAATTGCTATAAAGTTGATTTTATGATCTGCAAAATATTTTTCATCATTAAACATTTTTATTACCGTTAATTGACCCAAATGTATTTAACTCAAGTCTTTTTAAGGTTTTTAGAAAATTTATCGCAGAAAATTAATCATAAGAAATTCACCGGTGAAAATTCTTCGCAAGAAAATTCATAGCAGGGAAATTTATCAAATAGAAAATTCATTGCAGGAAAATCCGAAGCAAGAAAATTAATCACCAGGAAAATTCGTCGCACAAAATTAATCGCTGAAAAAATTCGACGTAAGAAATTTCATTACAGAAAATTAATCCCTTGGAAAATTTCTCAAATAATTTGCGATTTTAATATGAGAGAAGTGGATAAATACGAATTAAGCAAATCTCGAAGAATTTTCATAAAATGCAAATGAATAGCTAAAATAAATTAGTTGTATTCCCGACTTCTAAGCTCTAATTTTTTTTAAAGTAATTCGCTAAAAAAACTGCCATGAAAGGTCAAAAGTAGCGCCGCTCAAAATAGTTCACTAAAAGCAATCTCATGATTTTTTAGACGTTTAAAAGTAATCGCATTAAAAGTCAAAAGTAGTGCCGCTCAAAGTAGTTCACTAAAAGCAATCCCTTGATTTTTAGTTGTTTAAAAGTAATCCCATGAAAAGTCAAAAGTAGCGCCGCTCAAAGTTCACTAAAAGCAATCCCATCATTTTTAGACGTTTAAAAGTAATCCTATTAAAAGTCAAAAGTAGCGCTGCTCAAAGTAGTTCACTAAAAACAATTCCATGATTTTTAAACGTTTACAAATAATGGCATTAAAAGTCAAAAGTAGCGCCGCTAAATTCGTTAAAAGTAATGGCATGATTTTTCGACGTTTACAAGTAATCGCATTAAAAAACAAAAGTAGCGCCGCTAAAAGTAATGCCATGGTTTTTAGACGTTTACAAGTAATCGCATTAAAAGTCAAAAGCAGGCGTTTAAACATAATCGCATACAAAGTCAAAAGCAGACGTTTAAAAGTAATCGCATACAAAGTCAAAAGTTGTTCACTAAAAGCAATTGCATACAAAGTCAAAAGCAGACGTTTAAAAGTAATCGCATACAAAGTCAAAAGCAGACGTTTAAAAGTAATCGCATACAAAGTCAAAAGTAGTTCACTAAAAATAATGCCATTATTTTGAGACGTTTAAAAGTAATCGCATTCAAAGTCAAAAGTAGCGCCGCTTAATTCACTAAAAGTAATGGCATGATTTTTATGGGGCAGACGTTTAAAAGTAATCGCATTAAAATTCAAAAACAAACAAAAAAAATTGTTTACGCATAATTTTAAGCGCGAGATGCAAATCGATTTAATGATCTGCAAAAGATTTTTCATCATTAAACATTTTTATTACAGTTAATTGGCTCAAATGTTTATAAGTCGGGTCTTTTTTAAGGTTTTTAGAAAATTTATCGCAGAAAATCCATCTTAAAAAATTCATCGGAGAAAATTCATCGCAAGAAAATTCATAGTAGCGAAAATTTATCAAATAGAAAATTCATCGCAGGAAAATCTAAAGCAAGAAAATTCATAGTCAACAAAAATTCATCGCAGAAAATTGATCACTGGGCAAATTCGTCGCAGGAATTTCGTCGCTGAAAATTAATCGCTGAGAAAATTCATAGCCAAAAAAAAATCATTGCAGAAAATTAATTACTAGGAAAATTCATCGCACAAAATTAATCGCTCAAAAAATTTATCGCAGGAAATTTCATTGCAGAAAATTAATCGCTAGGAAAATTCATCGCAATAAAAATTCATATCCAAGAAAAAATCATAGCAGAAAATTAATCGTTAGCAAAATTCGTGCAAGTAAATTTTATCGCAGAAAATTGATCGCTCGGAAAATTCATCTCAAGAAAACTTCATACCCATAAAAAATTCATCGCAGAAAATTAATCGCTAAGAAAATTCATCGCAAGAAAATCCATTGCAAGGGAAATAAAATTCATTAAATAGTATGAAACTCTGATTATAAATGCAATAATAACATAATTTGAACTGTGATGGAGAGAAAATAAAAAAAATATTTGAATA
>OY987255.1:107929538-108210855 GCA_963920725.1 Rhamphomyia laevipes
ACCATAAAGCACGGCGGAGGCAACGTAATGGTGTGGGAATGTTTTTCTGTCCATTTTGAATTGCGCCAATTCATAAAATTAGTGGCATAATTGACCGTTTTGATGTACAAAGATATTCTTCAGAATGTAATGTTGCAAAATTAACGGCTCATATATATATATATGAGTCGTTAATTTTGCAAGTTAGAGATATTTATTATTAATCGCTTTAAATATATATATATATATATATATATATAAAATATATATATAAAATTTTAAAAAATAAATATTTTTTTTTTTTAAAAAATACTTTTTTTATTAATAATAATATGCGACTAAAAACTAATAAATAAGAATACTAAAATTATATAATCTTATATTCTTCTATCTAGAGTTTCAGTAATAGTGAGTTGTAGTAGAGTTAACTGCAAACGTACTAAATTCAGTAAAGGTGAAGTATAGTAAAAGGGATCCCTTATAAATGGAACTAGAAACTGATCAAAATTAATGGTAGCAAATCTGATCAGAATTAATAGTATATAAAGAGATCTTTATGAGAATTAATAGAATTTCTCAAAATCAATTATATTTATAAGGGGTCTACTTCCCTTTTACTATACTTCACCTTTACTGAATCTCTAATCTAGTACGTTTGCAGTTACCCTACTACAATTAACCAATATAATATATATACTATATATACAATTTTATCCTACTCCAACTCAAGCCTTCTCAATGAAAACTTGTGCAACCGCCTTCTTACGCTTCTAATTCTGTTGAGAGCATCCTTCCTTATGTTCCTAGATTCAACACCCGTATGCATGTTAATCTTCCGGAACGCTGTCTCTGTTGATACGGTGCTGGAGCTTTTCTTACCAATCTCCGTCTCTGTGGTGTCTTTCAGATTGATGACAGTTTTGTTACCATCAACTTCCATGTCGGAACTAGAATCTGACTTCTCAAGTCGAGAGTCGTAGATGATGATTCCGGCAATGCTCGAAATTCTTCATCTAGATCGATATGATTAATATTACGTGAATCAAGGCCTGTTTACAGTATCCGCCGACATCGCCCACTTTGCTCATCGATCCTACTTAAGCCCCCACGACCGCGTCAAGTTGGAATCCCCGGGGGAAGACTTGGAGCATGAGGATGATATCTATATACTCTCCCACAAGAATATTGATATGCAAGAAAAGTTTTAAATAATTTTCAAGCCTTAGATACCTCAACTAGAGTGTGGGCAAATTCACAAAAATCTATATGGACTAAACACAAAATATTCGGTGCATGTGTAATGTAAAACCTGATATGCGGAAGAAAATCTTGGTTAATATCGAATACCATCTCACACGCATTCACTCATATGTGTCTGAGATATGAAGAATATTTGTGTTGCTATACTATTAGCAACACAGCCACCTGGAACTTAACAAATGAAGAACCCATACTGAGGGGAAAAAAACACAGCCAGCTGCAACTTAAAAAATAAAGATCCCATATTGTAGCAAATAAAAAAAGATTGCTGCCATAACAAAGAAGCATCGGAAGTAATTATATTGCTATACTGGAAGGATAAAGAAATCGTGGTTGGCAAAAAAACACTTAGTTTATAGTTTTATGATCTAGTTTGTGCATGTAAAATTTGAGGTTTGAGTAAGTTATTCAGGGGAACGGGAACCATATTAAAATTTCCCAATTTTTGTCCCGCCACTGCTATTATCGAAGTTGTTATGTAAAACAATAGAAGTTTGATTAAAATAATAACTTAGTACAATATTGTAACTTACTACAATAAAGTAATGGAAATTTGTATTATTAAAAATCTTTAATATATTTGTATACATTAAATTAATTTACAATTGTTCATTTTCTAAACTGATACAACAACAGCACCTGAATCTAGAATCTACGACATCTCTGTAAATGGTAGAACCCATCTCTGTAATATATATGCATATATATATTTGATAATATACTATATGCATATATAATTATCATTTATTTTAAAAGAATTAATCAAATTCAACAACTACGAATTTGATTAATTTTTTTTAAGACATAGGATAAAGTATATTTATTTTTGTTGGTAATTAAGTTATACATGATGTAAAAATTAAAATTATAACTCAACCAATGCCGCTTACTTAGTCAGGGCCGGCGCTTCCTTGGAACTGAAGAGCTTGACGGGGCGCTGCAATTGGAGGGCGCTAAAATCTAATCAATAAAAATAAATTTAAATTTAATTTTTTTTTTAGTCGAAATTTTGAACAAATATTTTTTTCACTGTGTAAAAATATATTTTAAAAAGGAAAAATATAAAAATAATTGTCGTTGCACAGTATTTGAACACTGTAAGGGTTTAACCACAAACTAATAAACTCTATACAGACGATTATATTAGAATACGATTTTTGTCGTTTTTATGCCAGAACAAAATTCAAAAAATTTCTGGCTCCACAAAAATATTACAAACACATACACAATAAAACTCTGTAAGGCTCTGTTTCTATAGTTACGTTGTGAGAAAACAAATTTGTAATTATGAAAAGATATGAAGTATGAGCAAATTTGTTTTGCATTGATTTGTTGTTGTTTTAGCACTGATTCAATTGAGATTGAGAATAGAAAAATATATTTTAAAATTTTATTATTTCGGATGATTTTTTTTTAAAATCATTTGGCTATTTTTTAATGCAAAAGTACATATGTACCTCCTATTTAAAAAAGAAAAATATTTATTTTTATTTTGAAAAATATTTTTATTGATCTTTTTCATTTCTTATTTTAGAAACTGGTTGAAAATATTTTAAAATTTAAATGCTCAGCTTTAATAATTTTTAACTTTCTATTATGATTTATTTCATTAGCTTTACTTCTTATTCTTGCGTTTTTTTGTAAAACTCCTGTTAATTAAATTTTTCTACAACACATGTAGAATAAAAGTAAAATTCAAGAATATTCTGTCGATGATTTAAACATGGTCCGTCAGAAAACCATTTATAATATTTTTCAGAATTATTTGTTTTTGAATACAAATTTCAACTATTTTTTTAATATTAGTCGTAAACCAATTACATAAAAAAAAATCAAACATTTTAACATGATATGCAGAAACCTAAGATACATTTTTTTGTTATAAAAATATAATTACAAAACCCATAAAATAATTCTGATAGTAGGTACATTTGTAACAAAAATTTTGTTTGTGATAATATTTGTTTAAGAGGAACCACTTCGAATTAAGATCATATGTTTGGTTTTCTTTTATCAAAATATTTTTACAATATTCGCGATTTACTTTATTTAATATTTTAAATATTATTATGTATCCACAAACATATTTCATTGAATTAACTTCAATAATATAGTTTGAAATATTGATTAGTATATTCTAGACTCAACATTAAAATTATCTGAATTTTTGGGAACTGAATCATTAGCTTCGTCTTTATCTTCCGTATCATAACTAATTGAATTTACCATGGAATCAGCTTAAAGTATATTTTACTATTTAAAGCATATTTATATATGTACCTACTTATTCACAAATATGTTAAAATATGATCAAAAAAATTTAAAATTAGCTATAGCTACCTATAAAAATAATTTTCAGTAATTTTTCGATATTTTTACATTCACAAAATAATTTAAAATTCAAAAAAAAAAAAAAAATCAAAAAATCATAAAACTATAGTTTTTTAATTCAAATATCAAAAATGATTTGCAATGCAGTGGAGGTCAAAGTGCAAAACTTATTTTGCTGTTTTTTCTAAATTCTTATAAATTTCTCAGACTTCATTTCTCTCTCTTGCAAAAACGAAAATCATTTATATGAAATGAAAACAATTTGTATTGAACTATAGGTAGGTAGAGTATTTTTACAATACATACATAAATGGAGCTGCGCTAAGCCGATAATTTTTTATTTGAAAAATATCAGTGTCGACAGAAATGGTATGCTAATATAATCGTCTGTATAGTTTATTAGTTTGTGGATTAACCGACTAACTTCTCTAGGATTTTCATTTAGTGATTGCAGGGGGCAAGGCTATGATAATGGCTCAAATATGAAGGGAAAAAACAATGCTCAGATTAAACATTTCGAACCCCGAGCATTTTTTGTGCCATGCGCATCACATTCAGCTAACCTGTTCCTTCTGGATTCAGTTCAATGTTCACTTCAAGCTGTACATTTTTTTGATACTGTCCAATGTTTATAATAATGTATTTTTTCTAGTTCTTTTTCAAGATGGGATATTTTGAAAAAGAATGTGAAAACATAAGATCTTGTCTGTACGACAAGATGGGAAAGCCGTAAAAAAGCTTTAAAACCATTAATGTGTAGTTTAAGTAATATTTATGACGCTTTAGTTGAAATAGGAGATGACAAGGATAAGGACGGAATAACTAGAAATAACGCGAATAGTTTATCTCTGAAAATTAATCAATTTGAATACATTTGTTCATTAATTATTTTGTATAATAATTTAGATAAAATTAATATATTTAATAAATATTTGAAAAATCCTGCTATTTGTTTAACGACGGCAGTAAATTTGTTAGAGGGTACAAAACAGCTTTTGACGGACTTAAGAAATGACGAAAAATTTCTGGGATTTATCATTCAAGCTAAAGAAGTAGCTTTAAAATTAGATGTTCCACCAAATTTCCCTGATGCTCCAAGAAGCCCTAGTCGAAGACCTCAACTTTTTTCGTACGAAGGTAGAGATGAAATTATATCCAATCCTGAACAAAAGTTTAAAGTAGAATTTTATTTTCAAATCCTTGATCGGGGTATCTGTTAGCGAAAGATTTGACCAAATTTCGGAGCACAATGATATTTTCAAATGTTTGCATAATATTTCTGTGGTTTCATTAGATGCTTCTGAGCTTTTAAATAGTTGCTTTTCCCTTTATATTTGAAAAGAAATTGGGCCCGATATTACCAAACCTAGTAGTAGCTCTTAGAATTTTATTGACAATACCAGTCACAGTAGCTTGCGGGGAACGTAACTTTTCTAAATTTAAAATTATTAGAACTTATTTACGTACAACAATAGGATAAGAAAGACTAGTAGATTTAGCTAGAATATGTATAGAAAGTGAATTTCTGAACAAATTGAATTATAGTCCAATTATAGACTTTGCAAAATTTGAAGGTGGGAAAATTAAATTTAATTAATTATTTAATATATTTTACAAGTTAAAGTAGCACGCTTGAATTTTAGTGCTTTTTATTTACCTCATTAATAGAAATGCACTGCAAATCCTACCTCCTGGGTGATGTGGAAATGGATTACTTACGCCAAAAGACTTTTTTTTTGCGCTATATTAGAAAAGTGCACAGGGCGCCAAAATAGCTAGCGCCGGCGCTGTACTTAGTACAGTAACTTATGTTCATTATGTTTTAGTGAGTTTTAAAATATGTTTTTACAATAATTAAAATATTCACGTAAATTTTCATTTGAAGCAGGAGATACATTATGTTTTGCAATTTTATGGGAATTAGGTTTTAAAATTGAAACATGGACTAAAGCACGACCTTTATATAATAATTTATAACATAATTCCTATTTGAAGAAAAAAAAACAATATTTGATTAGAAATTTTTGTACTAACTTTTTTTATTAATATTAAATTAACGAAGTTACATATATATATATATATATACATATATATAACTATAAGCACTTATTCTAATTTTTGATTTTCTTTCTTCATCTTCACATTTTCGTTTTTCATCTGCTTCAGCTTCTGGATTATAAGGATCTTTACTAGAGCTTGTAGATGATAAGAAACTTTTTTTGGAGCACCCTAAACTTAGTACTGTAATATTTGCCTTAAAAAATTTAAATTAGTGTTTTTTTTGTGCATGCTATTATAATAATAATTACCGCAGAATTATTAGATTGTTCGGTGTTTTTCTTTGCAACGTGTAATAATAGTCCAATATCCATTATTCACCTGTAGCGTATTATCAATTTAAATCGCAAACCAATAACTTAAACAAACCGAAAGAAAAAAAATGACCACGATGAAAAAATAATATATTGATTGATAACAAAACACAAACTTTTCGTAAAAATCTTTGACTATATATTATATGGACTGATAACAGCCAACTTCATAAGCGTACCTAACATCTACAGCGCATGTAATAGCAAACGGCAAGTTGTACAACAAAACAAACGTCAAAACAGATAAATATATTAAAAAAACAGATAATAGTGTAGCTCAATCTAGCGACAAGACTATTAAAATTTTGATTTCATTATCTTGTCGCTAGATTGAGCTAGTATTATTGTGTATTTATATTACATTTAGTTATTTTTCTGGCCGATTTGCCATCCAGTGTGCGACAGATCATGCTCCACTTTTTTAATTTGGAAATATATGAAACTGACAGATGGTTAGCAGTCCATATATTATATAGTCAAAGGTAAAAATCAATGCAAATATCGAAATTTATGAAAAGAATCGATTATTTTATGCTCCTTCAAGTTGTGGTGCATTCACATTCTATTATAAGAGACGCTCAAAAAAGAGCTAAAGTGCATTTTTTGGTTGTATTTAAGTGACGTTTTCAAATTAAAAAATGTTGGTGGGTTTGTTGGTAAAGACAGGGAAACAATTGTGACAATTTGTGAAAGGAGCGCACGGGGTACTATTGTATTAATAGTGAAATTACAAAACTCTTGTTTAAGGAATTAAACCATTTCGTAAACAATATTTGATGCAACCAGGGATTTGGGGAACTTAAACAAATGTGAGAAATTATGACAAGGGCAATATTTTTATTGAAGCAGGTTTTACATTTGCGTCGAACTTCAATATTGTGTAAGTCATAAAATTGATTAATAAATTTCAGTTCTCTTCACGACCTATTTTATAATTTTACATTTATAAATTTTTATATTTTTCTACTTTCTATTGAATAATAAACCAATGGTGTTGTAGTTTGACATTGACATTGGTGTGATGCATAAGTGGCGTCATATAGTTAATGCTAAAAAAATAGACCCAGAACCGTCTAATAAAAAGTACGTGCTGTTTTCAGCGGCATGAAAACGACCCGCTAGTGAAAACGGCACATGCAACAGGAATGAAAACGTAACTCGTAGCTGCCATGAAAACATTTATGATCATTGTCTTAGCTTCTTAGTTGCAAACCAACATGGTTCTATGAAAAGTAGATCAACAGTAACTAATTTGGTTGAGTCAACATCAATATTTATTAATAACATGGAAGCTGGTTATCAAACTGATGTGTTATTTAGTGATCTAAGTAAGGCATTTGACCTTTTGCCTCACAGTGTAATATTGTTTAAACTTAGGAAACTAGGATTTCCTAAATACTTTTTAAAATAGATTAAGTCGTACTTAACCAATAGAACTTATAGTATTTTGTTTAAATCCATAGTAACTTCAGCATTTGAAGCCAACTCAGGGGTACCTCAAGGTAGCCATCTTGGTCCGTTGTTATTTATCATCTCAATAAATGATGTGGTCTCATTAATTAAAAATAGCAATATAAGTATTTAGTCAGATGATATGAAAATTTATAGAAAAATAACTTCTATGTCGGATTCAATATCTCTTCAAGAAGATATGAATCGTTTTTCGACATGGTGTACTTCAAACTGCCTTAAACTTAATGTCGGAAAATGTGCTATGATGACATTTTCGTGTAAAAAAACACCAATTCAATTTAATTATAAATTAAATAATGAAACGGTACCAATTGTTGAGTCATTTAGGGATTTAGGTATTTATTTGGACCAAAATCTAAATTTTAAGTTACATTATAACTACATAATTAATAAATCAAATTCAATGTTAGGATTTATAAAAAGATGGTCTAAGGAATTTTCAGATCCTTATATTTTAAAATCACTACACGTGTCTTGTCCGCCCAAATCTGGAGTATGCCAGCCAAGTTTGGAATTCGCACTTTGATATACATATTCGCAGGATAGAAGGAATTCAAAGAAATATTATTAGATTTGCATTTCGCCAATTTCATTGGATTAATCCTTTGATATTACCTCCTTATGTAGACAGGATTAAGCTCATAAACATCGAGACTTTGGAAAAAAGACGGGAAATGGCTGATGTAGTTTTTTTAAATGAAATTATTAATTTAAATATTGATTCTACGTTTAAACTAAATAAGATTGAATTTAATCATGACAATAGGTTTAGGTCGGCTAATTTATTTAATTTAAAATTTCACAGAACAACGTATCTGATGTTTGAACCCATCAATAGGTTATTAATTCTTGGTAACAAGTACCAAAATTATATTAAAATCTCAACATCTAAAAATAACCTAAAAAAATTAATACTTAATGATTGATTTTTTTTTATCATTAACTGTATGTTTGTATTGTTTAATAATAAATTAAATATAATTTTTATTTTTTTGACAAAATTTGATTTAATTAATTAAATTGATATATTTAACTATTATTTTTAGTATTAATTTTAATTTATATAGTTTTTTTTTTCATTCGAAATATAATTATTATTGTTAATTTATTAAATTAATAATTTTTTTTTTGAATTTAAATAATGTAATTAAATATATTTAAACTGTTTGAACTAAAGGCCTGTACGGAAGTCGAGTGAAATGAAATTTTAACGTGATCTCCAAAGCTCTCCAAAGTCTCCGGTGAAATAGTCGTGAAAAAGTTGTGAAAAATAGACAGGTTAATTTGACATTTTAATATTTTGATAATTCAAATGTTTGTTTATGTTTATAATTATTTTAAAATTAAAATTTGACTTAAAAATCAAATTTGAGCAAATTTAAAAATCAAATTTAAATTATTGAAAAAAAAAAAACGTAAATGTCACAATTTCATCGTGAAATAATGTTCAGAACATTATTTCGCTATGAAAAATAATTGTAGACTTTTTGCGCTCCATCTGTTGTAAAAAAAATCATTTTTTAACACAACTTTTTCACGCGACCTGCGTACGACCAGAGCGAAATCATAAGCGTAAATTTTCATTTCTGATTTCACGATGTAAAATTTGTATGAAAATTTCATTTCACTCGACTTCCGTACAGGCCTTTAATAAAGAAATAAATAAATAAATAAAAACGGAACCCCAAAAACCTACAAAAAACCGATAATGAATCTAGGCTCCACAATTAAATAATTTGCTTTGGCCGGTGTAGCTATTAGCTAGTTACAAATATTAAATCCAGTATTGTGGAACGAAAAAAAATGTCACGTTAATTTCTTTTTTTTTCTATTCATATAACAGAATTAAATATTTTACATCTAGAAAAATATATAGTGAAGATTCCAAAGATATTCCAACAGAACCCCCAAGTTCTTATAGCAGCTGAAAGCTATCTGAGATGGGCTGCGGCTATTGTTAATAGTTTTATTTTATGAATTGTAAAACTTATTTAAAAAAACGAATAAATAAATTAATAGAATTTTCTATTTAATTTTCATTATAATTTCGAATTTCAATGGAATAAGGCAAGTTGTACAAGCTACTTAGGTTGAAATGTTGTATATATTTTAATTCGCACGTGACAAATTCATCAATTACAATTTTTTCCAAAAACTAGGATTTTTTTTTAAACCTTGTAATGTAATTGTAAACCTTGTAATTTTTCATAAAACTTTGTAACCTTGCGTGAAAGAGAAAAACATTGTAATAAAAGGTAAACTTTGTAATATGCCAACAGCGGTTGCACCATATGGTGATTGTCATTGGATTTTATCCAATTGTTGATTTTTATGATTTTTAGACTTAAAATACGATATTTTTGGGATTTGGCACCATTAATCATTCTTATTAATTTTTATTATGAACCGTTCCGATTTTTTTATCATAGCCTCTATATTTTAGAAGCAATAATTAAGAGTGTTATTAAATTGTGTTACTAAATTTAAATATTGATTTTAAATATATCAATATATCGGTAATAAATTTTTGCGGTACAACAAGTTGTAGCTCTCAAAATAGTATCTGCGCTATAAATGATATAAATTATGATTTTATTAAAATATAAAAGAAAAATGTCCGTTAGTGCCAAAAAAAAAAGTTTCAAATCAACGCAAGAGGCTACTTAATGGTGAAGGATAAAAATCTTGAACATATGTACTATTGGTGCTGTGAAAACAGGAAATCTATGTTGTTTAAAGGTAAAATACTATTTAAATTGCTTATTATATGATTTTAAATTGTCTTAAGTAACATTGTACTTATTTTTTATATTTTATATTTACGTACATGATGAGGCATTCGAAAAATATTTATAATTTTAGTAGAATTTATTTATATGATTTCAATTATATTATTTAAATTTTCAATTAAATACATATATATAATTTTATATATATACCTATACATATAGGGCGCGTAACTAAAGTTCTCATCAGAGGTGGACATTATCTTCGCAACTTTTCCAACCACAATCATGCTCCTGAACCTACTAGAGCTGATGTTTGCCAATCGATAGCTTATCTCAAATTTCAAGCTGAGTACAAACGCTAAACCTTGTCAAATAATTCAATATGGCGCAGAAAGTATGCCTACATGTGCTCATGTCAACAAGTTAAACGTGATAGAAGAAAAGATTTACCACCTCAACAAAACTCATTCATTAGAATCACTAGGTAGTGATTCCAATATCGCGTTTAAGTACAATTGGTGGGGAAATATGTTTAATAAAATATACAGTTATTGATGTGAATCTTAGAATTTCTACGTCTATTATCGTCACAATATCTAAAATGAAAGTTCAAAAATTCTTTTGTGACCGCTGTCTACATTACTTTTATACTCACACCAATTTGAAAAAACATATTGAAGATTGCAAAACTGTCAATAAATGTAAAATCAGGTTACCAACAGCAGAACAGACAATCTTAGAATTTAAGAATCATAAAAATAAGATTGAAGCACCATTTATATTTTATGCTGATTTAGAATGTTTTTTAAAACATGTAAGTGATAAAAATAAGTACCAAAATCATATTCCATGTAATATAGGATATTATGTGAAATGCTCAAATGACCCCACTTTATCCTTTTATAAGTCGTACCGTGGTGAGGACTGTATAGAGTGGTTTATCCGTGAATTGTTACAGTTTGCTGAAGATGTAGAAACAGTTTTTCTTTGTGATTTACCAATAGATCAGTTAACAGAAAAACAAAATCTGCAGTTTAAAACCACAACACTCTGTTATATATGTGAAAAATCGTTTAATGAAAATGATAAAAAGGTACGTGATCACTGTCACCTAACAGGCAAGTACCGAGGTCCAGCGCATGAGGGTTGTAACATTAATTATCAAGATAGTCACACAGTTCCAATTATCTTCCACAATTTAAGTGGGTATGATTCGCATTTCATTATTAAGAACTTAGCATCAGATTTAGAAGGCAGAATTTCCCTATTACCAATTAATAAAGAACGATATATTTCATTTGCAAAACATTTAGATGAAAATATTATTAAATTCCGTTTTATTGCCTTCTATCGCTTTATGGCTAGCGGTCTTGATACTTTATCATATTTTTTGACTTCATTCCCAACATTAAAATCGGAATTTCAGAATTTATCTGATGAACAGTTTAATTTACTAACTCGAAAGGGTGTATATCCATATGATTACTTGGATGATTGAAGCAAATTTTCAGAAAATTCTTTACCGTTTATCGACAAATTTTACAATAAATTAAACGATGCAGCAATAACTGATGATGATTATTTGCGTGCACATAAAATTTGGAATCAATTTCATCTTCAAAATTTAGGCGAATATTCGGATATATATTTAAAGACAGATATTTTACTTCTTGCAGATATATTTGAGCAATTTCGTACTAGCTGTCAACAAACATATGGACTAGATCCCGCCCATTATTTTACACTTCCAGGATACACATGGGATGCCATGCTTAAACATACAAATATAAAGCTAGAGTTATTAACTGATATTAATATGCTTATGTTTGTTGAACGAGGAATTCGGGGGGGTCTAAGTCAATGCTCAAAACGTTATTCTAAGGCTAATAATAAATACATGTCGGATAATGATCCTTCTCAACCGTCAAAATTTTTAATGTATAATGATGTTAATAATCAATATGGTTGGGCAATGTCTCAACCTATGCCGTACAACAGTTTCAAGTGGAAAGAAGATCATCAAAACTTTAATGTTTTAAATATAAAAGATGATTCATCTATTGGATATATTTTAGAAGTTGATTTAGAATATTCAACAGAACTTCATGATTTGCATAAAGATCTTCCGTTTTGCCCAGAACATTGTAGTGCGCCTGGCTCCACACAAAAAAACGTATGGGTACTCTATGCAATAAAACAAAATATGTTATTCATTATCGTAATTTGAAACAAGCTATCAAGAATGACTTGAAGGCCATTAAAATTCATAGAATTCTTCAGTTTAGTCAATCGACGTGGCTTAAAACTTACATTGATTTAAATACAAGTCTTCGCGCATCGGCAAAAAATGATTTCGAGAAAAATTTATTTAAACTCATGAATAATGCTGTTTTTGGTAAAACTATGGAAAATGTTAGGAAACATAGTATTGTCAAACTGGTAACAAAATGGTCTGGTAGATATGGTGCTGAAGCTTATATTTCTAAACCCGAATTCAAAACTTCAATTATTTTCAATGAAAACTTAGTAGCCATAGAGCTTAATAAATCTGAATTTTTTTTAATAAGCCAATTTATGTAGGTATGTGTATTCTTGACCTGGCTAAAATGACTATTTATGACTTTCATTATGATTACATGATTCCTCAATTCGGTTCCAATTGTTGTATTTGCTATACCGATACAGATTCTCTTATCTATGAAGTAACCACTTCCGATATTTATGAAGTTATTAAACGTGATTGTCACACCTACTTTGACACCAGTGACTATTCGATTAGTAATACATGGAATATTCCGCTCGTAAATAAAAAAGTTCCAGGCCTCATGAAAGATGAAAATAACGGTCGCGTTATGACGGAGTTTGTTGGTTTAAGATCTAAAATGTATGCTATTAGGGTAGAAGATAAAGATCAGACAAAAAAAGCTAAGGGTGTAAAGAGAAATATTGTGAAAAACAGATTATCTTTTAGTGATTACATTAAATGTTTAAATGATAATATAGAAAAAATAATTTCTCAAAATTTGATTCAAAGTAAGCAACATCAAGTAAGTAGCATTACTCGAATAAAAATTGCACTCAGTCCTCATGATGATAAAAGATATCTAATAAAAAATACATATGAAACTTTACCGTGGGGTCATTATAGTTTAATGGATATGGATTAAAAGTTATATATATATATATATATATATATATAAAAAAAATATTAAATTATCATAAATCATTATTACAAATTGTTATTTTTTTAATGCTGTAAAAAAATAATGGAATTATCTGAAAGGAACCTAAAGGAAATCATAAAAGAACTTTTTACAGGAATTAAAGGACACAAATAAGAAAAAATATGTTTTATTCAAGATTTTAATGTTAAATAAAATAAATAATACATAAAAAAAAACATGTTTAAGTATATATGCAAGTAATAAATTTATATATTTCATAATTAATAATAATTATAATTTTGTTTGTTTTTTTATTTCAATCCTTTCATTAATATAAGATTTATATCTTAATGTTTTTTTTAGGTTTTCCATTTTTGTTATTTTCATAAAAATATTTTTTTTTTTTAAATTTACCGCTTCATATTTGAATTGATTTTGTTAATGATAATTAATACTATTTTTTGTTTAAACTATCTGGTTTTATATATTAGTAATTAGTATTTGTATAAATATAATGTAATTTGCATTTAAACATAAGAAATGATTTTGTATGTTTAATAATTTATTTTAAAAATGATTGGATATTTTTAAATTTAAGTAAAAAAAAGAGGGAATAATTTTAACTAGAAGCAGAATTGGTCACACAAATTACACATAATTATTTGATAAATAAAAATGAAAGAAATATATGTATATGTAATATATTAACTATATAACAATAAAACATCTTTTGAGTGTGTAACAGTTTAAATTCAGTATTTAAGATATTTCAATATTAAATTCACAAAATATAGATGAATATAAAAATTATTTTAATTTTTTTAAATATATAAATATGTACAATATCATCTAAGTAATAGCTAAAATGAAAATAATTTTAATTTTGAGATATTATTTCCTAATAAAATAATAATTTATTTAAATAAAAATGATAACACTTAAGAACTTTTATAAAATTTCTTTGATAACAATATTTTATATACGAGGATATATAAAAGCAAAAATATTTTTTTTATACAATATATGTATTTATAATTTTGTTCAATATTTCAGGTTGAAAATTCATTCAATGTGCTAATAATGAAAACTTTCAATGACAAAATATTTCTGTTTGAATAATAAAAATGATCTTTGAAATAAGTTTTTGATATGTTCGATAATTAAATTAATTAACCTAATCGTTTATGGACATGTATGAGTATTATTTAGCGACATTCAGTTGTTAGATTTTACATTTTTGGGGGTTTCTAGAAGCTTGAAGTGTTATTGAATTTTATTCATTGATTAATAATCTAAAGGGAATAACTGATTATAGTGTTAAAAGAAATAAAAATTAAATGATTATAAAAAAACATATAAATAATAAATATAATATTATTTATTTCATTATTTGTAAATATGAGTAAGAAACAGGTTGTTGAAGAGCAGCACGTAGAAATTTTAAAAGGAGGCGACTTATAATTAAAGGATTTGATGATCTTTAGCAGGCTGACTTAGTAGAAATGGGTGCGTATGCTTAACAAAATAAAAGATTTAGATTTCTATTAACCGTGATTGATACTTTTTCAAAATATGCTTGGGCTATTCCACTTCTAAATAAAACTGCTGAACATGTTACCATAGCAATGCAAACTATATTTATAAACTCTAAAAGGCACCCAAAAAATTTGCAAACAGATGATGGTATAGAGTTTTTTAACAAAACTTTTACAAATTTGATGGATAAATATCATATAAATCATTATTCGACATTTAGCTCATTGAAAGCAACAATTGTCGAACGTTTCAATCGAACTTTAAAAGAAAAGATGTGGAAGGAGTTCAGTTTAAATGGGGAATATAAATGGCTTAATATAATTCAGAAACTCGTGAATGATTATAATAATACGCCTCATTGCACTATTCGGAAACGACCATCGGAAATTAATAAAAAAAAATCTTATCAATTGTTCTCCACAGCATATAATCATATTAAAACTGCTGCACCTGCTAAATTCAAAATTGGTGATTCAGTTCGAATAAGTAAATTCAAACATGTTTTCGAGAAAGGTTACACACCTAATTGGACAACTGAAATGAAATATTTAAAATAAGAAAAGTTCAAGTTACCGATCCTGTAACATACTTACTAGAGGATTATCAAGGTCATGTCATTAAAGGCGGCTTTTATGAAGAAGATTTAATGAAGGCTAAGTATAAAGATGTTTATTTAGTGGAAAAAATTTTAAAAACTAAAGATAAGAAAGTTTTTGTTAAATGGCTTGGTTTCCCATCAAATCATAATTCATGGATAAATAAATCAGATTTAAAATAAATTTTTTTAGTTTAATTTCTAAATATACATAATTAATTAGATTGGTTTTATTTAAACATAATGAAGTTTGACTATAACTATATAATTACTTCAAATATTTTTATATTTGCAGAATCCAATTCATTATCGCATATAAAAATATATTTTTAAGTATGGAACTTTACCGTGGGGATCAGTATAGTATAATGAATATGAATTAAAGATAATGTTATAAGATATAAGTTAATAGATTTTGTAAATGGTAATTAATTTGAATTTTAATATAAACTATCGATTTTATATATTAAATAATCATTATTTGTACTATGAATACATTTAGCAATGATAAAATAATTTTGTATATTTAGCAAGTTTAAATAAAAAAATGATATTTATAACTTTGTTGTTTTTTCTTTAATATATTTCAGCAATATAAGATTTTATTTAGTTCATTTTCATATTATATTCCCCTCAACAGATCTTCTCTAAATATTCTACTAATATTATAATCAAATTATTATATGATGATAAATAATATTGTTTAATTATACTAAACATAATTTTATAAAATAGCAATAATATTAAATTGAAGTTATTCAAAGTTCAGCATTATGAAGTATTATAAAATTAGATTATAATTGCTGCCGGCTTTTTTTTTTTTTGTTAAAATTTCTATTTGCGTTGTTTATATTTGATATAAACCTTTGCAAGGAACTGTTTTATCTTAACGCTATATGATTAACAAAATCGTTATACATATAAATATATATGATTCGATTAGCTTCGTTTGATTTGCGTTCTCTTTTATGCTTCCAATTAACGATGCAGAAATTTAACGTGAACTTGAATAAGATAGGCATTATGCGAATAAGATACCTAGCAACAACGCAACACATATTTCTGTGGTAATAATATTTTTAGAATTTAATTAAAAATTTTATACCTGAAAAATGAATATGGAAAAACATATGGGTGTTCTGGATCAATATGTGAAAACATATAGCTGTATTTATAGTAAAAAATATTGAAAATTAGTTAGAAAATAATATAATATGAAACTTCTATATTGATCCGCTAACTTGAGACTTTTAAATATTTTTTTATACAAAGGAACACTATACATTATTTATTGGTATGCAGAAAAACATCCAAGAAGAAACTTGAAGACTATTTATTGTATCTGCATAGTTTTATAAACAATTTAACGGAATTACAAAAAATGATTTTTTTTATTATACATAATACTTATACAAACCGGATTTGTGATTATTTAAACTTAAAAATTTGCAGTGAAGTGAAAATGAAAATGTTAATTTATTTAAACTTAAAAATTTGCAGTGAAGTGAAAATGAAAATGTTAATTTTATTATATTACCATAATATCGTAATTTGATTAGTAATCAACGGCATATATTTTTATTACTTTACATAAAATTTTTATTATAGGTTGGTTATATACATAATGTTTTAATCTAATTTATTTTAAAAGTGTATATGCTCTCTAGATCGCTGATCTTGAAAACCTATATCTATATATACTTCATACTTGAACACCATTTACTAATAATTGATTCTGATAGACATAATCATTTAATTTTAACAATAAATCATATGTACTAACGTATAGCAAAATCTTTATGAAAATTTTGAGAAAATATGTTCTTTATACAAATTACAGCTTCCATTCTCTTTGATTGAAGGGGGCTTCTATGAATACGAATTACTAAAAACTAAATATCCTAATCTATATTTAGTTGAAAAAGTTATCAAAACATCAGGAAATAAAGTTTTTGCTAAATGGTTTGTATTCCTTCTAATCAAAATTCATGGATTAATAAAAAAATATTAGTGTTGTGAAATATATACCATATATTTAAAGTAAATACACCACGATTTCAATATGCATATATAATTCGAATGTCCGTAGTACTACAATTTTAGATTGGTTTATATATCATCAAAATCTTTCACATAGAATCACCAAATCAAATATCTAAGTGATAAGAAACATTTGAAGAATATTTATAATCATTAATATCAATACATATAAAATGTATGTTTTTTATATTAAATAATTTTTTAAATGAAATATGTAAAACTGGAATTATATAAATTCTAAAATAAAGAAAAATAATGCAAATATTTCTATGGAATTCTTTGTTTTTTATTTAGATTTTTTATACTTTTATAAGAATTTTGTTAAATGAAATTTTTTTGTATGGGTCAAGTTTAAGTAATATTTTTTTTGTATTAAACGTTTTTTTTTCGACAGGCCAATGACGCTAACAAAACAGGAAATATTCAACATTAACATAATATTGCAATTATCAATCAACGTTTCACATTCCTTTTATCATTAATATTCTTTTCAATATGTACAAAATTAAAAAAATTGAAAGTTTTTTAGGCAAAGTAATAATTTCATATAATATTATTCAATACAATGAAATAATTATTCTATAGCTAATAAGAATTCAAAATTATGAAACTAGTTTTGTAGGCAATATTTACTTCACACTCATTAATTTCTACATCGTGATTTCTTATAGCAAAAGATGAATCATGTATTCATGTTATTGTTATCCATATAAATATAAAAAATAAATATATGATTACTTCATTGCCTATTGTTTTTATAGATATATCTATATTATATAAAGTAAATGATCGAAGTTCTTTTGTGTAAGTTTCTATGTGAGTATTAAAATTTTAAAGCTTTAATTTTCTATAACACGTTTTGATGAGCAAAAGTGAATAATACAAAACCAGAATATTAAATTATGTTGATTTAATTTAACCCTTTGGGTCTGGAAAAAATTATAAATTGCTGAAACAATAGATAAATATCCAAATTTTCTTTCCACTAGGAAAGGGAAAAAACCCTTAGGACCGAAAGGAAAAAAAAAAGTGGAAGATATAAAGTATTGTAATAACTTTTTTATCATATGTGGTTTAGGTTGTGCATCTATATGGATGGAAGACTGCAGAGAGCTTTTATGGATTTTGTACTCATGTGTGTGTGTGTTTGTGTGCGTAAGTTGGATTAGTGTTCATGTTTTTCATGCGTGTGTGTGTATTTAAGTTGATTTCAAAGATCATTTAGAGCTTTGAAAAAATCCAAGATGGCGGAAAATGTAATTTGAGAGGCCCATTTAAATTTACACGTAAATTTGTGCTGGATCCCCTATAGCTACAATACTTATTTGTTAAGTATATCTTTTTTTTGTTTACCTTTTACAAAAATTGTGTACTGTTCAAGACTTTTAAATATAAATGGTAAACTGTTGTATTCGATAACACCATTTTCCCATTCTAGACCGTTTATATTTTCCCTATTATAGTCATTTTGTTGCAAAGTTTCTTTGTTTAGCTCCTCCTTAGGATATGGAGGTTTAAATATATAAAATTCCGATAATAGAGATCCTTGTTTTAATGTAGCCATTTCCTTTATGAAATGCTGTCTTCCATTACCAATCACAAATTGAAAATCAACAAACATTATTTTTTTCTGCATTTTCATAAAACCAAACTTTATACTTTGAGAGAAGTTATAAAACTAAATCACGTTAATAAGTTAGTTAGAAGCCTAAGGTATGAGTAAAAAGTCAATTGTAGATGAGCTGCATAGAGCGGTAAGGAAAAATTTCAAACGACGACAAGTTAAACAGAAATGAGTAAATGACACTTGGCAGATTGACTTAGTAGAAATGCTTCCATTTGCAAAATTTAATAAGGGTTTTAAATATATTCTTACTGTTATTGATATTTTTTCAAAATATGCTTATGCAGAACCGGTTAAGTCTAAAAATGGAATAGATGTGACAAACGCTATGAAGAATATTTTTAATAAAAGTAAACAAATTCCAAAAAATATTCATTCTGATCAAGGAAAAGAATTTTTTAATAATAACTTTCAAAACTTAATGAAAACCAATAAAATAAATCACTATCACACATACACAAAACTTAAAGCCTCCATTTGTGAGCGTTTTAATCGCACATTAAAAAATAATATGTGGAAGCAAAATTAAATAGTAATTAGAATTGGATTTTAATTATAGATGATTTAATAAAAAATATAATTATAATTGGCATCGTACTATAAAAATGAAAACTTATCAGGTAACAACGAAAAACGAAAAACATTTATTATCAACAATTGACAATAGACCTAAATTATATAATAAAGCCAAATTTAAGGTAAATGATTTTGTGCGCATCAGTAAAACCAAAGGTACTTTTCATATGGATTTATGAGCCAAGTTGGTCTACTGAAATTTTTAAAATATTAAAAGTTAATTTTACAAACCCCACAACATATTCTCTAATTGATTATAAAGAACAACCGATAATGGGGGGGTTTTTACGAATATGAAATGCAAAAAACAAAAAATTCACACTCATATCTAGTTGAAGAAATAGTGCAGCAAAGGGCCGACAAAGTACTTGTTAAGTGGCTTGGTTTTGATAGTACACATAACTCTTGGATACATAAAAAAGATATTTTATAAAATCAAGAGTTAAATATTAATGTATAACTGAGAAAAATATACAAATGAATTTTAGTATGCAATGCTTTTTATTTCTAGATATAAAAGTTAAATAAATATCTATTATGTTTAGTTCCAATTTAACTATTCAATATGTCGGGTTTCAATATTTTAAGCGAATCAGTAACGTTAGTGAAACGTTTTAATTTACGCGGACGTCGCGTAGAATTTTCGATTAAAGAAGTGCCGGAAAATGAGGAACCTACAGGGTGGATTAAAAAGGCTGTAGAAGAAATTATTCAATATATATCAGATGGACTATTACCTACCGATCAGGTAGGAATCACATTTTGTGATAACAGTACATTAGAACGCTCTCCTTGATGGATTAATTTTAAACTAGCATCTTTAATTACCATAGACGAAGTCTGGGACCTTATATCAAAAATTTATCAAAGTAATTCCGAAGGTCTCAGCACAGACAATTTCTGCATGCAAGTAACATCTGTTAGAATACGAATAGGTAGAGGACGTGGCAAGAATTATAACTCTTTGGATGAGGAGAGTGCTAAGCGGAAAGGGATACTAACAATTAAAAATAAAGATTATATTTGTCTGCCTAGAGCGTTGGTTGTAGCTATAGCCGTGGTAAAAAATGATGATGTTTACAAAAAATAAACATATTTTGAAAGATGCACATAAGATTCAAACTATTAGAGCTATGAATTTACTACAGACAACCAAAATAAACATACCAACGGAGGGGGCTGATACTTCAGAACTTTAACAGTTTCAACAACATTTTGGTGAAAACTACAATATTGTTGTATACAAATATGGTACAAAAGGCAGAGATGTTATTTATGGCAAAACAGATGGTCAAAATTTAAATTTGCTATATCACAAAAATCATTATAATGTGATATCTTCATTAATAGCAGCTTTATGTTGTCGATATTTTTGTCAGGCATGCCATATACCGTACAATAACAAAAACTCGCATTACTGTGAAGGAAAATGTCTTTGTTGCCAAAAATCACCAAACTGTCAAAAAAAAACTGTGCCTGAAATACCATGCCCAAATTGCAACAGATTATTTAGAGGTCAGAGTTGTTATAATAACTATTTTGACTACCCGTACAGACAGAATACACATTTGTGGTGAATATTTCTGTACAATTTGTACAAAATTTGTTGCTCAGGAACATTTATGTTTCATACAACAAAACACAAGTACATCCAGTCTTAAAAATAAATTATTTATTTTTTACGATTTGGAGACCCGACAGGAAAAAATTATTGCAGAAAAATCACCAAATACATTAATTAATTTACACGAACCAAATTTGTGTATATTTAATAAATGTTGTGAAATCTGTATTGAGGAAAATAATTTGATCTTTTGTCAAAATTGTGGTTTTAGACACACTATATACAATGAAAATGTAATAGATCTATTCCTCAAAAACCTATTGAGACTGAGGAAAAAATTTAAAAATATCATAGTAATTGCGCATAATGGTAAATCGTTTAACCATCAGTTTATATTGAATTATATACTTACAAAATCCGATTTTACACCCGATTTAATTATGCAGGGTACAGAAATTATTATGATGAAAATACAGAACATAAAATTTATAGACTCTATAAATTATTTCCCTATGGCTCTGTCTAAATTGCCAAAAGCTTTTGATTTGCCAGACTCCAGACACATTTAAAAAAGGGTATTTTCCACATTTTTTCAATACTCTAGAAAATAAAAATTATATTGGATGCCTACCATCTACAGAATACTATGGCTGTGACGAAATGAAAGCAGATGCACGCGAAGCGTTTTTAAAATGGCATAATTTCAATAAAAACCATTAATTTAATTTACAGAAAGAAATTGAAAACTATTGTGCAAGTGATGTCATTACTTTAACAGAGGCCTGTTTAAAAATTAGAAAACTAATGCTTGCAGAATGTAATGTTTGTCCAATTACAGAGGCGACAACTTAGATTTTAGACGAAATTTTTTGCAAGCCAACACAATTGCAATTATACCAATGGGCGGCTATAGAAATAGAGACAGACAGTCAAAAATAGCTACACAATGGCTATTGTATGAAGAAAAAAAGAGAAAAATTAATATACAGTTTGCAGCAAAACAAAAAGAAGCCATTGTAAATGGTGTAATTTTGGATGGATATTGTGTTGAAACAAAACTAATTTTTGAATTTCATGGTTGTTGTTTCATCCTGTTTGTATAAAACACAATAGAGACAAGCCGATATTTAATCAATCTGCTGAAACATTTGAGCTTCGATATGAAAACACAATAGCAAAAACAAATAGAATGAAATCTTTTGGATATGATGTAATAGAAATGTGGCAATGCGAATTTTTGAAACAACTGCATCAGAATAAACAAATACACGAATATGTAAACAATCATCCTCTCTTAGATTAACTATCACTTAATGCTCGAGATTCATTTTTTGGTTGTAGAACAGGTAATACAAGAACGTATTATAAATGTGAACAAGACGAGAAAATTAAATATATTGATGTACGTTCACTTTATCCATGGGACTGTAAATATAGAAAATTTCCGATCGGCCACCCTAAAATATATGTAAGTGATCAGCTATGCCAACAGGTTGATTTAAAAATCAAAAATGGATTGATAAAATGTAAAATACTTCCTCCACAAAATTTGTATCACCCTGTTCTACCGATCAAACAAAACAATAAATTAATGTTAACACTGTGCCAGACATGCTCGAAAAATTTATGTCAGTCAGAGTGTTGTCATAGCGACAATGAGAAAGCTTTAACTGGAACATGGATATTTGATGAAGTGGTCAAGGCAATAGAAAAGGGATACAAAATTTTAGAAATAATGGAAATATGGGAATATGAAATTACTCAATATGATAAAGTTCTGATTTATTTACAGAAATGATGAACAAATTTTTGAAAATGAAACAATCTGCCAGTGGTTTTCCTACATGGTGTGAAACGCGTTCACAACAAGAAGAATATATTGTTGGGTTTTTGAAGAATGAAAATATACAGCTTGAATACGGCGATATTATTAAAAATATTGGTTTAAGATCTTTTGCCAAATTAATGCTAAACTCTTTCTGGGGTAAATTTGGTCAAAGAGAAAATCAACCAAAAACTACTATAGTAAATAAACCTGCTGTTTTATATGAACTGATAACAGATGCGTCAATTAGTGTAAATCACATTTTACCAATTAATGAAGAAACATTAATTGTAAACTGGGAGTATGCAGAAGAGGCATGCACACCACTTTCAACTGTAAATGTATGTATTGCATCATATACAACTGCTCAGGCTCGTCTCAAACTGTACGAGTATTTGGAGAAACTTGATAACAGAGTTCTGTATTATGATACAGACTCTGTAATATACATAAGTCGGAAAGATGAATACGATCCACCAACAGGTGACTTCATTGGTTGTATGACTGATGAATTAGAGGGAGAATTTGGTGTCGGAAGCTATATAACTGAATTTGTCTGCGGTGGACCAAAAAATTATGCGTATCAAGTTTTTAGTACAACAAAGAACAATTTGCAAACTCGTTGCAAAGTTAAAGGTATTTGCTTAAATTACAAAAACGCAAATATAATAAATTTCGACAGCATAAAACAAATGATTCTACAAGAGGACGACGCTGACTCTGGACCAATTTCAATTTTTTCGAAAAATATACGACGTACAAAAGTTCCCGAAACGAAAATATACAAGCCATCATCAACAAAACGCAAATTTTTAGACAATTTTAATTCAGTGCCTTATGGCTGGCTATAACCAAAGATTTTTATAATAAATTGTATTATAGTATTAAAATTTTATGAATATTATTAGTATAATAAAGTAATTAAAATTTACGAATATTATTTTTTATTTCTATGCAAAATAGGTGCAGTTTTTTAAAAAATAAGTAAGTATTGATTTCAACAAAACATTTTTACTTATGGTTGTAAATTTTTTTAATTTGTTTGTTTGTGATGCAAACCACATATCATTATTTTTTGTTTTGCAAAAAACATTAAAAAGCACATAAGTAAGAATATATTAATAAACAAGATAACCTGAGGATTAATTGAAATCAACAAAGTGTAAATTAAATAAATACAAATTATACTTTCAATAATAATTTTATTACTTTGTTGCAAAAGAAATCCACTGCAATTTTATAAAATAAGTAATTATATTGCGTTCAATAAATAACTTTTGTAAATGTCTAAAGAATTAGTTTACGGTCCATCAAATTTTTAGCAAAAAACAACGATAAACTATATGTAAATTATCATACACAAAAGCGTATTTTTTATTAAAAAATATACATATATGTTGTTTTCAATTTTATTTATAATTTTATTACTTTGTAATAAGAAACTACAATTACATTTCAAATAGACATATGATTAAGTAAAAATGAAAGTAAAATGTGATTTAATTAAAAAGCAAAGATTATTATCAAATGGTGTATACAATCATCATGGATATGCAGGAGATTATGCAGCAAGTTACAACAATGGCGAATTTAGCGTTAAGTGCTGCTTTTAACGCTCAAATATACAACTGGGACTGCTGGTGGGAACTCCTCGAGCACCCAAGTCTGGAAAAAAGATATTTTATTGATGAACAGGAATATTTTGTTAATTATGCAACTGGATGTATACTTTGCTCAACCCAAAAACATTATTTCGAAAAGTTTACTATACGACAACTTTTAATCTGTTGTGGAAATAGTGAACTTTTTGATTTAATGAAAATCAAATTAGACCCTCACCCTAGTTTTTAAATATATAAAGAATGTAAGTAAAAAATAGTATAAATATTATGGTAACTTTCTCATAATTATCAGTTAACTATTAAAATTCAACATGGTAAGTTATTTAATATAAATATTATATTTATTATATTAATAAAATTTTTGTAATTTTTTTTTTTGTAATAAAAATTGTTTTCTTCTTACAGAGCTTTTTACAAACATTTGAAGCGACTGCTGCTGGAGTGGACACAATCTACACTAAACTGGATGACATGACAATAGGCAGATCATATGAGGTGATACGGTTCCAATTCAAGGAAACAAGATTTGGACATGGCGTAACAGTCACACTACAACAATTTGATGGTCCGCAACAGCTGCTAGTATACCTGCCTAGCAGACTTAGTCAAACAATAACAAAACAGGAGCAACTGGACCAGCTTAATAATAGATGTTATAACATGATTTTTCGCGGAAGAGATTCTGCGAAAAGAAATATGGCAAAGATAGATTTTATATCTATAAATAATGTCTAAAAATATTGAATAAATGTTTGTATAAAGTTAAATACAAATTGTCTTTTTATTATATAAATACAAATTGTTTTTTTTATTAAAATTTTCAATAAACAGTTCTTGTATAAAGACAAAAAAGATTTTTTATTTATTTTATTTTATTTAGTTTACCAATTTTTAATTTCACAGACATTAATAATATTAATATATATATAATTATATATATTTTAAAATTATCAATAAAACAGTATAATTGGCTGGGTAATTATTGTGGTTTTTATATTTTGTTTTTGATCTTGGAAGACATGCTTTTTACAGTAGTTGTTGTTGTTGATGTTGTTGTGATATTATACTTATGCGCATGGGCAATCAAGTTATATTATATACACTATACGTATTATATTTGTGGTTTTTAAAAAAAATATAAATCATACTAAAATATTTGTTGTATACATACGAAAGTATCAAAACACATAATTTGTGTGCAAAAAAAATATTGTTTGATGACTTAGATAGTAGCGTGTATACCTAGAAATTGAAACATCCGCGGTTCAAGTCTACACAAAACCATATTTTTTTTAAAATCTAAAGCATTAAATCATCTAATACAATTAAAATGTTATCGTCATTTTCGTTATTTATTTCTTCAGGTATATTATTTAAAAATCAATATTATCAAAAGGTAAATTCCTTGGTACAGCAGTCAATTCAGGGTTGCACCAAATTATTTTAGTTATGTTTGGCTGAATTAACGTCTTATGCTTCCTGATTATATTACAAACAAATGTTGTTTTTCCACACCCTGAAGGACCTGCTATTATCATAGCAAATGGATGTATAAATGGTAACATGTTTATATTTTAAAATTTTAAAATTTCTTAACTAGTTTTTCGTAAATATTTTTAAAATTTTGTATTATTTTAAAGCTTATCTGTATTGGAATGTTACTGATACACATGTACATGTATCTGGTCCACATTCTGCATTATTATTTGACCATATACAACATTTATAATGTTCTCCAAATTGTGATTTTTCTACACCGGAATTAATTAACAATTTTAGTTTTTCCTCAAGATTTTCTAATTTATTTATGTTATTTTTATCAAGACAAAATTTATATTCTTTTAAAAAAATAGAAATCACTTCTTTGTCCTCTGTAGACAGTAACATTTTATATACTGAATACAAAAATAGTTTTGTAGTTATTATATAACACACACATACACACATTAACAAAACTAATAATGTCAACGTTGAATGCTACAATTTAGAGTATAAATTTAATTTTATATACATATATATATATATATATTATTTGTAATCCGTAATATATATATAGAGTTAATTAATATTATCGTTTTTACAAGATCAAAAACAATAAAATACAAAAGATCAAAAACATTAAAGATAAATATTGTTTTTGCATATAAACAATAAAACATATGATTTCACAAGATCATATATATATATATATATATATATATATATATATATATATATATATATATATATATAGAGTTAATTAATATTATCGTTTTTACAAGATCAGAAACAAGAAAATACAAAAGGTCAATAACAATAAAGATATATCTTGTTTTTGCATATAAACAATAAAACATATGATTTCACAAGATCATAATACAAAGTGTCAACAACAACGCACCTGCGTCGGAAGTAAAGGATATTGCGCAAAACGATCAATCAATCAGTGACTACTTAACACCAATTAACCGCATGGCTAACCAATTATGATTAATCAATTATGCACACATCATTAACCAATTATGCACACACGTATGCACACATTAGTTACACATGAGTGCACAAATTATGCACACACGAACGCACACATTAGTTACACATGAGTGCACACATTAGTTACACAAACAGGATTTGGTTCCCAGCACAAGGTGGCCCAATAATTACTTATGACATAATTCAGCTGCTAGCTTAGCTGCTTGTAATTCCAATCTAGGTATCGTTGCTATTTTGGATGGAGCTACTCTTGATTTGAAACATAGGAGTTTAACGATAGTTTTGTTATGTACACCCGAAGATCTGCTCCAAACGCCCGTTCAGACGCATCAGAAAATACATGAAGTTGAATTTCGTTACTTGATGTGGCACTTCGTACATGTCTAGGTATACTGATTTTATCACGATGCTTTAAACTCTGTCTGAACTGTGCCCATTTAGTGTGGAGATACCACAGAAGTTATTTTAGTTATTTTAGATTGTTCATTCCATGTAGTGCAACATCATCTTTAAATGGCAATCGCACGACAAAGTGCCCTGAGTGGTTACGATAAGTTGTGTCGTTAAAGAAGTTTTCGCACTCCAGTTCAATTGTTGACATGAGCGACTCTTCTGTAGATAACTCGTCCAATTCCCAAAATCGTTCAAGCTGTTCATCAAGTGTGCTTATACCACAGAAGTGTGAACTGTTACTTGATGTGGCACTTCGTACATGTCTAGGTATACTGATTTTATCACGATGCTTTAAACTCTGTCTGAACTGTGCCCATTTAGTGTGGAGATTTATTAGTTTTAGTTTCCGCAATTCTTATATGAAATTTTTTCCTGTGATAACCACTCGGCTAACTAAACCAATAGGATCAAAAATATGAGCAACATCTGCTAGTACTGCTCGTTTAGTTATTTTAGATTGTTCATTCCAAGATGTCTTAATTGCTATTGCATCCGTACTCGGATCCCATATTATTCCGAGGGTTTTGATTTCGCCGCTGTTTGATTTAGTTATGTAACGTGTACGTTCTATGTCTTCTGCGGGAATATCCTTCAGTAATTTGTTGTGGTTCGCACACCATTTCCTTAATTTAAGTCCGGCTGTATTTAACAAATTAATTACCTGTGTTTGCATGTCCATTGCGTGATTCAAGCTATTGCTGCCGGACATCAAGTCATCAACATAGAAATCAGTTTGAACCATTGGTGCTGCCAGTGGATATTCGGAACAATCTGTTCCTAGTGATTGTAAACATTTGATGGCTGTGTATGGCGCAGAAGTTTTACCATATGTGACGGTCTTTAATTTGTATGTATTAAGCTTATCTTGAGTATGCTCCCGTCAAAATATGAGTTGAAACTTAGTGTTTTGTTCACTTTATTTGTCGATATATTTTTTTCAATGTCACTCGTGAATACATTTTTATACTGGCGAAATCTGATCAACACATCAAATAGATCTCTTTGAATCTTCGGACCTTTATGTAATAGCTGATTGAGTGACACATTTGTTGATGTTTTACATGAACCGTCGAATACCACCCTGAGTTTTGTAGTGGTGCTACTTGGCTTTAGCACACAATGATGAGGAATGCAATAGTTTGGATCTTGAATGCAAGTTTCTCTTACCAACTCCATATGTCCAAGATTTTCATATTCTTTCATGAATTTTACATATTCTTGTCGTAATTGCATATTTTTTGTTAACTTTCGCTCGAGTGCCATAAATCTTAAATCTTCTTTCAGCTATTTCTTAAGATGTGGCCAGTAGTGCAACATCATCTTTAAATGGCAATCGAACGACAAAGTGCCCTGAGTGGTTACGATAAGTTGTGTCGTTAAAGAAGTTTTCGCACTCCAGTTCAATTGTTGACACGATCGACTTTTCTGTAGATAACTCGTCCAATTGCCAAAATCGTTCAAGCTGTTCATCAAGTGTGCTTATACCACAGAAGTGTGAACTATTTTTCATGCGTTGCATTTTTCCAAGCACCACTCAACCAAAAACTGTTCGTTGCAGTGTTGGCGTATTATTATTTATAGCTATAGCATCAATTCGCTATAAAATTCAGCTCCAATCAGCATATCAATTTTCTGACTTTCAAAGAAGTTGGGATCAGTTAATTTAATATTTCGCGGTATATTGAATGTTCTTGAATTGGTGTTGTAGTTTGGTTGATCTTCAATAATATGATCTAACTGGCGTTTGCTTTTGAATCGTCTGATTCGATCCTCCAATACCAGTCAATCTTACGTCACTATCTGTTACCCCCAAACCAAGTCTCTTACGTAAATGTTTAGTTATTAAATTTGTCTGAGATCTTGAGTCCAATAATGCACGGCACTCGACGGATTCACCATAAATATTAATTGCTCGTATAATAGCTTTGGCTAGGAATGTATAAGGATTTTCCTAATTACCAAAGCTACCTGTTGCTTTGTCTTTTGATGAGTTCATGCCTTGTGTTTGTTGATTACTTGATGGAGTTTTTACTCTATTTGCATATCTTTTCTCAAAAGCGCCATGTACCAAATTGTTATGCCTTTTATTGCAGTTCTTACAGTTGCGTGAAGAACAATGGCCCTCCCTTAAACAATTGATTCATAGCTGCAATTTAAGTTTAAAGTACCAACTTTAAGTTTTACAGATGCCAAGGTCATACGAAAACTATTATATGTACCAAAATTTATCTTAATTAGATAATAATTACTATATGCTGTAGTGCATACGAAATTTTAATCGGATATTTTACCCCATGAAAAAACAGACCTGAATCTAGGTAAGCTTGTGCACAATCATGATACTAACCTACGTGCCAAATTTCATCCAAATCTGAACATGAATTTTTTTTTTACATTTTTCCGTAGGACTAAAACACATAGGTTCCCACATAAATGGGGAAATCTAACATGGTCCCACTAAAAGTATCGATTTTATCTTGTAAAGGCACCGGAATGAAGTCTGTTAGAGCCTGTGTGCCAAATTTAATTAAAATCGGACGAGCGGTTCTAGGAGATGTTGCTGCGCACAATAAAAACGAACGCGTACGCGTCCCCCAGCACCTTTTTTTTTGCATTTTCGGACTCACCGACCTCGGAAACGCATAGAAAAAAATTTTGAGCGAACTTTCGTTTCGACCACCTAACCCTTCACCAGACTTCATAGTTATTCCATAACTACTCGTAAAATGTACATTTTTTTGGGGTAAGAGAGATTTTATTACGAGTACTTATGGAATAACTATTACGAGTAGTTATGGAATAACTATGAAGTCTGGTGATGGATTGGATGGTAAAAAAAGGTGCTTAATACTAAAAAAATTAATAATGAAAGTTTATCTTTTAAATACTTAGATTATAAAAAAAAATCAATTTAAAAATTAGTTACATAATCAAGGTATAGTGTATTACAAATAAATACTATTAATGATTTGGCTGAAAAATTTGAGATACTTATGTTGAATACGGTTGTTAAATTTACTAAAACAAAAATAATACCACCAAATCGAATTAAAAATGAGTGGTTTAATAATATATTAGAGTGTTTAAGAAAAAAGAAAATAAAGTTATATAATAAAGCTAAAATTACAAAACGAACCAGACATTGGATAGAGCACTGTAAAATTAGAAATAAATATAAGAAAGAAATTAAAAGTGCAAAAAATAGTTATTTAAAAAATAAAATAAACGCAAAAAGATGTGATCAGAAAGGAATGTGGAGAGCTAAATGAAATTGTGTTTGAAAGAATTAAGAGCTCAATAAAAGAAATATCATTTGAAGGTGAAATAGTAAATGATAAAAAACACATTGTTGAAAATTTTAATAAATATATTGTTGAAAGCATAAGAGATATTACAAATAGTATCGCATCAACACAATTTTCGTACAATGGACAGGTAACAAATTCAATTTTTAAATTTAAAGAGATTTATATTGAGGTATTATCAAAGATGTGCAAAAATATTTATAAAAAAATTGATCCAAACTTTATGAATATTAATATGTTAGTCGACAATTTTGATTCGGTTGGTCCAATTCTGGTTAAGTTAATAAATGAATCGTTAAGAACTGGTACATTTCCACAAACTTGGAAGGAAACAATAGTTGTACCCGTTGAAAAAATTAAATAATGAAAATCAGCATGATGAATTCAGACCAATAAATATGCTGCCAGTGCATGAGAAAATTTTGGAGAAAGTTGTACAATTGCAGATGGAAGAATATCTTGAAGAATATGAGTTGATTGAGCAACAATCTGGATTTCGAAAAGGACGTTCATGCGAAACCGCTTTAAATTGGATGGTAGCTGAGTGGAAGTCAGAAATAGATCAAAAACAAATCATATTCTCGATATTCTTTGATTTGAAACGATTAATCGTGATATTCTTATCAAAAAATTGCACAATTATGGAATTACAGGTGTAGAAAGTAAATGGGTGGAAAGCTTTTTGACAAATTGAACGCAACGTACAAAGAAGAATGGTGTAATATCTGAGGAAATTAAATGTGATATTGGTGTTCCACAAGGCAGTGTACTGGGGGTTTTACTTTTTATATTGTATATTAATGATATAAGAGGCGTTTTAAAATACTGTTAATTAATGCTTTTTGAGGATGATACTTTAATATACATATATAACTGGGGAAAATCAAAAATATTGTGAAAGTTTACTTAAAGAAGATTTGAAAAATTTGGAGAATTGGTTTAATAAGAATCAATTAAAACTTAATGCAAAGAAAACAAAATGTATGGTAATTAATTGCGATATAGAAACTAATTTATTTATTGATATGCAAAAAATTTAACAAGTAAATTAAATTAAGTATTTAGGTGTTATTATTGATAAAGATTTGAACTTCAACAAACATGTAAATGAAGTATGTTCAAAAATTGCATCAAAAACTAATCTATTATATAGAATTAAAAATAAAGTACCGAAGGACTGTCTTGTTACAATTTATAATACAATTATCTAACCGCTGTATGATTATTGTAGCACCATTTTATTTATGTGCAATAATGCTGCTATTGAAAGGTTGCAGAAACTTCAAAATAAGGCAATGAGATTATATTAAGGTGTGATAGGTATACATCGATCTCTGTAATGCTAGAAAGATTGAAATAGTTGAATGTTAAACAAATGCTTAATTTTAAAATATAAGTATTCGTGTTTAAAATTAAATATAATTTGTTACCAAAATATTTAAGTGGAAATTTAAATTACGTTAGAAATGTACATGGTAGAAATTTAAGAAATGTAAATGATTTTAGAATTCAAAGAGTTAGATTAGTAAGAACACAAAATGTTATTTTGTATAGGGGATTAATTATGTTTAATAATATGCCAAATGAAATTAAAATAGAAACTAATTTATACGCATATAAAAGAAAATTGTCACAATTTGTCGTACAATCATTTTGAAGATTTAAGATTAAACGAATTTATATTGCAAAAATTATTGTAAGAAAAATTTATTGAGATAAAGTTATTGTAATGAAATATTGTAATTTATCGTTAAAAAAAAAATTTTTTATATAAAACTAATAAAAACTAAAACTAAGCTAAAAATATGTCATATGTTCTAAATGGTAAATATTATCCAATTTCAATGAAATTTGCTACACACATGTTGGATTCATGATTAAGCATATTTAGACTAAGGTAGAAGTTAGTAGCCTGAGGAGGTTCGTGCTAAAATTTCCGATTAATATTTCTTATGTTCTAGACTAGATCATATAGTAAATATTATCCAATTTCAATGAAATTTTGTACACAGGTTGGATTTGTGATTTCGCATGTACTGACTAAGGTAGAAGTAAGTAGATTTAGGGGGTCCTCGCTTAAATTTCCGATTAATATTTCATATGTTTTATATCATATGGTAAATATTATACGATTTCAACGAAATTTTGTACACAGTTTGGATTCGTGATTAGTATATTTATACTTATTATAGTTATTTTAATTATATTATTTATTATTTTCGTTATAATTAAATATAAAAGAAAGAAAAATATAAAATCATTAATTTTTAAATAAATAAATAATAAAGATGAGCAATTTTGAACAAAACACTGTTTGTTACAAAGGTAATGTTAATTACAAAAAACTTTTGGACATAAATCGCTGTTAAACATAATTACAAGTTTTTTGCTCCCCCTAGTTAGCACCTTTTTTTTACCATCCAATCCATCACCAGACTTCATAGTTATTCCATAACTACTCGTAATAGTTATTCCATAAGTACTCGTAATAAAATCTCTCTTACCCCAAAAAAATGTACATTTTACGAGTACTTATGGAATAACTATTACGAGTAGTTATGGAATAACTATGAAGTCTGGTGATGGATTGAATGGTAAAAAAAAGGTGCTAACTAGGGGGAGCAAAAAACTTGTAATTATGTTTAACAGCGATTTATGTCCAAAAGTTTTTTGTAATTAACATTACCTTTGTAACAAACAGTGTTTTGTTCAAAATTGCTCATCTTTATTATTTATTTATTTAAAAATTAATGATTTTATATTTTTATTTCTTTTATATTTAATTATAACGAAAATAATAAATAATATAATTAAAATAACTATAATAAGTACATTCAACTATTTCAATCTTTCTAGCATTACAGAGCTCGATGTATACCTATCACACCTTAATATAATCTTATTGCCTTATTTTGAAGTTTTTGCAACCTTTCAATAGCAGCATTATTGCACATAAATAAAATGGTGCCACAATAATCATACAGCGGTTAGATAATTGTATTATAAATTGTAACAAGACAGCCCTTCGGTACTTTATTTTTAATTCTATATACGTAATAGATTAGTTTTTGATGCAATTTTTGAACATACTTCATTTACATGTTTGTTTAAGTTCAAATCTTTATCAATAATAACACCTAAATACTTAATTTAATTTACTTGTTAAATTTTTTGCATATCAATAAATAAATTAGTTTCTATATCGCAATTAATTACCATACATTTTGTTTTCTTTGCATTAAGTTTTAATTGATTCTTATTAAACCAATTCTCCAAATTTTTCAAATCTTCTTTAAGTAAACTTTCACAATATTTTTGATTTTCCCCAGTTATATATATTAAAGTATCATCCTCAAAAAGCATTAATTAACAGTATTTTAAAACGCCTCTTATGTCATTAATATACAATATAAAAAGTAAAACCCCCAGTACACTGCCTTGTGGAACACCAATATCACATTTTATTTCCTCAGATATTACACCATTCTTCTTTGTACGTTGCGTTCTATTTGTCAAAAAGCTTTCCACCAATTTACTTTCTACACCTGTAATTCCATATAATTGTGCAATTTTTTGATAAGAATATCACGATTAATCGTTTCAAATCAAAGAATATCGAGAATATGATTTGTTTTTGATCTATTTCTGACTTCCACTCAGCTACCATCCAATTTAAAGCGGTTTCGCATGAACGACCTTTTCGAAATCCAGATTGTTGCTCAATCAACTCATATTCTTCAAGATATTCTTCCATCTGCAATTGTACAACTTTCTCCAAAATTTTCTCATGCACTGGCAGCATATTTATTGGTCTGAATTCATCATGCTGATTTTCATTATTTAATTTTTTCAACGGGTACAACTATTGTTTCCTTCCAAGTTTGTGGAAATGTACCAGTTCTTAACGATTCATTTATTAACTTAACCAGAATTGGACCAACCGAATCAAAATTGTCGACTAACATATTAATATTCATAAAGTTTGGATCAATTTTTTTATAAATATTTTTGCACATCTTTGATAATACCTCAATATAAATCTCTTTAAATTTAAAAATTGAATTTGTTACCTGTCCATTGTACGAAAATTGTGTTGATGCGATACTATTTGTAATATCTCTTATGCTTTCCACAATATATTTATTAAAATTTTCAACAATGTGTTTTTTATCATTTACTATTTCACCATCAAATGATATTTCTTTCATTGAGCTCTTAATTCTTTCAAACACAATTTCATTTAGCTCTCTCCACATTCCTTTCTGATCACATCTTTTTGCGTTTATTTTATTTTTTAAATAACTATTTTTTGCACTTTTAATTTCTTTCTTATATTTATTTATAATTTTACAGTGCTCTATCCAATGTCTGGTTCGTTTTGTAATTTTAGCTTTATTATATAACTTTATTTTCTTTTTTCTTAAACACTCTAATATATTATTAAACCACTCATTTTTAATTCGATTTGGTGGTATTATTTTTGTTTTAGTAAATTTAACAACCGTATTCAACATAAGTATCTCAAATTTTTCAGCCAAATCATTAATAGTATCTATTTGTAATACACTATATCTTGATTATGTAACTCATTTTTAAATTGATTTTTTTTTATAATCTAAGTATTTAAAAACTAAACTTTCATTATTAATTTTTTTAGTATTAATCTCAAATTCAATTGTTTCATGATCACTTATGTTGTTTAATTTATTATTAATACAAGCTTTAACATTATTATTATTCACAATTACATAGTCAATTAACGTAGCACTTTTTCCAGAAATTCTTGTAGATTCTTTTACTATTTGCTTGCAACCATTATCATTTTTTACATTTAAAATATTTTTTGAATTAAACCATCCTTTAAAAGGTCTATATTAAAATCACCACATATAGCAAAATCACTGTTGTGTGGTATACAAATTTTCAAACAACTGGGAAAAATAGTCTATTTGTGAGTTTGCATATGTTCTAGGTGATCTATAAACACAACCCACAACTACAGTTGCATCCCCATGTTTAATTTTACAAACTAATACCGAGATATGCATTTTTATAATTTTTTGGTATATAACTTCACATTTTTTATTTTTTTTACATAAATTGAAACACCACCAGTATGAGCTGATTCAGATTCTAAATTAAAATTATTGTAACCGATTATTTTTAGTTCATTTTCTTGTATGTTTTTACATACGTGCGTTTCACTAAGCCAAACCACATCGAAATTATTTTTCTCAATTAACACTTGAAACTCTTCAAAGTTATTCAAAAGACCCTGAATATTCAAATAAACACATTCATTTTTATCTGATTGCTAATAGACAATACGATTTTTGTTGAATCTAAGTTTATTTCTATAAATTTAACAAAAAAGACTAGTAGCTTTATGATTAATATCTAATTTTTCATTTTCATCCAACTGAATATTCGCTTTTATGCAGTTTATAAACTTTTCAAAAATTTTATCACATAATTTAATATCATGATTACCAGCGCATTTCCAACATACTTTTTCGCCAGAGCAAAGTTTTGACTCATGGTTGAATCCACAACATTTCCAACATCGTCTTACATGTATGAATGCATTAAGCGGACAAACTTGCCAACCTACTCTAAATTTTCCTATATCCATAACCCGCTTAAAAATTTCACCATCCAATTCAATATGTATACCACAATATACATATTTTTATCTTCAAATGTCGGTTTTTGAAACAAAACCTTAATATCACATGTTCATCGACAAAATTAGCATGGAGCCCCTCAGGCTCTACATTAGTCAACACATGCGTAATTACAAACGCAACCTGTGTATCAAAGTTCATTGAAAACGGGTAATAATAACTATATGGCGTAAAACAAATGAAGTATTCTTTGGAAACTAAGTAGCTCATATATTAGAACACAATGAAGTTACTTGATACAAATTTTTGGAGCAATAAATAGGTAACTAAGTCAACCTGTGCTAGAAATATAATTGTAATTGGGTGCCAATTACTGTATAGTGTAGAGTATTGAACTTATGAAATATATTTGGACATTTTAACATGGACCAACTGGATTACCGACTTTAAACTTTGCAGACAGTAAGTACATAAGGAAGCTACTATGTGTGTCAAATTTCATTAAAATCAGATAATAAATACCATATGCTCTGGAGCCAGTGGCGTGTGGTCTAAGGTGCTCTAGGTGCTGAGCACACCCTACTGATTTCTTGTTATCAGCAAATAAAAAAAAAGTAAATAAAAAACTTCAAAATATTGGCAATATAAAATTATTTTTTGCAATAAAAAATATTTTTATTTCTACGCGCCTACTAAGATGAAAAAATATTCTAACTCATAATTTTTTTTTTTTAATAAAAAATATTTTTATTTCTACGCGCCTACTAAGATGAAAAAATATTTTCATATATGAACTTGTTGTGCTATACTTCTTACCGCACCGATTTTCTCATATCAAAATATTTTCATTGAAGCCTGTACTACAAAATTTCTGCTCAATAGTTTTATGCATATACATAATTTTGAGAATGCAACACGATATTATAAACAATTTGTGGTTGAAAGGAGAAAAATGTATATGAATTTTTTGTGGTTCGTGCTACGTTTTCCACAGCACATTCCGCATATATTAGAAAAATTAAAAATAGAAAATATAATGAAGTTGTATTGTTGTTGTATGTATTATATATTTTTATAAGAGTACATATTTTATTTTTGAGTTCTCTTTTTATGTTATTTGTTTTTCGTGTATATTTTCTTATATGACGATTGATGATTGTATGTGCGTGCATATGCACTCATATAATATTCCTTGAATTCATTCATATGCATTGCATATATTTAATAGTGAGTAATTTTGTGCTACAATTTTGTAGCACTATACAACAATCGACGAGAATTCGATTGAGTGATACACTCAAGCGATTGAGTGGGTATCATCCACTAAAATAAAATAATTTTCATTCTTGTTTTGAAATCGGCTTATGTTGGTTGTATTTTTGCAGATATTTTATAGATTTTATTTCAGATTTTTCTTTCAGATATTGAAGAAAATTATTGAGATGGATAGTATTTGTATTTGTGATTGTGAAGTTTGTATTTTATTAAATCAGCCTTTTTCAAGGCTAAACATAGAACAAAAAAATTTGTTTATTAAAAAGGAACGTCCTATTCCTAAGATAGACCTAAAACAACAAATTGTTGGCAAAGGTAAAATGTATGAGCGTCATTTTTTGCCAGAAAATTATAAAAAATTTACATGGTTGACCTCCTGCGCTACTATAAAAAAATTGTTTTGCTGGCCCTGTTTATTCTTTGTTTCAGTTGCTAAAGATAAAACTGTGTGGACAACAACGGGTTATTATGATTTAAATCATTTTCATGCTGCCGCAACTAAACATGAAAAAACTATAAATCATATCAATTCAACTGTATCCATGATATCTTTTGGTCAAGTTCGAATAGATTATCAGCTAGACCAACAAAAAAGAACTTCTGTAATCCAGTACAATGATGTTGTTACAAAAAACCGTAACATAATGAAACGATTGGTAGATTCAGTTTGTTTATTAGGATTGCAAGAAATTGCTTTTCGTGGTCATGATGAATCGATTACTTCTGATAATCGTGGTAATTATGTAGAATTGTTGAATTTATTAGCGAGGTATGATGAATCTCTATCAAACCATTTTAACACTGCTACTGTTTTTTCTGGAATATCGAATAGGATTCAAAATGATTTAATCAATAGTATACATAACATTCTAATGAAGCGTATAAAAACTGAAATAAATAATTGCAATTTTATAGCTGTAATGCTTGACGAAACGTCAGATATTTCACACAAATCACAATTATCGGTTGTAATGAGATATGTTTTAAATGGTGAACCAGTTGAGAGGTTCATAGGTTTTTATGATGTAAGCGGAGATCGAACAGCTTTAGCTTTATCTCAGTTTGTTATTAACTTGGTTGAATTATGGGGGTGTGGATCAAAATTAGTTGCTCAGACGTATGATGGAGCTGCAGTAATGTCGGGGTCGCTAAATGGTACTCAAAAATTAGTGAGAGATGCTTTTCCATCAGCAATTTTTATACATTGTTTTGCGCATATTTTAAATTTAGTTCTTTCGAAGTCAGTTAGTTTTATTAAAGAATGTAAAAATTTTTTCGCAAGTATTTCTGGATTCACATCATTTTTTTCTAATTCGACAAAACGATGTCACGCCTTAGATGCCATTGTGCATAGAAAATTCCCAAAAGTAGCCCCCACACGTTGGAATTATTTCTCTAGAATTGTGAATATAATTCAACATAATTATGATTCACTTTGTGAATTATTTGAGGATATTTTAGATAATCCTGCAGATTGGGATGAAGATACAATATCTTTATCCAGAGGTTTCTTGGCTTTCCTTAGTAATTTTAATACTGTGTTTTTGTTGAATATTTTTTCCGAAATATTTGAACATACCGATGTTTTATTTGATATGTTACAAAAAACTAAGTCGGATATAGCATTCAATATAGAAAAAGTCCAGGAAACGAAGCGTCATATTATATTAATGCGCGAACGCTTTAATGATATTTATAAAAAAAAATCAGATGTTGTTGATATTCCTTCAGATCGGCGAAAAAGACGAGGCGAAATTGTTAATCCGGAACTAAATTTTAAAAGAATATTTTTTGAAATTTTAGATACTATTAGTATGCAAATTGAGGAGCGTTTTAAGAGTTTGCCACAATTAAAGTTTTTAGATCTATTAACCAAAAATTTATACTCAAAATATGTTAAGGAGTTTCCATGTACTGCATTCGATTGTTTAAAAAATAGTTATGGAAACTTTTTTGATTTTATTAAACTTAATAATGGGTTGCAAGTTCTATATAGTTCTGAAAGCTTAAAGGAGAAAACACCACTAGAACTTCAAAAATATATTTTTGAAAGTGGTTTAACTGGGGCGCTTAGCGAGTTAGCCAAATTAACCGATATAATTGTTACAATTCCTTACACAACAGCTGGGGTAGAACGGACATTTTCAGCATTAAAACGAATAAAATCATACAGCCAAACACAATGAACCAAAATAGGTTGTCTTCTCTTTCTATGTTTTCTATTGAAAGCACTCTACTGAAAACTTTACAATCTACTGCAAGTTTTTACGATGAAGTGATCGATGATTTTTCAAAACAAGAGAGACGAATAGATTTAATTTTTAAAAGTTAATTACGTTTTAATGCTCAAAATGTTCTTCCTAGAGTAAGAGTCTAAGGGAGCTCACTAAAATCAACCCTCCAGACTGTGCTGAAAAATTAATAAATTTTTAAGCACACCCAGCTCTAAAAGTCACTGCACGCCACTGTCTGGAGCATATAAAATTTTAATCGGAAATTTTAGTAAGGACCCCCTGAAGGAATAGTTTCTATCATGTCCAACACATGCATAATCAGAAGGTCTGCCTGTGTACCAAATTTCATTCAAATCAGATAAAAATTACATGCTATAAAATACGTAATTATATAAAATTCGGAAACTAAAACTGTTTTCTAGGAACCCCCTGAAGGTTTCCAAATTTCAGGAGAGCCAACTAGATCACAAAATTAGCCTACATATATATAAAATATTGTTGAAATCGGTTAACAATTACTATATGCTGTAAAATATATGAAAAAAAAAAACTTTAAAAAATTAAATCGGAAATTTAACATGGACCCCCTGAAGTACTAACCTCTAGTTTGGTCAACCTATGCATAATCACGAACTCAACCTGTGTACCAATATTAAAATCAGATAATAATTACATTCTGTGGACCATAAAGCAAATCTTCTTCGGAAACTAAGTTGCTCATATTTTAGTTTCCCATGAACGTACTTAACCTCCCAACTACAAATTTTTGGAGTATCAACCAGATAACTAAATGAAACTGTGTATGCAATATCATTGAAATTGGGTGAAACTTACTGTATGATATAGACAGAGCGTTAAACTTATGAAAAGTAATTACGGATTTTTACGTGGACCCACTAAAGTATACACTTTACATTTTACAGGCGCCAAGGACATACGGAAACTGTCATACGTACCAAAATTTATGCTAATTAGAAAATAATTACTATATGCTCTGGAGCATACGAAATTTAACACATTCTACTGTGAAAACTTCCTTTTTAATTTTCCGACAACCGCACGATTATATTCAAATTAGAATTATGAAAAGCATTCAAATCTTTAAAACAATCCTATACGATAATACATACGTAATATTTTTTTTATACTTATGTATAGCAATAGTAAAATAAATATATGTACGCATACATGATATACGCACTTGACTATATTCTTCTATTGCTTTTTCAATTTTTTTTTGTTACAGACAATGTATAAAAAATAAGCATTATGCTGTTAATATTTTTTCAGGAAAAATATTATGTACTACGGGCTACTGTTAAATAGTCCCTAACATTAAAGTAACAGAAGCAAAACAGTAGATATACATATTTATAACATTTTTGCTGTAAAAAATCCAATAAATCATTTGTCTCAGAGAAATGATTTTTTTTTTTTTTTTTGCTTTACTATATAAATTATTCTCGCCTACTACTATATACATCGAAGAAAATTCTCAATACAAAAAAAATATATAAAATGGTCGTTCATGCATATGGCCTTGAATACGTCGGTGGAAAAATAATATATGGGAAAAATAGAATTGAAATTCTATATATTTATTCTATATTAGAGGAAACCTATACATGCAATGGGCTACTATTTTTTAGCCCTACCGCGGTATATTAGAAAACAATACATATAAAAAAGTTGCAAAGCAAATTTAATGTATTTTTCGGACTAAGTCCGCAAGAATTTTTTCGTTTTTTTTCCCTTCATTTCTATTACATAATTACTATATGAAAATACGTATATTTTATAGGGTAGGCAGACCATAATATGAAAATATTTTTTTTATATATGTAATTTTTTTTTTTTTTTGGAAGATATTTTGTGGACTTTAAATTTACAAAGCCCAAACAGAAAATCTATGTTTACAAAGCCCAAACTGAAAATCTATGCTTACTCTCAAATAAGATTGATAAATTAAATGTAAGTTTGGACTCGTTTAAAAATTTTGAAAATAGAATTATAGTTTATTTATCGGATAAACTTAACTTTCAATTTGATAATATATGTACTTTCATCTATAAGAAATTTGAGAATTTCATCTGAAAGTAATTCATCTAAGTTTCAATCCTTTTTTGATAAAATAAAATTCTAATAAAATTCAAAATTCAATACTTCAATTAAATAGTTCTGAAGAATTAAAATCTCAGTTTATCAGTCTTAGTGATGAACTAACAGCAATAAGATTAACTTTTATTAATATTATTGAAGAAATTTAAAGTTTGAATTACGTTTCAAACAATAAAGTAATGTCACCAGTTCTACAAAATGGTGGTGGTTTACCTTTATTTGAAGAGCTTAATTCAATTGAAGTACAAAATGCAGTTATTGAAAATGGTGAGGTTAACACTGTTAACAAAAACCATACAATTATTAAAGAAAATAATATACGTGCTATGCTACAATAAGCACCAATAACGACAAAGTCCATCGTTGTTCTTTATATATCAGAAAACCCACTGATTTGGATGCACTTTGGCTAAGAGTTCATTGTTGTAATTGCTGATATAGCTTGTAAAAATGTTTCTTCGCAATATTTGAAGAGTGAAAAATTAAAACACTCCAGTTTTAAGGTCGACGTTCCGGTGCACACAATTGTATCATTACTGGATATGGATAAAGAGCGGAATTGGAATAGTGTTAATGCTACTGCAATGATTTGGGTAACAAAAAAAACTCAATCACCCAGTTCCCCAACTAAGTCTACTTCAAAGTCCAGTAATAAAACCAACAATGCTAGGAATAGCATAAAATTAAAGACAACAAGGAAACATAATAATAACAATAACAAAAATAATATTTCTTATAATGATAAAAATTATAATAAGAATAATAAACATAATAACAAAAATAAAAATATAAATAAAAATAATAATAATAATATTAATAATAATAATAAAATAATAGGAATAATGTTAATAAAAATAATAAAAGCAAAAATAATATTAATAATAATAATACTTAAAAAATAATAACAATAAAATTGATTATATTAATCATAGTAATGGTATTAATGTTAATAATAGCAATAATAAAAATGTAAAATGTAGTAATAATAGTTATGGCGGTAGTTATGGAAAAAAATATAATAGAAGTATGCCCTCAACCTCAAATGCTATGACACAGTATGGTCCGTCTGCACAGCTAATAAATATACTAAATTTGTACAAGGAGAAACACTAATAATTGACAAGCCTCCTTCTTTAATTCTTCCGAATCTACTAATACAATCCTTATCCCAACTAATAATTTACGTACCATTAACAACACGAAAGAACATGATCCCTCTACTCTTAACACTTCCTTGAACTTCGTTAACCCACTAATTCCACCTGTTGTTCGTATTACTCATAATTCAGTAGAAAGTGGTGAAAACCTTTACGCTTTAAGTCGTCTGCGAGATCATAAAATATTTGAGAATGTTAGACTTTATCTAGCTTTTTTATATGATGAGCCCAATACCAATTGCGTCTTTGGTAAAACTAAGACAAGTTTGAAAGTAGGGATCCAGCAGGAAGGTCTCCCTTTAGTTCATAAAGAACTAAAAAAGTTATTTATCAGATATCACGAAGAATTAGGATACTCTCGTGAGCTTGTTGAAACCGATCTGAAAACATATAGTTCATATATAAATAACAAAAGAAGAAATGACCTTCAAAGAAATAGAGAAACCGAATATAAATATTTTCGGCCGTGTTCCTAATAACCTAATATACTTAACAGACAATTCTGTTAGTTGCCCAAATAGTTCAATTTCAAATATTACATTTTATTTCCAAAACGTAAGAGGCTTACGTACCAAAACTTCTATTGTTTTTTAAACCCCCAAAAATTAGATTTTTTAACAGAAACTTGGTTATCTCCCACGATTAACTCTGTAGAACTATTTGATTATTCCTACTCTGTATTTAGAAAGGATAGGTATAATAAAACTACCCCTTTTTTCTTAAACAATATGGAGGCTGGGTATCAGACCGATGTAATTTATACTGATCTAAGTAAAGCTTTTGATCTTTTACCTCATAGTGTAATTTGCCTTAAACTTAAGAAAATGGGTTTTCCCTTATTCGTAATTAATTGGATTAATTCTTATCTAGAAAATAGAAATTATTGCGTTAAATTTAGATCTGCTACTTCTGATCCCTACTATGCAAATTCTGGTGTGCAACAGGGCAGTCACCTTGGCCCATTTATTTTTATTATTTCTATTAATGATATAACAACTGACATTAAGAATAGTAAATTGGGCATTTACGCAGATGATATGAAAATTTATAAGAAAATTGTATCATCATCTGACTGTCTTACACTACAGGATGATCTCAATTCCTTTAAAACGTGGTGTAAACATATCAACTTATTATTAAACATTGAAAAATGTGCTTTAATAACATACAGCAGACGCACAAAACCAGTGTTATATAACTATACATTTGATAATATGCAAATTGCAAGAGTCACATGTTTCAAGAATCTAGGCGTACACTTTGATAGAAAATTGACTTTTAAATTCCATTTTGATGCTATGCTGAACAAAGTAAACTCAATGTTGGGTTTTATTGAGAGATGGTCTAAAGAATTCGATGATCCTTATATTTTTAAATCGTTATATATTTCACTTGTTAGACCTATTCTTGAATACGCAATTCAAGTTTGGTCACCTTTTTATCTTAATGACATAAAAAGGATTGAATCAGTGCAAAAAAAAAATTAAGGTATGCTCTTTGTAATTTACAATGGTTAAATCCATTGATACTGCCTCCATACAGGAATAGATTGAATCTTTTACAATTGAAATCCCTTGAATCAGGGAGGTTAATTGCTGATATTATATTCATTGTTCAAGTTCATAATGGCCAAATTGATTCATATTATACAAAAACCATACTAATTACACAACGTAATCGGTTACACAACAGTAATCGGTTCCGTTCAAAAAATATATTCAATATAATATTTCACCGAACGAATTATGGGAAATACGAGCCTATTTATAGAATGATTATAGAAATAACAGGTATAAAAATCACATTGACACATATATGAATTATACTTATCTATTAACATTTTAAAATGGCCATAATGGGAATAAAAACCGTCTATATAGGTATTTATGTATAAGTTTTTATAATTCAACCTACATTTAATATTTCGTAATAAAAACACACTTTTATGTTTCTAATTTAAAACAACTTTATTACTAATAATTAATTACTAACTTATATAATTCAATATTTTATTTTATATGTTATGTTTAAACAATATGTAGTTTGTATGTAATTAAATGGATAATTATTTATGTTAAATATATAAATGTTTATTTAACTAGTAATTATTAATGTTCATATAATTATTTATTGTATTTATTAACTATTTAATATAAACATATATTTATTTAATTTTAAATATTTAACTATTTAAGAATATTTATTTTTAACTGAGTATATTTTAGACACTTTTATAAAAATACTATATTTGGTTTGGCAACTCAAAATGTAGTGGAGGATTTGGCATCGCGTTTCTTATTATATGTAATTATAACAATTTCACATATTAGAGATGCGATTGACTAATCATATTTCGTAATCGACAACATTCTATATTATTGATTGTTTCTGTCATGGCGTGATGAAGGCGATAATAAATTAGTTGATGGTATTACAGTTTAATTAAATAGTGAATAATTAATGAGCGGATTACCGTTATCACTACATATTCTATTGAATTATGTTAATTTGATCCATTATCATTTGATTCAGAAAAGCCACCAGCTTCAACTTCTTGATCTTTCTTTATTTTCTTATTTTTTGTTTTATTTTGAATTTTTAAAATATTTTGTTGTCTTTTAGATATGTTTTTTGGTAATATTTTAATTTTTTCTTCTAAGTTATTTGTTGAGTAAAAACTTGGAATTGCATTTATTATATTTCATTTTCTTTTTGTTGTTTTGCAATATTTTATTTTTTTCTTAACAGTGGTCGCAAAAGATTTAATAAAAATGGGTTTCTGATACGATACCGGCGTATCGCCTCCCTCATATTTACATCTTCCATTTTAACGCAAAAAATATTATTAATAAAACAATAATATGTAGAAAAATATTAGATTTCGGTTTTTTTATAAAATGTAAAACATTTTCTAAAGTGTAAAATGCTCACTAAAGGCTTATTTATTTTTTTTAAATAAACAATATTTTAATATTCTATATAATATATCATTTGGGTTTCTTAGACCTGAATTATATTATACATTTATTCCGACTTTGCAAATGTTGTGAAGGAACATAATTAAGTATTAAGTAAGAAATATTTTTATAATATTTATACTGATTTATTGTATAGGTCATATGCAACACATCGTTAAAATCTTATAAATATTTCATTTTGGTGGCTTTTCCATAAACATCAGTTATATGTGATGGTCATTTTCTTAATTTTTTTTTTTTTGGAACACAAAATTAAAAAAAGGTTTATATGCAAAACTTGAGGACGTTCTAAGAAATAATAATTAAAAATATTAGATCTTTGTGATACTAGTAAAAAAAAAATTGAAATCGTAGATATAAGTTTCTAAGAACTTATGATAAAATATTTTCATATAAAAAAGTTATTTTATCGAATAAATTAAAAAATCTATTAAATATCACGAGAAAATGTTGCTGACTGTGCGCGAACGTGCAGACTAGAAAACAAAAATCCAAGCCACAGAGAATTAAAAAGATTAGAGTTTGTTTTCAGTCTTCAAACAGTCAACATCGTTATTTTTTATTCTCTATAAAATAGAATAAACTAAAAGATAATCAGAACTGAAAAAAAAATGTAAAAACGTATATCTTTATATGTATAGTTATAATGGTTTTTGCTTTCACGTTCTTTTTCGACTTGAACCGTTTTTTATTGCAATTGGTTCAAATTGTCTTTTCTCAGCCAATATCGAAAGTTCTTTAAAATCTAAGCACTTTTTCAAAGTGCAGCACTTATTCTAATTTTTGGGTTTTTCTTCTACACAATTTCGTTTTTTATCTGCTTCAGCTTCTGGATTATAAACATCTTTGCTAGAGCTAGTAGATGACATAGAAACTTTTTGGAGCACTCTAATCTTAGTACTGTAAAATTTGCCCTAAAAAATTTAAATTATTGTTTTTTTTTTACCATGTTATAAAAATAATAATTACCGCAGAATTATTTGATTATTTTTTGTTTTTCTTTGCAACGTGCAGTAATTGTCCAAAATCAATTTTTATGCATTTATTGACTTCTTTATGATTTATTGACTAATATAAGCTTATTCACCTGTAGCGTAATTACAATTTAAAGCGCGGGCAAATCAAAAACTTAAACAAACGAAAGAATAAAAATGGACACGATAAAAAAAGCTACTAACTAGGGGGAGCAGATAACTCATAGTTATGTTTAACAGCGATTATGTCCAAAAAAAATTGTAATTAATATTACCTTTGTAACAAATTTAATTGAAATTGGATAGTATGTATCCTATGATATAGAAAATATGAAATATTATCCAAAATTTTAACATTGGGCCCCTCAGACTACTAACTTCTACCTTAGTTAACACATGCATGATCACGCATCCTACCTGTGCACAAAATTTCATTGAAATTGTATAATATTTACCATGTGATCTAGAACATATGAAATATTAATCGGAAATTTCAGCATGGACCCCCTCAGACTACTAACTTCTACCTCAGTCTACACATGCGTATTAATGAATGGATCTTGTGTACCAAATTTCAATAAAAAAGGATAATAATTACTATATGGTGTAACACATATGAAATATGAATCGGAAATTTTAGTATGGACCCCAAAGGTATGAACTTCTATCATAACTAACACAAGCATAATCAGAATGTATACCTGTAAACCAAATTTCATTCATATCTGATGATGATTACATGCTATAAAACACGTAATTATAAAAAATTCGGAAACTAAAACTGTTTTCCAAGAACCCGCTGAAGGCCTCCAAATTTGAGAAGAGCCAACTTGATTACAAAATTAGCCGGTGTATAAAATATCATTGAATTCGGTTAACAATTACTATATGCTGTAGAGCATATGAAAAATTAGAACATATGAAAATATATTTTAATTGTATTACATATGCAAAATTGAATCGGAAATTTAACATGGACCCCCTAAAGCTACTAACTAACCGATTCCTTTTCCAACCTATGTGTTTTTTGTAGAGCGATAGAACTCTTTTGTTCTACCGCGTGAATATTCGTTGATGAATAAATTGGTTCCTACTAGGAACTTAGATTAATTATACTTGTCGCGATCGGACCTGTAAAGTTTAATAAAACTGTAGAACTGTCTGTCTTCAGACTCAAAAACAGAAATAAAACAATAAGTAAGTCTTGGAACAGTTCTAAATAGAATGATTTATTAATTACAAATTTTGCTTCTTTTATATCCTAAAATTGCAAGCTGGCACTTAATACTACCAAAAATATAATTCACATAATGTACTTAATTCTAATTTCTAGAATGCAACCTTTAATATAATTCCCATAATATTAATTTGCATACATAAATTCTTGAAATAGTTTTCCCATAAATCTAATTAATATTATAATAAAAAAAATTTATATTATTTGATTTAAATTTGTATCATGTTACACTAAAATTACGGATATTTGAAACCCCCAAATTTAATTTATTTGCAAAATATTAATTTTAAATTATGTAAAATTATATCTAAAAAATGCATTACTTATTATTGTGGGAATAATAAAATGATATCTAAAACCTATACTAATTATTATTGTAGGAATTAAACATCCTCCCCCACCTTTAAAGCTGCTAGAGATTTAAACAATTTCGTGTAACTCAAATAAGTCATCTCTCGATGTGGTGGTAGGATGTGAGTGCTGTAATCTTCGTGGTGCTGGTGTCGGACTTTGGAATTTGATCCAACATTTCCATATAACAAAACCTGCTGCGCACACACAAAATAGTGCTGCTGTCGAGTAGCTAACAATGTACTGATGTATATCATGTGAGTTTAGACCAGTAGACAGTTGTTCCTTATTTTGGAGATTTTGTATGGCGTCCTTCAGTGTGCTGATGTCTGCACTGTTGTTTATTGTCAATGGGTGTAGGTTTACTTGCTGATGTTTCTTGATGGTGAATCCTTTACTGATATTCGATGTTATTATTGGTAGTTTCAGGCTGCTAGTCTTATTCGCTGGTGAGTCGATGCTGAGTGATGGATGCCTTATAACGAATGGAGCATTCAGCTTGAGTATCCCATCCTCCTTGATGCTTTTTCGTATTGTGGCTTCTTCGCAGATAGCCGTGAACGATATTTCTTCTGTTAATGAAAACAACCATTCCTTTCCACTGTGTAATGCTTTCCACCAGTTTGCTAGTTTCGTTTGCGCAACTTCACAATGAGAAAGGTCGTTTTCTTGAAATAAAAGCGACGTTTCGCACAGATAAGCCTGCGATCCCTTTTTGAATATCGGGTATTGCTGATTGCAGAATAGGTTCCCTTCGGACACAGTGACGCATCCACCGAATTGTTGTTCCGTTAAAGCGAAGTAGCTGTCTTGATGTATATTTAAAACCAAATATCTGAGTGAAGTCTGTATGAATAAGAGTGTGCCTTCGTGACGCATTGGAAATGGTGTTATTGCAAAGATCTCATAACGCTCTATGTTCACTAAAGGAAGATCTATGGTAATGATTAAATATTGCAGAGTCATCCTTCCTCTAGCCTTCATCAATGTGTACAATGTTAATAGCTCTCTACCGCTTGCGCCTCCTGGTATTATTGTATTAGCAGGGAGATTCTCTCTTATAACAGAAACCTCATTTTTGAGCTGATCGGGTGTTACTAGCAATGGATTTATTCGACCATGATGCGTATCCGTTAGTAGATCAATGAATGCATTCTGCATGCTGCGACAATCATTTGCTACTGCCATAGTTTGAGTTGATAGAGTATTGAATGCCTGCGTTACATCTTGTTGTTTATTCAGCTGATTCGTAATATTGCTTAGTAGACTGTAAATATTCTCGAACTGCTGGTTAATATCATCTTCAACCTTGTGTAGTATATTGGAAGTAGCGTCTATCAGCGATGTTTGATTTTTAATAAGGTTCAATAGATGCTCTTGGTTGTTCTGACTTCTTATAATTTCTTGTTGGAGCTTGTCAGCATATTTCTGATCTAATATACCAAATAATCCATTTGCTAGGCTACCTATAAAATCAAATGGTGAACGTTTGGCGCGCTTTCGATCAACTGCATGTCCAGTCAGTATGAGATCGTCGATGTGTCTAATAACCTCAAACTGATGTGATAGGTGTGCTGCGACAGCATTGCAATGGCTATTATGTTCTTCCGTGATACTGCAAATTTCATCTAAGGCCCAAATACATTGCCTCAGTCCCTAGATTTCATTCCAGTATGTTTTCAGATCGTAGTAGACAACTATTTTCCATTCGTCAGCTATGAGGTGCACCTTCCCTAAATTTTCAAAATACAAACCAGGTGTGTAGTTAAATGGGACTACCTCAACTGGATCAACCGCGAACGATGGCATGACGAGTGACGTTAACAACAATAGAGTCGTAACTGCTGTAGTTAATTTAGGGATCTTGTATCTGGGTTGACCCTTTGGATTGGTAGCTGCTGTTCTGTCGACCTTCTTATTTTTTTGGTCCGTTTTGGTTTCTATATTCGCCTCTTGTTGCGTGCTGGTCTCCATTGATGCCCTTACTGCGGGTTGGTTCGAGTCAACTGCATGTAATTGATCCACGTCTGGCAATGGACAAAACGTTATGTATGTGGAAGTTTTTAAGTCTACCACTCGAATTCGACCGTCATCTCCGGGTATTGTTTTGATGACACGTGCCATGACCCATTGTAATGGAGGTAGATTTGAATCTTTTAACAGTACGAGACTGCCAACCTTGACCGAGCAGGTTCCATCTTTCCATTTAGCTCTGATCTGAAGCTCCTGAAGATATTCCTTCGACCATCTGTCCCAAAATTCGTGACGTAGCCGACTTACTAATTCCCATCGATGTAAGCTATTGATATTGCGCTCCTTCCTATAGGCATCCTCCATAGCCCTTAATGGCTCACCAATTAGAAAATGCCCAGGTGTTAGGGCTTGTACGTCGTTAGGGTCTGTGGAGGATGCCTATAGGAAGGAGCGTCGGGGTCACCAATGTTTTTTGTAGAGCGATAGAACTCTTTTTTTGTAATGGATTGTTATTGGTCCGCAGAAGTCTATCCCGACATTCATAAAAGGGCGCGCTGGTTCAATTCTTTCTGCTGGTAAGTTGCCCATTAGTTGATGAATGGTGGTCGGTTTGGCCCGAGAACACCTGATACATTGCTTAACGATAGTACGTACTATGCTTTTTCCATGAGTAGGCCAAAAATTTTGTCGTATGATCGCTAGCAATGCCTGCGACCCTGCATGCAAATGTTTTAAGTGTAACTGTTGTACCATCATTTTTGTAAATGAATATTGGTGCTTTTTTGAATATAAGCGACCCTGTTGGCAACAAATGTGTGAAAAGAGGCTGATGGTGGTGCTATCCAAGATAACACAATGGTGGAATCGGTCCAAAATTTCCATTCCTGTATTTCCACACACAGTGTTTTCCTTAAACGGTTTGCGAGCTGCGTTGCTAATTTGGCCGCACACAATTCCAGACGTGGAAGTGTTGTTGTTTTTGTAGGGGCCACCTTTGATTTTGCACACAGCAGTCGCACCTTGAACCTTCCTTTTTCATCGACGGATCGCAAGTATACTGCTGTTCCATATGCCTTTTCACTTGCATCTGAAAATATATGTACTTGGGTACACTTGCGTTTTCCAATGCTAAGTACGTGCCTCTCAATATCGATGTTCTGTATTTTTGTCAATTCATTTCGGAAGCGAGTCCACTTGGTATGAAGCTCTAATGGTAATGCAGCATCCCAGTCTAGTTTCAATTTCCAGAGCTCTTGAATAAAGATCTTGGCCAATATTATAACCGGGTTAACTAATCCCAATGGATCGAATAGATGGGCCGCATCGGACGTCACTGTTCGTTTGGTAATTTGTTTGCGTTCCGGCCAAATAGTTTGAAATTTAAACTGATCGGTGGTTGGTAGCCAAGTTAGACCTAATGTCTTAATGCTGCCTTCCGTAGAATTTTTTATCGTAACGAGCTCTTCTCGATCTTTTAAATCAACATTTCGAAGTAATTTTGAATGATTGGCGCACCATTTTCTTAATATGAAGCCACCACTTGCGAGTAGCTTTTTTAGCTCGGTTTTCAGATTTAAAATCTTGTCTAAATCATCACAGCCGGTCATAATGTCGTCCACGTAAAAATCTCTTTTTGTTATCTGTGCTGCAAGTGGAAACTCATTAGCACACTCATCCGCCAATTGGTGTAAACATCTGATCGCAAGGTAGGAAGCGCTGGTGGTTCCATATATTACTGTTTTTAGTCGATAATATTTAAGCGGCTCGGTTGGCCCTTCTCTCCATATTATGAGTTGATACCAAGTGTCAGTGTCCTCGATCATAATTTGCCGGTACATCTTGGAAATGTCAGCTGTAAAGACGTATGTATGTAGTCTGAAACGGATCAATACTGAAAAAAGATCATCCTGTATCGTGGGACCAGTCATTAATATGTCATTTAATGACTTGTTGTTTGTTGTTTTGGCCGATGCATCGTATACCACTCTTAATTTGGTGGTACTACTTTCAGGTTTGATTACGCAGTGATGCGGTAGAAAGTAGTGACCGGTAGGTATGTCTGCTTCTTGTACCTCTTCCATATGATGCAATGCTTCATATTCACGCATGAACTTGGTGTATTCGATTCTCAACGAGGTGTGCCTTAACAAACGTTTTTCCAAGCTAAAAAATCGTTGTAAGGCAACCTGTTTGGATTCACCCAGCTTTTCTTGAGTTTTAAACGGTAGCCGGACTAGAAACCGTCCAGTTTCGGTTCTCTGCATCGTTTTCTTGAAGATGTCCTCACAATTTAATTCCATGGTTGTCATAGTCTTGCTATCCTCTCCAACTTCCTCTATGTCCCAAAAACGAGCCAGCTGTTCGTTGAGAGATATTTCTTCATGTGCACTTATACCACAGAACATAGAACCAGCTGATGTATTTTTGGCTCTTCCGAGAACAACCCAACCGAGCAGAGTATTTTGAAACATAGGCGCATCTTCTCTTGGTCGAAATTGTCCAACAGACATTAGTTGGCAATAAATATCGACGCCAATTAGCAAGTCTATTGTTTGTGGTCGATTGAATGCTGGATCCGCTAATTGTATGTTGTTCGAAATATTCCATGACTTTGTATCAATATGACGATGAGGCTGGTCAGTAGAAATTTTTGGTAAAATAAATGCTTCTAATCGTGTTGTATAGCCTGTTATGTTAGATTTAAGTTCTACATTAATTCTTCGCTGTGATTTCCTCAACTGAGTTCCGATTCCAGTTATGTCTAAGCTGTGTGGTGTAGTTCTTATATTGAGCTTTTTCGCAAGCTTATCGGTAATAAAATTCAACTGCGAGCCGGAGTCAAGCAGCGCACGGCAGCTGACCGACTTGTTAGTTTTGTCCGTTAAAGTTACCATTGCGGTTGCTAAAAATACATATTGTGTTGCCAGGTTGGATTGTGCTGCTAGGCTCGATGAACTTTGCTGATTACCAGATGATTGTAGTTTTAGAGCTTGTTGCTGTGGAAATGACTCATGAAGTATGGTATGATGTTTGGTTGGACACTTCATACAATTTCTAGACGAACAATTCAATGCACCATGGCCAGTTCCCAGGCAATTCATGCATAACTTGAAGCGCTTAACGTGATTTAAGCGTTCTGCAGCAGATAAACGACTGAAAGCATCGCATTTGTATAATTTGTGCGATCCCTTGCATTTGGAACATGTAACTGATTGTGCTTCTTTCGACAACAGTGCAGAAGGTCTGTTGGGAACCTTGGTAGCGCTGCGAGATTGGTAACTCTGTTGTACTCTGTTTCCAGCAGCTTCTAATGATTGAAAACGTAATTCAATAAATAAGTAGAAATCATCTAGCGCCTGTAGTTCTCTAGGTTGTTTTAGCGACAACTCGTATAAGCGACGAGTCTCAGCGTCCAGTTTTGGTAGCAAAATTTGGAGCACTAATGAGTCCCAACTGCGAATATCAACACCCAAATTTCTCACGGCAAGCAAACATTCTTTGGTATGGTCATGGAAGCGTTTTAGACCATAGTGAGTTTCTGTTGTTAAAGCTGGTGTGGCTAACAGATCTGCCAAACATGATGAAACTAACACTCTTGGATTGTCGTAACGATTGAGCAACGTATCCCATGCTGTAAGATAGTTTTCTTCTGTTACTAATAAATGGCAGATTAAACGACTTGCCTCGCCAGCAAGATTGGCCTTGAGATAGTAAAATTTCTCAATTGCACTGATACTCGTCTGACCATGTATCATTTGTTCGAATATATCTTGGAATTGTTTCCACTTTCTGCTATTTCCATCAAAAATTGGTATAACAATTTTTGGGAGCTTCAAATGTGTAGCGCTGGTACTGCTTGTACGAGAAGCCATATTAGAATGATCTACAACTGTTTTTAGTTTAGCTGTAATTTCAAAATACTGGTCCTCTAAAGCTTCAAAATACTCGCTTTTGTAGTCTCCCATATAGGTTTGGCACATTAAGTTTTGATGCCGTGATGAGACGTCAGCGTAGTATTTGCTGCATGCTTCGAACTTTGCATTGAGGTACGCTACTGCGCTGTCCTTCTCAATATCTTGTTGCAAACCTTGCAGCAATCTCTCTAGGGATGTCATAGCAACTCTCTGTAACTTTATTTGTAGTACTTCAGCCTCATTTGTTGGTTCATTAATGAGCTGGTTGATGTCGGATTGGCTCTGTACTGGTGTTGCGGGGAACACGGCAGATTTAGATATAGATTCTTCCAACAGTGACTTTTGTAGTTCCAGAATACCCTTATATTTAATATATGCTTGCTCGATCTTTTCCTTGTAACCTTGCCGCAGATAGGCATGATCGGAATCTAATACGGGAATTATCGCTGCATGATTTTCACCAAATTCATCATATAAACTTTGTAGAATCTCAAGTCTGTTCTTAAAGTATTCTACCTTCTGTTTCCGTTCCTTGGAATCCTTGTTGTAATTGACGTAGTGACGTCCGATCTCCTGTCCAATCTCTGATTGTCTCAGTATGGCAGCGTCTAGCGCAGTTGTCATGATGAGGATGAAACTTAGCAAAAGTTTTCGTAAAATGTGATAATTCTGACGTTGTAGCACGTAGAATCACGTCGGGGTAACCAATGTTTTTTGTAGAGCGATAGAACTCTTTTTTTGTAATGGATTGTTATTGGTCCGCAGAAGTCTGTCCCGACATTCATAAAAGGGCGCGCTGGTTCAATTCTTTCTGCTGGTAAGTTGCCCATTAGTTGATGAATGGTGGTCGGTTTGGCCCGAGAACACCTGATACATTGCTTAACGATAGTACGTACTATGCTTTTTCCATGAGTAGGCCAAAATTTTTGTCGTATGATCGCTAGCAATGCCTGCGACCCTGCATGCAAATGTTTTAAGTGTAACTGTTGTACCATCATTTTTGTAAATGGATCCGACCCTGCCAAAAGAATTGGGTGTTTTGCATTGAAAGAAAGCGATGACTTTTCAAGCCTTCCCCCCACGCGTATAACACCATGGTCATCTATGAAGGGTGTGAGTGAGGCCAATTTGCTATCCTTTGACACGACCTTTTTGGATGCTAACTCCTTAATCTCCTTTTTGAAATTTCTCATTTGGATATGCTTTGTAATCAATTCCAGTGAGTCTTCCATTTCTTGAGGGTTGGGTTTGATACTCAGAGTCCGCAAATCCTCAGGTTGTTTCGCGTTTTTCCAAAATCGTGTCATAAATGCCAGTGTTTCTTGTAAGCGCTGGAAATTGTTGTTGTGTTTAATTGAGTCAATCACACTCTCTTTTGTTGTTGCTAGCAAAGCTGATTTTATGCATCTGGCTTCAGGCATTTCATCTGTAAGAGCGAGCATATTTGTGGGCCATTTATCTTCTGATAACCCAAGAAATTCAGGTCCTTCAAACCATAAGCTGGAGTGCAGTAGTTGTTCAGGATACATTCCGCGAGATGCAAGATCTGCTGGATTCTGTTTAGAGGCAATATGGCGCCATTGATTAATATTGGTGCTTTTTTGAATATAAGCGACCCTGTTGGCAACAAATGTGTGAAAAGAGGCTGATGGTGGTGCTATCCAAGATAACACAATGGTGGAATCGGTCCAAAATTTCCATGCCTGTATTTCCACACACAGTGTTTTCCTTAAACGGTTTGCGAGCTGCGTTGCTAATTTGGCCGCACACAATTCCAGACGTGGAAGTGTTGTTGTTTTTGTAGGGGCCACCTTTGATTTTGCACACAGCAGTCGCATCTTGAACCTTCCTTTTTCATCGACGGATCGCAAGTATACTGCTGTTCCATATGCCTTTTCACTTGCATCTGAAAATATATGTACTTGGGTACACCTGCGTTTTCCAATGCTAAGTACGTGCCTCTCAATATCGATGTTCTGTATTTTTGTCAATTCATTTCGGAAGCGAGTCCACTTGGTATGAAGCTCTAATGGTAATGCAGCATCCCAGTCTAGTTTCAATTTCCAGAGCTCTTGAATAAAGATCTTGGCCAATATTATAACCGGGTTAACTAATCCCAATGGATCGAATAGATGGGCCGCATCGGACGTCACTGTTCGTTTGGTAATTTGTTTGCGTTCCGGCCAAATAGTTTGAAATTTAAACTGATCGGTGGTTGGTAGCCAAGTTAGACCTAATGTCTTAATGCTGCCTTCCGTAGAATTTTTTATCGTAACGAGCTCTTCTCGATCTTGTAAATCAACATTTCGAAGTAATTTTGAATGATTGGCGCACCATTTTCTTAATATGAAGCCACCACTTGCGAGTAGCTTTTTTAGCTCGGTTTTCAGATTTAAAATCTTGTCTAAATCATCACAGCCGGTCATAATGTCGTCCACGTAAAAATCTCTTTTTGTTATCTGTGCTGCAAGTGGAAACTCATTAGCACACTCATCCGCCAATTGGTGTAAACATCTGATCGCAAGGTAGGAAGCGCTGGTGGTTCCATATATTACTGTTTTTAGTCGATAATATTTAAGCGGCTCGGTTGGCCCTTCTCTCCATATTATGAGTTGATACCAAGTGTCAGTGTCCTCGATCATAATTTGCCGGTACATCTTGGAAATGTTAGCTGTAAAGACGTATGTATGTAGTCTGAAACGGATCAATACTGAAAAAAGATCATCCTGTATCGTGGGACCAGTCATTAATATGTCATTTAATGACTTGTTGTTTGTTGTTTTGGCCGATGCATCGTATACCACTCTTAATTTGGTGGTACTACTTTTAGGTTTGAGTACGCAGTGATGCGGTAGAAAGTAGTGACCGGTAGGTATGTCTGCTTCTTGTACCTCTTCCATATGATGCAATGCTTCATATTCACGCATGAACTTGGTGTATTCGATTCTCAACAAGGTGTGCCTTAACAAACGTTTTTCCAAGCTAAAAAATCGTTGTAAGGCAACCTGTTTGGATTCACCCAGCTTTTCTTGAGTTTTAAACGGTAGCCGGACTAGAAACCGTCCAGTTTCGGTTCTCTGCATCGTTTTCTTGAAGATGTCCTCACAATTTAATTCCATGGTTGTCATAGTCTTGCTATCCTCTCCAACTTCCTCTATGTCCCAAAAACGAGCCAGCTGTTCGTTGAGAGATATTTCTTCATGTGCACTTATACCACAGAACATAGAACCAGCTGATGTATTTTTGGCTCTTCCGAGAACAACCCAACCGAGCAGAGTATTTTGAAACATAGGCGCATCTTCTCTTGGTCGAAATTGTCCAACAGACATTAGTTGGCAATAAATATCGACGCCAATTAGCAAGTCTATTGTTTGTGGTCGATTGAATGCTGGATCCGCTAATTGTATGTTGTTCGGAATATTCCATGACTTTGTATCAATATGACGATGAGGCTGGTCAGTAGAAATTTTTGGTAAAATAAATGCTTCTAATCGTGTTGTATAGCCTGTTATGTTAGATTTAAGTTCTACATTAATTCTTCGCTGTGATTTCCTCAACTGAGTTCCGATTCCAGTTATGTCTAAGCTGTGTGGTGTAGTTCTTATATTGAGCTTTTTCGCAAGCTTATCGGTAATAAAATTCAACTGCGAGCCGGAGTCAAGCAGCGCACGGCAGCTGACCGACTTGTTAGTTTTGTCCGTTAAAGTTACCATTGCGGTTGCTAAAAATACATATTGTGTTGCCAGGTTGGATTGTGCTGCTAGGCTCGATGAACTTTGCTGATTACCAGATGATTGTAGTTTTAGAGCTTGTTGCTGTGGAAATGACTCATGAAGTATGGTATGATGTTTGGTTGGACACTTCATACAATTTCTAGACGAACAATTCAATGCACCATGGCCAGTTCCCAGGCAATTCATGCATAACTTGAAGCGCTTAACGTGATTTAAGCGTTCTGCAGCAGATAAACGACTGAAAGCATCGCATTTGTATAATTTGTGCGATCCCTTGCATTTGGAACATGTAACTGATTGTGCTTCTTTCGACAACAGTGCAGAAGGTCTGTTGGGAACCTTGGTAGCGCTGCGAGATTGGTAACTCTGTTGTACTCTGTTTCCAGCAGCTTCTAATGATTGAAAACGTAATTCAATAAATAAGTAGAAATCATCTAGCGCCTGTAGTTCTCTAGGTTGTTTTAGCGACAACTCGTATAAGCGACGAGTCTCAGCGTCCAGTTTTGGTAGCAAAATTTGGAGCACTAATGAGTCCCAACTGCGAATATCAACACCTAAATTTCTCACGGCAAGCAAACATTCTTTGGTATGGTCATGGAAGCGTTTTAGACCATAGTGAGTTTCTGTTGTTAAAGCTGGTGTAGCTAACAGATCTGCCAAACATGATGAAACTAACACTCTTGGATTGTCGTAACGATTGAGCAACGTATCCCATGCTGTAAGATAGTTTTCTTCTGTTACTAATAAATGGCAGATTAAACGACTTGCCTCGCCAGCAAGATTGGCCTTGAGATAGTAAAATTTCTCAATTGCACTGATACTCGTCTGACCATGTATCATTTGTTCGAATATATCTTGGAATTGTTTCCACTTTCTGCTATTTCCATCAAAAATTGGTATAACAATTTTTGGGAACTTCAAATGTGTAGCGCTGGTACTGCTTGTACGAGAAGCCATATTAGAATGATCTACAGCTGTTTTTAGTTTAGCTGTAATTTCAAAATACTGGTCCTCTAAAGCTTCAAAATACTCGCTTTTATAGTCTCCCATATAGGTTTGGCACATTAAGTTTTGATGCCGTGATGAGACGTCAGCGTAGTATTTGCTGCATGCTTCGAACTTTGCATTGAGGTACGCTACTGCGCTGTCCTTCTCAATATCTTGTTGCAAACCTTGCAGCAATCTCTCTAGGGATGTCATAGCAACTCTCTGTAACTTTATTTGTAGTACTTCAGCCTCATTTGTTGGTTCATTAATGAGCTGGTTGATGTCGGATTGGCTCTGTACTGGTGTTGCGGGGAACACGGCAGATTTAGATATAGATTCTTCCAACAGTGACTTTTGTAGTTCCAGAATACCCTTATATTTAATATATGCTTGCTCGATCTTTTCCTTGTAACCTTGCCGCAGATAGGCATGATCGGAATCTAATACGGGAATTATAGCTGCATGATTTTCACCAAATTCATCATATAAGCTTTGTAGAATCTCAAGTCTGTTCTTAAAGTATTCTACCTTCTGTTTCCGTTCCTTGGAATCCTTGTTGTAATTGACGTAGTGACGTCCGATCTCCTGTCCAATCTCTGATTGTCTCAGTATGGCAGCGTCTAGCGCAGTTGTCATGATGAGGATGAAACTTAGCAAAAGTTTTCGTAAAATGTGATAATTCTGACGTTGTAGCACGTAGAATCACGTCGGGGTAACCAATGTTTTTTGTAGATCGATAGAACTCTTTTGTTCTACCGCGTGAATATTCGTTGATGAATAAATTGGTTCCTACTAGGAACTTAGATTAATTATACTTGTCGCGGTCGGACCTTGTAAAGTTTAATAAAACTGTAGAACTGTCTGTCTTCAGACTCAAAGACAGAAATAAAACAATAAGTAAGTCTTGGAACAGTTCTAAATAGAATGATTTATTAATTACAAATTTTGCTTCTTTTATATCCTAAAATTGCAAGCTGGCACTTAATACTACCAAAAATATAATTCACATAATGTACTTAATTCTAATTTCTAGAATGCAACCTTAAATATAATTCCCATCGTATTAATTTGCATACATAAATTCTTGAAATAGTTTTCCCATAAATCTAATTAATATTATAATAAAAAAAATTTATATTATTTGATTTAAATTTGTATCATGTTACACTAAAATTACGGATATTTGAAACTCCCAAATTTAATTTATTTGCAAAATATTAATATTAAATTATGTAAAATTATATCTAAAAAATGCATTATTTATTATTGTGGGAATAATAAAATTATATCTAAAACCTATACTAATTATTATTGTAGGAATTAAACACTATGCATAATCACGAACTCAACCTGTGTAATAAATTTCTAAGAAATCAGATAATAATTACATGCTGTAGAACATAAACAAATATTCTTCGGAAACTAAGCTGCTATATATTAGTTTCCCATGAACGTACTAAACCTACCAACTACAAATTTTTGGAGTATCAACTAGATAACTAAATGAAACTGTGTATGCAATATCATTTAAACTGGGTGAAAGTTACTGTATAATACAGAGCGTTGAACTTATGAAAAGTAATTACGGCATTTTTACATGGACCCACTGAAGTTTCGACTTTAAATTTACAGGCTAAGTACATAGAGAAACTACCATATGTAGACAAATTTATGCAAATTAGATAATAATTACTATATGCTCTAGTGCATACGAAATTTTAATCGGAAATTTTAACATGGACCCCCTGAAGTTACTAAGTTGGCTTCTGTATCTAGGTTGGCTTCTCCACAATCGTGATTGCAATCTACGTGCCAAATTTCATCCAAATCTGAGACATGACATTTTTTTTACATTTCTTTCATGGTCCCACTAAAAATAACGATCTTATCTTGTAAGGCAGCGGGATAAAGTCTGTGTGCCAAATTTCATTAAAATCTGACGAGCGGTTCTAGGAGATGTTGCTGCACACATAAAAAGAGCACGCGTACGTGACCCTCCAGCCCTTTTTTTGTGCATTTTCGTACTCCCCTACCTCGGAAACGCCTAGAAAAAAATTTTGAGCGAACTTTTTTTTCGACCATTCAACCTATCACCAGACTTCATAGTTATTCCATAACTACTGGTAAAAATTAACGAAGTTATTAATTAATTACATATATATATATTAATTAATTGTTAAATTTGATAATTAATTGTTGAATTTGATAAAGAATAATATAAGACTTTTGTGAAGTTTCACCACTATTATTGTTTGAACCTTGGGTTAATTCACCACACACTATTCTAAAACTTCAAAATTAATATATCAATACATCAAATAACTGTTTTATTATTATTATGTTACAAAATTTATCGGAGTTAAAACTGATTAATCTGAATTACAATTAACACTTTCTGAATTAAAATTGACTAATCTGAATTACAATTGATACTTTCTGAATTAAAATTGATACTTTCTGAATCACACTTGGAAAAGGTGGAAATTATATGAGAAACGTTTGAATATTTAATAAATTATTAGAAATACACTTTGAAAAGATGAAAATTATATGAGAAAGGTTTGAATCTTTAATAAATTATTAGAGATATTTCGAAATAAAGGTTTTTTGTGAATAGATTTACTGACCGAGTTTTGAGAATGCATGTACCTACTAGTAAAAGCTTAAATTGTACTATTTATGCATAGATTTGCTAATCAAAATAGTGAGTGTATACATTATCGAGTCAGTGTACACATTTCCTAAATTAACGGTTTTACTGTAACATATATATATATAAACAAAAATATATAAATATATACTTATGTATTAAAAATATATAAATATATACTTATGTCCTATGTATTAAAAAAATTAATCAAATTCGTAGTTGTTGAATTTAATAAATTCTTTTAAAACAAATGACAATATACAGGGTGCCCGCGCTACGTGTACATTAAAATATTTTTTTTTAATTTCAAATTAACCGGTATTTTATTCTCCATCCAAAAGCTGAAGGTTGGAAAGCTGTACCTGACGTACAAAAAAAGTTCCAGGTCAAAATGTACCAGCAAATAATGACCTGAATTACACAAAACCCTCCTTATGTAATAAAATAAATTTTAATTTATTAAAATTTAATTTTTTTTACGCGATATTCAAATTATTTTGCATTAATTTGTACTGAAAATATCACAGGTATATGTATGCATGTGGTTTTATATTATTAATAGATGGATTGAAGTCAGTTGATATAATCATAGTAAAATATTAGTTTTTTTAAAATTGAAATAATTTAACTACATTTTCAATATATAGTTTTAATATTAATTTTTTTTTTCCATATAAATACAAATATATATTATAATTAAAGAGATTTTAAAGCATAAGAGCAAATTTTACGTATTTTTAAAACTTATTTCTTATTATAGATGAATCGATCACTACAGATTAAACCCACTGATTCGGAAAGTCGCGGGGGTAAGTTTTAAAGATAATAATGACAAAAAAAAATATATAATAAAATCAATAATCTAACCAAGATATTCAATTTTATAAATGTAAAAAAATAAAGTAATTTTTATTAATAAAATTAAGTTATAAAATCACTTAAAAATTTAGTTACAAAAAAGTGCTAACTAGTGTTCAAACAGTTCAACAGTTTTTTGTAATTAACAGTACCTTTATAACAGACATGTTAAAATTGTTAAAAATTTCACAACTTTTAAGCCACCAATGCTGTATTTTATAGAATTCGCAATATTTTATAAAATGTCCATACAGTGACCCTAAATTTTATAGACCAACTAGATCAGAACCTAATATATATACTAAATTTTATTGTAATCGGATAATATGTGCCAAATGATCTTGAACATATGAAATATTTTTTTGAAATTTTAGCTTGGACACCTTAAGGAACTGACCTTACTCAGCACATGCGTAATACGAACTCAACCTACGCTCAAAATTTTATTGAAATTGGATAATATTTACCCCATGATCTATCACAAAACATATATTACACGAAAATTATAGCAGGGACCCTCTAAACGTACATACTTCTACCTTGGTCAACCAATTAATAATCACGAACCCAACCTATTCAAAAAATTTCATTGAAATCGAATGATATTTACCATATGATCTAAAACATATGAAATGTTTATCAGAAATTTTAGCATGGTTCCCCTAAAGCTACTAGCTTCTACCTTTATCAACATATGCGAAATCCCGAATACAACCTGTACAAAATTTCAAAAACACCGAAGTTCTTACATAAACGGGGATATCTAACATGGTCCCACTGAAAGTATCGATCTCATCTTGTACGGGCCTCAGAGCTTTTGATACCGGTTTTTTATCTAGCGGTTCTAGCAGATGCTGCTGCGCAAATAAAATGCGTACCCCGGACACTTTTTTTTACAAAGTACCTAGATAAAAATTTTGAGATACTATTTACCCACATATCCCAAACATATGAAATATTAATCGGAAATTTTAGCATGGACGCCCTTAAAATACTAACCTCTATCTTGTCCAGCACACGCGTATTCACGAATCCAACGTGTGGACAAAATTTTATTGAAAACGCATAATAATTTTTATACTGTATAGAACATATGAAATATTCTTACGAAACTAAGTTGCTCATAATCTAAATTTCTCATGAACCCAATAAAGGTACCTGTCACAATTTTTCGGAGTATAAAGTAGGTAACAACGTCAATCTGTGTTAGAGGTATAACTATAAGTGGGTGCCAAATACTGTATGATGTAGAGTATTGAACCAATTTAACGTGGACCCACTGCAATACCGACTTTAAATTTTGGAGACAGTAAGTACATAAGGAAGATATTATGTGTGTCAAATTTCCTTAAAATAAGATAGTAAATACCATATGCTCTAGAGCATATGAAATATTAATCGGAAATTTTAGTATGGACTCCCTGAAGGTACTAACTTCTAGCATGGCCACACATGCGTAATCACGAGGTCAACCAGCGTACGAAATTTCATTCAGTTCAAATAATAACTACATAATTATATAAAGGGTCAATCCCACCAAAAACAGAAACTTTTTTTTTTTATTTTTTAAACTTACGATATTTTCCAATTTACAGGGTTTTTCAGCTAAAAATATTTGTAAAATAATATAAAGTAACAAACAATATTTGTATAATTTATTTTTATTGCTTGAAATCGCTTTATTTTTATAAAAAACGATTTTGTATTTTTTCTGTTCCAGAATTCGAATTTTTCATTTTTCTGTTTTTCAATTTATCGGACAGAAAATGAAACTTTTCATTTCTATCAAATTTCGTTTGCAGCCATGACATTATGAAAAAAATTAAATGTTTTGGTTGTCAAAAAAGATAGTTTTTCTGTTTCTGTTTCGGTTTTTGGTGGGTGTGCAATGTTAAAACTTGAACAGAAAAATAAAAAAACAAAAAAAAGTTTCTGTTTCTGTTTTTGGTGGAATTGACACTTAACATTCGGAAACTAAAACTTACTTTCTAAGAACATAATTATATAAAATTCGGAAACTAAAACTTACTTTCTAAAGGTAAATACTCCAAATTTCAGGAAAGCCAACTAGATCGCAAAATAAACCTGTGTGTAAAATATCATTGAAATCGGTTAACAATTACTATATGCTCTAGGTCAAGAACATGTTGTATAAAATTAAAATTGTAACTTGCATAAGGTTCAATTACCTGACACGCGTAGTTATAATAAAATATATTAATTAATATATTTTATTATAATTGCAGCGGAAACGTACTTGCTTAATTAACACATTTGTTAATTGAGTAAAGTGCAAAAATAATAGGTAATTGAACGCAAATAATGAGACCTTGATTTTTGTTAGAATAACAAAAATTAAGGTCGATGATTTTTGCAATGCAATTTTGATTTTATTAATTAATTTTAATTGAATTAGAGAGTTGATTCGCGACGTTCAAAGTAATCGGTTGATATTTTAAAGAAAAGTTATTAAAAAATTAAACTGGCGTGGTGATCAGTCACCGCGCCAGAATTCTTATTATAACATATGTTAAAAAATAAAATAATAGTAAATAAAATAATATATAAAAATTGAAAAATATCTCCTGTGAGTTTTTATTAAATAAGAATAATAATGTTATTAAAAATATATATAACCACACATGCGTAACTAGCGTACGAAATTTCATTCAGTTCAGATAATAACTACATAATTATATAACATTCGGAAACTAAAACTTACTTTCTAAGAAAATAATTATATAAAATTCGGAAACTAAAACTTACTTTCTAAATGTACACACTCCAAATTTCAGGAAAGCCAACTAGATCGCAAAATAAACCTGTGTGTAAAATATCATTGAAATCGGTTAACAATTACTATATGCTCTAGGTCAAGAACATATAAAATAAAAATAATATAATTCGGAAATTTTAGCACGGACACACTAAAGCTACTAACTTCTACTGTGGTCAGCCTATGCGTAATCACGAATTCAACCTGTGTACCAAATTTCTTTGAATCGGATAAGAATTATATGCTCTAGTAGAACATAAAGCAAATATTCTTCGGAAACTAAGTTGTTCATATATTTTGACACTTTCACATGGACCCACTAAACTACCAACTTTAAATTTAACAGGCGCCAAGTACATAAGCAAACTATCCTATGTACTAAATTTCATGCTAATTGGATAATAATTACTTTATTTTAATCGGATATTTTACCATGGACCCCCTGAAGCTAGAGACCTGTACCTGGGTACGCTTGTGCACAACCATAATAGCAACCTATGTACCATATTTCATCAACTTTTTTTAAATTTTTCCGTAGAACAAAAACACCGAAGTTATTACATAAACGGGAAATCTAACATGGTCCCACTGAAAGTATCGATCTCATCTTGTACGGGCATCAGAGCTTTTGATGCCGGTTTTTTATCTAGCGGTTCTAGCAGATGCTGCTACGCACATAAAATGCGTACGCGTACCCCGGACACTTTTTTTTTGCAAAACACCTAGATAAAAATTTTGAGCGAACTTTTTTTTTTGACCATCAAACCCATCATTAGACTTCATAGTTATTACATAATTACTCGTAATATATAATATTCTAAAGATAGCGGTAATATAATGTCATTCTATCCATGGACCTCCTAAGCTACTAACTTCTACCGTGGTCAACACATGCTTCGTACCAAATTTAATTGAAATCGCATAATATGTACCATATCATCTAGCACATATGATATAATAATCGGAAATTTAAGTACGAACCTACTTGTTTAAAAATCATTATAATTCCCACAATAATAATTAGTATATTTTTTAGATATAATTTTATTATTCCCACTATAATAATTAATACATTTTTTAGATATAATTTTACATAATTTAAAATATTTTGCAAATAAATTAAATTTGGGGGTTTCAAATATCCGTAATGTTAGTGTAACATGATACAAATTTAAATCAAATAATATAAATTTTTTGTTATAATATTAATTAGAATTATGGGAAAACTATTTCAAGAATTTACATATCAAAATTAATATATGGGAATTATATTTAAGGTCGCATTCTAGAAATTAGAATTAAGTAAATTATGTGAATTATATGTTTGGTAGTATTAAGTGCCAGCTTACAATTTTAGGATATAAAGGAAACGAAATTTTTAATTAATAAATCATTCTATTTAGAACTGTTCCAAGACTTACTTATTGTTTTATTTCTGTCTTTGAGTCTGAAGACAGACAGTTCTACAGTTTTATTAAACTTTACAGGTCCGACCGCGACAAGTATAATTAATCTAAGTTCCTAGTAGGAACCAATTTATTCATCAACGAATATTCACGCGGTAGAACAAAAGAGTTCTATCGCTCTACAAAACATTGGTGACCCCGACGTGATTCTACGTGCTACAACGTTAGAATTATCACATTTTACGAAAACTTTTGCTAAATTCCATCACCATCATGACAACTGCGCTAGACGCTGCCATACTGAGGCAATCAGAGATTGGAATCGATAGTCACTACGTCAATTACAACAAGGATTCCAAGGAACCGAAACAGAAGGTAGAATACTTTAAGAACAGACTTGAGATTCTACAAAGCTTATATGATGAATTTGGTGAAAACCATGCAGCGATAATTCCAGTATTAGACTCCGATCATGCCTATCTGCGGCAAGGTTACAAGGAAGAGATCGAGCAGGCGTATATTAAATATAAGGGTATTCTGGAACTACAAAAGTCACTGTTAGAAGAATCTATATCTAAATCTGCCGTGTTCCCCGCAACACCAGTACAGAGCCAATCCGACATCAACCAGCTCACTAATGATCCAACAACTGAGGCTGAATTACTACAAATAAAGTTACAGAATGTTGCTATGACATCCCTAGAGAGATTGCTGCAAGGTAAGCAACAAGATATTGAAAAAGACAGCGCAGTAGCGTACCTCAATGCAAAGTTCGAAGCATGCAGCAAATACTATGCCGACGTCTCATCACGGCATCAAAACTAAATGTGCCAAACCTATAAGGGAGACTACAAAAGCGAGTAATTTTCAAGCTTTAGAGGACCCGTATTTTGAAATTACAGCCAAACTTAAAACAGCTGTAGATCATTCTAATATAGTTCCCCGTACAAGCAGTACCAGCGCTACACATTTGAAGTTCCCAAAAATTGTTATACCAATTTTTGATGGAAATAGCAGAAAGTGGAAACAATTCCAAGATATATTCGAACAAATGATACATAGTCAGACGAGTATCAGTGCAATTGAGAAATTTTACTATCTCAAGGCCACCTTGCTGGCGAGGCAAGTTGCTTAATATGCAATTTATTAGTAACAGAAGACAAATCGTTACGACAATCCAAGAGTGTTAGTTTCATCATGTCTGCAGATCTGTTAGCCACACCAGCTTTAACAACAGAAACTCACTATGTTCTAAAACGTTTCCATGATCATACCAAAGAATGTTTGCTTGCCGTTCGAAATTTAAGTGTTGATATTCGCGGTTGGGACTCATTAGTGCTCCAAATTTTGCTACCAAAACTGGACGCTGAGACTCGTCGCTTATACGAATTGTCGCTAAAACAACCTAGGGAACTACCGGCGCTATATGATTTCTACTTATTTATTGAATTACGTTTTCAATCATTAGAAGCTGCTGGAAACAGAGTACAACAGAGTTACCAATCTCGAAAATCTACCAAGGTTCCCAACAGACCTTCTGCATTGTTGTCGAAAGAAGCACAATCAGTTACATGTTCCAAATGCAAGGGATCGCACAAATTATACAAATGCGATGCTTTCAGTTGTTTATCTGCTGCAGAACGCTTAAATCACGTTAAGCGCTTCAAGTTATGCATGAATTGCCTGGGAACTGGCCATGGTGCATTGAATTGTTCGTCTAGAAATTGTATGAAGTGTCCAACCAAACATCATACCATACTTCATGAGTCATTTCCACAGCAACAAGCTCTAAAACTACAATCATCTGGTAATCAGCAAAGTTCAGAACAGCTGGCTCGTTTTTGGTACATAGAGGAAGTTGGAGAGAATAGCAAAACCATGACAACCATGGAATTAAATTGTGAAGACATCTTCAAGAAAACGATGCAGAGAACCGAAACTGGACGGTTTCTAGTCCGGCTACCGTTTAAAACTCAAGAAAAGCGGGGTGAATCTAAACAGGCTGCCTTACAAGGATTTTTTAGCTTGGAAAAACGTTTCTTAAGGCACACCTCGTTGAGAATTGAATACACCAATTTCATGCGCGAATATGAAGCATTGCATTATATGGAAGAGGTACAAGAAGCAGACATACCTACCGGTCACTACTTTCTACCGCATCACTGCGTACGCAAACCTGAAAGTAGTACCACCAAATTAAGAGTGGTATATGACGCATCAGCCAAAACAACAAACAACAAGTCATTAAATGACATATTAATGACTGGTCCCACGACCATTCTACTGAAAGTTAGCATTAAGACATTAGGTCTAACTTGGCTACCAATCACCGATCAGTTTAAATTTCAAATTATTTGGCCGGAACACAAACAAATTACCAAACGAACAGTGACGTCCGATGCGCATCTATTCGATCCATTGGGATTAGTTAACCCGGTTATAACATGGGCCAAGATCTTTATTCAAGAGCTCTGGAAATTGAAACTAGACTGGATGCTGCATTACCATTAGAGCTTCATACCAAGTGGAGTCGCTTCCGAAAAGAATTGACAAAAATACAGAACATCTATATTAAGAGGCACGTACTTAGCATTGGAAAACGCAAGTGCACCCAAGTACATATATTTTCAGATGCAAGTGAAAAGGCATATGGAACAGCAGTATATTTGCGATCCGTCGATAAAAAACGAAGGTTCAAGGTGCGACTGCTGTGTGCAAAATAAAAGGTGGCCCCCCACAAAAACAACAACAATTCCACGCCTGGAATTGTGTGCGGCCAAATTAGCAATGCAACTCGCAAACCGTTTAAGGAAAACACTGTGTGTGGAAATACAGGAATGGAAATTTTGGACCGATTCCACCATTGTGTTATCTTGGATAGCAGCACCATCAGCCTCTTTTCACACATTTGTTGCCAACAGGGTCGCTTATATTCAAAAAAGCACCAATATTAATCAATGGCGCCATATTGACTCTAAACAGAATCCAGCAGATCTTGCATCTCGCGGAATGTATCCTGAACAACTACTGCATTCCAGCTTATTGTTTGAAGGACCTGAATTTCTTGGGTTATCAGAAGATAAATGACCCACAAATATGCTCGCTCTTACAGATGAAATGCCTGAAGCCAGATGCATAAAATCAGCTTTGCTAGCAACAACAAAAGAGAGTGTGATTGACTCAATTAAACACAACAACAATTTCCAGCGCTTACAAGAGACACTGGCATTTATGACACGATTTTGGAAAAACGCGAAACAACCTGAGGAGTTGCGGACTCTGAGTATCAAACCCAACCCTCAAGAAATGGAAAACTCGCTGGAAATAATTACAAAGAATATCCAAATGAGAAATTTCAAAAAGGAGATTAAGGAGTTAGCATCCAAAAAGGTCGTGTCAAAGGATAACAAATTGGTCTCGCTCACACCCTTCATAGATGACCATGGTGTTATACGCGTGGGGGGAAGGCTTGAAAAGTCATCGCTTCCTTTCAATGCAAAACACCCAATTCTTTTAGCAGGGTCGGATCCATTTACGAAAATGATGGTACAACAGTTACACTTAAAACATTTGCATGCAGGGTCGCAGGCATTGCTAGCGATCATACGACAAAATATTTGGCCTACTCATGAAAAAAGCTGGTACGTACTATCGTTAAACAATGTATCAGGTGTTCTCTGGCCAAACCGACCACCATTCATCAACTAATGGGCAACTTATCAGCAGAAAGAATTGAACCAGCGCGCTCTTTTATGAACGTCGGGATAGACCAATAACAATCCATTACAAAATTAAAGGAAAACGTCCTACAAAAACATATATTGCTGTTTTCGTCTGCTTCGCCGTCAATGCGGTACATCAGGAGCTAGTGTCAGACCTAACAAGAGCCAGTTTTATTGGAGCCCTTAAACGTTTTATCGCTAGAAGAGGGTGTCCAATGAAGATTTTTTGTGATAACGCTACAAATTTCATTGGAGCCCGATCTGAAACCCAGAGTCTGTATGAACTATTCCAGAGCGAGCATCATGAATCAGAGGTTAAGAAAGAATGCTCTCGTCAAGGGATTCAGGGGCATCATATTCCACCCCGCTCACCACACTTCGGAGGTCTATGGGAGGCCGCAGTAAAATCAGCTAAATACCACTTAAAGAGAATTACCAGTGCAGCAACTCTTACTTACGAAGAATTGGCAACTATTATTACCGAGATCAAAGCCGCATTGAATATTTGCCCGTTAACACCGCTATCAGCATACCCTAATGACGTACAAGTTTTAACACCTGGGCATATTTTAATTGGTGAGCCATCAAAGGCTATGCAAGACGCCTATAGGAAGGAGCGCAATATCAATGGCTTACATCGGTGGGAATTAGTACGTTGGCTACGTCACAAATTTTGGGATAGATGATCCAAGGAATGTCTTCAGGAGCTTCAGATCAGAGCTAAATGGAAAGATGGAACCTGCTCGGTCAAGGTTGGCAGTCTCGTACTGTTAAAAGATTCAAATCTACCTCCATTACAATGGGTCATGGCACGTGTCATCAAAACAATACCCGGAGATGACGGTCGAGTTCGAGTGGTAGACTTAAAAACTTCCACAGGAACATTTACTCGTGCAATACATAACATTTGTCCGTTGCCAAACGTGGAGCAATTAGATGCAGTTGACTCGAACCAACCCGCAGTAAGGGCATCAAAAGAGAGCAGCACGCAACAAGAGGCGAATATAGAAACCAAAACGGACCACAAAAATAAGAAGGTCGACAGAACAGCAGCTACCAATCCAAAGGGTCAACCCAGATACAAGATCCCTAAATTAACTACGGCAGCTACGACTCTATTGTTGTTAACGTCACTCGTCATCCCATCTTTCGCGGTTGATCCAGTTGAGGTAGTCCCATTTAACAACACACCTGGCTTGTATTTTGAAAATTTAGGGAAGGTGCACCTCATAGCTGATGAATGGAAAATAGTTGTCTACTACGATCTGAAATTATACTGTAATGAGATTGAGGGAGTGTAATGTATTTGGGCCTTAAATGAAATTTTCAGTATCATGGAAGAACATAAGAGCCATTGCAATGCCGTCGCAGCACACCTATCACATCAGTTTGATCGAAAAGCGCTCCAAGCGTTCACCATTTGATTTTATAGGTATCCTAGCAAATGGATTATTTGGTATATTAGATCTGAAATATGCTGACAAGCTCCAGCAATAAATTATAAGAAGTCAGAACAACCAAGAGCATCTATTGAACCTTATTAAAAATCAAACATCGCTGATAGATGCTACTTCTAATATACTACACAAGGTCGAAGATGATATTAACCAGCAGTTCGAGCATATTTACAGTCTACTAAGCAATATTACGAATCAGTTGAATAAACAACCAGATGTAATACAGGCATTCAATACTTTATCAACTCAAACTATGGCAGCAACTATAGCAACTATAGCAGTAGCAACTACATTGATCTACTAACGGACACGCATCATGGTCGAATAAATCCATTGCTAGTAACACCGATCAGTTAAAAAATGAGGTTTCTGTTATAAGAGAGAATCACCCTGCCAATACAATAATCTCAGGAGGCGCAAGCGGTAGAGAGCTATTAACATTGTACACATTGATGAAGGCTAGAGGAAAGATGACTCTGCAATATTTAATAATTACCATAGATCTTCCTTTGGTGAACATAGAGCGTTATAACACCATTTCCAATGCGTCACGAAGGTACAATCTTATTGATACAGACTTCACTCAGATATTTGGTTTTAAATATACATCAAGACAGCTTCTTCGCTTTAACGGAACAACAATTCGGTGGATGCGTCACTGTGTCCGAAGGGAACCTATTCTGCAATCAGCAATACCCGATATTCAAAAGGGATCGCAGGCTTATCTGTGTGAAATATAGCTTTTATTTCAAGAAAATGACCTTTCTCATTGCGAAGTTGCGCAAACGAAACTAGCAAACTGGTGGAAAGCGTTACACAGTAGAAAGGAATGGTTGTTTTCATTAACAGAAGAAATATCGTTCACGGCTATCTGCGAAGAAGCCACAATACGAAAAAGCATCAAGGAGGATGGAATACGCAAGCTGAATGCTCCATGCGTTATAAAGCATCCATCACTCAGCATCTTCTCACCAGCGAATAAGACTAGCAGCCTGAAGCTACCAATAATAACATCGAATATCAGTAAAGGATTCACTATCAAGAAACATCACCTAGTAAACCTACACCCATTGACAATAAACAACAGTGCAGACATACAAAATCTCCAAAATAAGGAACAACTGTCTACTGGACTATTTGGTCTGTGCGCAGCTGGTTTTGTTATATGGAAATGTTGGATCAAATTCCAAAGTCCGACACCAGCACCACGGAGATTACAGCACTCACATTCTACCACCACATCGAGAGATGATTTATTTGAGTTACACGAAATTGTTTAAATCCCTAGCAGCTTTAAAAGCTTTAAAGGTAGGGGAGGATGTTTAAAAATCATTATAATTCCCACAATAATAATTAGTATATTTTTTAGATATAATTTTATTATTCATACAATAATAATTAATACATTTTTTAGATATAATTTTACATAATTTAAAATAAATATTTTGCAAATAAATTAAATTTGGGGGTTTCAAATATCCGTAATTTTAGTGTAACATGATACAAATTTAAATCAAATAATATAAATTTTTTGTTATAATATTAATTAGAATTATGGGAAAACTATTTCAAGAATTTATATATCCAAATTAATATTATGGGAATAATATTAAGGTCGCATTCTAGAAATTAGAGTTAAGTAAATTATGTGAATTATATTTTTGGTAGTATTAAGTGCCAGCTTGCAATTTTAGGATATAAAAGAAACGGATTTTTTAATTAATAAATCATTCTATTTAGAACTGTTCCAAGACCTACTTATTGTTTTATTTCTGTCTTTGAGTCTGAAGACAGACAGTTCTACAGTTTTCTTAAACTTTACAGGTCCGACCGCGGCAAGTGTAATTAATCTAAGTTCTTAGTAGGAACCAATTATTCTTCAACGAATAGTCACGCGGTAGAACAAAAGAGTGCTATCCCTCTACAAATAACACTACTAAAGCTACTCACCTCTACCATAATCAACACATTTGAAATAACGAATCCAACTTATGTAACAAATCGTATAATATATATACTATATGATCTAAAACATGTGAAATATTAAGCGGAAATTTTAGCATGGATTTCCTAAAGCTACTAACGTGCTACCTTAGTCAACATATGCGTAATCACTTATTCAAAGTACTTGCCACATTTAATGGAAGTATGATATTTACCATATGATATAGAACATATGATATATAAAGCGGAAATTGTATCTTGTACCTCCGGGTTACCAGATAATAATTACTATATGGTGTAGAAGAAGAAATGAATTATTATATAAAATTCGAAAACAAAAATTGTGAACGTTCAAACTTTAAATTAGATCACAAAAAATTGACCTGTGTGAATAAAGATCACAAAATTAACAACTAGATAAAAAAGTAGATCACATAATTAACCTGTGTCTGAAATATCACTGAAATTGATATTAATTACCATAGGCTCTAGAACACATGAATTATAGATAATTGAATAGGAAATTTTAATACTCACTTAAAAGAAGGATTCCAAATTCCACAACCTTCACGAAGTTTACAAAACCCAACCTGTGTTGCAAAATTTCATTGAAATCGGGAAATAATCACATGCTCTAGAACACACATCAAATATCTTACAAAACTAAGTTGCTCTGATATTAGTTTCCCATAAACTAACTGAACCTACCGCAGCATGAAATTTAGTACATAGGATAGTTTGCTTATGTACTTGGCGCCTGTATAACTAAATCAAACTGTGTATGAAATATCAGTGAAATTGGGTGACAATTACTATATGATGAACTTATAAAATATAATTGGAAATTTTTAAATTTCTACCTACTACTATCATTAGTAGTTCACCTGAACTACCGAGTTTAAATTTTGGTTACACTTTTTTTTTTCGTAGGATGGTGGGGAAATCTTTTAGAGACGCTGAGGAAGGGTCTGCACTTCATCATGTTGAGATGTTATTTGGCTACCGACTAAAACCCCACCCTCCTTGTCCTACGATGAATGCCAACTCGGGATCACTTTCGTATTACTTCGAGTTGGATCGTGCTGTTCTTCCTTTTCTAGTAATATTGTATCTCGTTCCTAGTTGTTGTGTTGTCTAGAATGACGCTTATATTGTTTTCAGGTGTCACGTTACCAACTTCAGCGACAAGTGTGCTCCTTTCCGTTGTTGCCATCTCCCATTCGAAGAATGTATGATAGGCGGTGTCTTCTATTGTCTCGCAGTTTCGATATTGCGGGCTAGTTACTTTTCCCATTTTGTGTAGGTAGGTACGGAAGTACCCATGACCTGACAAGAATTGTGTAATATAAAAATTAACCTCTCCGTGTTTTCGGTCAGCCCAATCTTGCAGCTGTGGAATCAGTCTAACCGTCCATCTTCCTCTTTGGTCGTTGGTCCATCGTTCCTGCCATAAATCTACGATACGCTGTCTTGATTCTGTAGCTGCTTGTTTTCTACTTACTTCTGGAGCTCTTATGTATATTTGTTTTTGTTTCTCGTGCAAGCAAATCGATCAGGATAACGTTCGCGATTACGTTTACCGCCGGGTACGAGACCGGGTTTGATCTGTGCTTCTTCTGTTGTTCTCGTTACAATCATAGCTCCTAAGTCATCTGCATACCCTGATAGCCAAGTATTTAGTGGCATTTCTATGCGGAAAAGGCTGTCGTACAGCGCGTTCCATATGTCTGGTCCCAGTATCGAGCCTTGTGCTGCTCCTGCTGTTATCTCTTTTCTTCTTCCGCTTTCGGTGTTATATATAAGGCTGCGATCGTTCAGGTAATGTGCTACCATTCTCAGGAGGAACTTTTGTATGCGAAAGTTGTTCTTCAGCGCATCAATCATATCACTCCATCTTGCTGAGTTGAACGCATTCTTGACATCTAGTGTTACGAACATGATGATATTCCTAGAGTGATGATTACCTGCTTACGCCATCTCTACTTTTTTTACCACTACCTGGATTGCATCTAGTGTTGATCTCCCTTGCCGAAAACCGAACTGCATGTGTGACAGGTCACCAGCTCTTCTTATTGCATCTCCCATTCTTGGCTTTATTAGTTTTTCGAGTAATTTTCCTGGTGTCTAGCATGCATAGTGGTCTTTAAGATGATGCTGAGAGTTTGTCCTCCTTTACCTTTATCGATTAAGACTAGGCGCGCTACCTTTCACCTTTGGCTGAAAACCCCTTCCTTCAAACACGTATTGTACATGTTCAGCATCATTTGTGGGCAAGCAGCTACCGCTATTTTAATCGCCTCCGCTGGAATTCCATCAGGTCCCGGTGCCTTCCTATTTTTCATTGACCTTGCTTGTTTATCTAGTTCCTTTTGTGTGAACTCTGGAATTTCCTCGTCTGCTTCTATCTCACTGCTGTAATTTCTTATTTGATGCATTGGAAAGAGAGTATCAACGATATTGTGTGCTATTTCTGCTGGCATTTCGTTTGCAGCTGCTGGTGCTCTTATCTTTTTCTGAAGAACTCAAATTTATATATATAGAATGCATAAACATTATGAGTTTATTTAGCAGTATGTTTACAATAACAAATCTTTTTTGTTTATCCAAGAGTTTTGATTAGAAGGAAATCCAAGCCATTTCACAAAAACTTTATCTCCCTTGGTTTTGACTACTTTTTCAACTAAATATATTCCAGGATATTTTGCTTTTTGTAATTCATGCTCATAGAACCCACCTTTAATAGGGTTCCCCTGATAATCTTCTAATAAGTAAGTTATTGGATTTGTAAGTTGTCTTTTAGTTATCTTGAATATTTCAGTTGTCCAGTTGGGTGTCCAGTTGGGATCGTTGTTGACGTTATTACAGAGCTCCTTCGATCTGATGTTCTTACTCTTCTTAACAGCGTCGCGTAGGATTTACCTGGATGTTGTATATTCCGCTAAAGTAGTTTCTGCTTCTGGTCTACTTCTGGATCTTTGTGCGACTCTGCGTAGGTGCAAGCATTTCCTTCTTAATTCAGCGATTTCTTCCGTCCACCAATATACTCCCGGCTGTTTACCCTTCTACTTTTCCGCGGCATTGATGCTTCACATGCTTGCGTGATAGCACTCATTGAAGCTCTGCCTCATCCAAATTGTTTCTTAATGAATCTGCAAATTTTGTGGTGTCGAGTTTAGCTGCGTTCCATTTTTTGTTTCTTTCAATATTCTATACGTGTCTTCTTTCTGCGCTGCTTATCTTGAATGTAATATACTGATGATCGCTTGCTGTATAATCTTCTAGAACCGCCTATGTTTTCTGTGGCTAGCGAAATATCTGGTATCGTTTCTGCGTATCCCGGTCTTCTAAACGTCGTTGTGTTTCCTGTATTTAATATTATTAGGCTTTGTTTGGCTGCCATCTCTAGTATCTGTGATCCTCTGCTATTTGTTTGTGGCATACCCCACTCAACGGCTCTGGCGTTGAAGTCTCCTGCGACAATGTTGCTGCCATCTATGTCCGCTATTGTGTCCTCTAGATGCTCGATCATTTCACAATACTCTTGCGCCGTCTGATTCGGTGTGAGGTAGCAGCTTATTAAGTTGAACCTGCTGCATTTAACCCAGACAAAACCTCTTGCAGCCCCGTGTCCTTCGACGTGTATCCTCCTTTGATTTGCGATCCAGATGGCTGCTGTATTTGTCTCATCCGTATACCATTTGCTATTGTCCTTATTTTTGTACTGTTCGCTGATTATCAGTATATCAATCCCTTTTTCTCGTACGACCTGCGTTAGTAGATCATCTGCTACTCTGCTTCTGTGTAAATTAACTTACATTACTTTGATCATCTATGCCGTCTTTTGGCCTCCTCGAGAGCAATCCTGAATGCTCTACATGACCCTGATCCAGATATGTGATCTACTTCCCTTATGTTGAGTTCGGCGCACAGTACACACTTGGCGGTTTGTGTGCAGTTCTTGACTGTGTGTCCTTTTTGTCCGCATTTATGACACAGGTCTTCTCTTTCATTTTCTTTGCAGTGTCTCTTCACATGTCCAAATTTGAGGCATCTAAAGCACCGCACCCCTTCCGTTCTTCTCCTTATTCTGCTTCTTATCTTCTGTTTTTTCCTTTTTTATCCTCCTGTTTTGCTGTTTTCGTACTTGCTTCACTCACTTTTCGCGCTCTTTGTTTTCTTGCGCTCATAAAAAAAAAGCTATCATGTGTGTGAATTTTCATTCAAAATAGATAATAGTTACTATATGCTCTAGAACGTGTACCAAATTTCGTTCAAATCGGATAATATAATTACATGCTATGTGATGTTGGGTGGGGTCTGCTCGAATTGTTCCATCCAACGGTGGTCCAGGTGCAACAATATTTACTTTCTTAATATACGTATATGCTCCTATAGCAAATACATAAATATACTCGATGATTCCTATATAGAATCCGCTCCAGAACCTTAGCTCTAATGGCCGCTGGTCACTAATGAGTTTGTAGCTTTAGGCCGATCTCATTTGGAGTTGGGATAAGATAGTTGGATTTAATTATTTAGCGAGTAGCAGATAAATTAAAAGAAACTATCAGTTTGACTTTGAATTAAAAAGTAACTTTATTTGATTTCGATTGCTTTCTTTTATACCCTAAAATTTACTAATACAAATATAAATTCCTTAATATTCTATTACTAATTATTTGCTAACACTAGCAATTTATATATAATATTGAAATTCTTAGGAATTCCAATATTAAGAATGTTTAGGTCAATTACCGAAATATTTTGACTATAACAAGTGCATAGGCACTCGTTGCATTATTGATAAATATATAAACACACACAAGTGTATGTGTTTTTTTATTATTTAGGGTTTCGTATGCTAGTATTCATATTCATATATTATATTTTATAAACAAAATATAATACTGACCTACACTAATCATATGATGAATATTTTTCATGATATGTTTAGCGGCATAAGTCACACCACCCTTCCTACGGAAAAAGGAGGAATGTACCCTAAGTAAATTCCTACTTTCTAGTGTTAACATATAATTTTCTTTAGATACAATTTTCTTTACATATAATTTTTTTTTATTTGAGTTACAATTGTTTTATAATTATTTATTTGTTTTTTCATAATATTTTTTTTTTTTTTTTAAACAGTACATAATAATTTTTTTTCCTTTTTAAATATAATTTTTTTTTTTTTTTAAACGATACATCATTAATTTTTATTTATCCTTTATTTTCAATATAATTCTTCAAATTTTTCTTACATATATTTCCTTTCTTAATATAATTCTTATTTTTAAATCATTAGCTATATATATATTTTTTTTATTATTTTTTTTTTTTTTTCAAAATCTTTGTTTTCATTATTTTTTTTTTATATATATTATATACTGTATTTCATTCAACATTTATTCATTTTACATTTCTCTTATGGTTTTATATCATATATTCCTCAAGTATATAATTTTAAAAACTTTATTCAATTTTTATTTAATGATATCCTCTAATGTAGTTCTAGTTGAGAACTGTACTATATATACCTAACTATATTCTATTCTTTTATATTCTATTTTTCCATTTATCTATACCATATTTTAATCTATATTCCATTCTATTCTATATTCTATTTTATTCTACATTCTATTTTATTCTATATTCTTTTTTATTCTATATTCTAGTTTATTCTATATTCTATTTTATTCTATATTCTATTTTATAGGGTGTCCAGGCGTCCCCTTCCCCCTTGGTAATCTATTAGTTTTCTGATATCATCATCAGATAAACGTAATAGGGTTTTAATCTATTTTTATGCACGGTTATATTTTTCCTATTATTTTTAATTTCACAATTCACTCCTTCAGTATTTACTACTTCATATGGACCAATATATATTGGATCCAACTTCTTTCTATTTTCATTTTTTAGTAGTACTAAACTACCTATTTCATATGTACTATTTCTAACTTTGTAATCTTTATCGAATCTATCTTTTCTTTCTAATTTCTTCTCCCTTAACAATTCCCTAGCGTCCCTATGCGCTACTTGTAATTTATTTTTTAAGTCCTTACTATAATATTCATAGTTGTATAGTGGTTCTACTTTATTGGTGAGATTTGATGGTAATCATTGCTTTCCATAAACTAATTCGTATGGTGTATATTCTGTTTCAGAATGTACAGCTGTGTTGTAACAAAACGTGTAATATGGCAACCATTTATGCCAATCAGTGTGACTCTCTGCAACATACGTTCTTAAATATGCTCCTAGAACTTTATGAGAATTTTCTAAAGCTCCGATGCTTTCATGGTGGTATGCGGTTGAAAATAGTTGATCTATTTTTAGCATTTTACACATATCCTTGAAAACATGACTCATAAATTCTGTTCCTTGATCTGAAGCTATTTTCTTCGGTACTCCATATTTTAAAATGAAGTGTTCTACCAATCCTTCCGCTACAGAATTTGTTTCCTTGTTTTTCAATGGAACATTTTCTATGAACTTCGTCAATTCGTCTTGTATGGTAAGTATATATTTAAAACCTTCTGTTGTTTCATCTAATGGTCCTACGAGATCTATATAAATCTTCTCGAAACTTGTCTCACTGGTTGATGTTATGACCATTGGTTGTCTTTTCCTATTGATGTGTTTGTTTCGTTGGCATGTTTCGCAATGTTTAACGAAAGTTGTTATATCTTCCTGCATCCCTGTCCAAAAGTATTTGCATTTGATATTCTTAATCATTCGATTTATCCCTGCATGTCCACTTGTTGGTAATATGTGATAATTGTTTAATAATAGCTTTTTCATCCCTGGGTCAGTTATCCTTATTAAATCTTTCATAACAATTATTTCTATATTCATATCCTTAAATAGTTCATTTATTTTCTTCTTCATATTATTTAAATTATTTTGTCGACGGCCGTCATTTAATTTCAATAATTCTCCTTTTGAGATATATAATTTTTCTAATTTTAATGGAACCATGATTTTCTGCACGTCCTTCCACAGCGATCTGCCGAATGTTGCGGACTGGCTTTCAGTGCTATCGTTTGGTTTCACCATTAATATACAATTTTTCTTTGGTATATATGCTAATACCTTACTTGGACCCATAATAATATTTTGTTCATTTTTCAACTTCTCAATCTCCTCTTTGAAACTATTTAATATTTTTAACTCGATTAATTTCAACCCTGTTGATGGTGGTTGTAGTAATTCCTTTATTATTTCTTCATCTGTTTCTTCTTTATCTTCTATTGGTTTATTTTCTTCTTGATTTGTTTTAGATCTGGTTATAACTAAAATTTTTAAATCTTCTGATGATATTTTGATTCTGCTCAATGCATCTGCAGTACAATTTTCTTTACCTGGAGAATATTCCACATAGAAATTATACTCTTCTAGTAACAATCTAAATATGGTAAGTCTTGACGACGGTTCTTTCAGTGAGAATAAGTAAACTAGCGGTCTATGATCTGTCAATTTTTTAAAACGTCTTCCGAAAAGATGCGTTCTGTAATGTCGAATAGCCTATACTATGGCCAATAATTCTTTTTCGATAGTACTATAATTTGTTTCGGCACTATTTAAAGTTTTACTTGCGAATGCAATCGGTCTATCATCGTTATTTGATAATACTGCTCCTAAAGCAAAACCTGATGCATCTGTTCGTAAAATGAATTCTTCGTCAAAATTCGGAAATTGTAAATTTTTTGGACTGATTAAAATTTCTCGTACTGTTTTAAATGCTTCTATACAGTCTGGTTTGAAATTAAATTTAACGTCTTTTTTAAGCAATTTGTTTAGTGGTATACAGATTGATGCAAAATTCAGAATGAATTTTCTGTAATAATTTGCAAATGCTACAAATCTTCTAACTTCATCCGCGTTCGTAGGTTGTGGAAAATTTTTTATCGCTTCTGATTTTGAAGGATCAGGTAAAATTCCGTTTTCTGAAATAATGTGCCCTAAGTACAGCACTTCGTTCCTTAGAAAGTGACATTTACCAGGATGAATTTTTAAATTTACCTCCCTTAACCTGGTGAAAACTTCTATTAAATTTTTATTGTGCGATTCTAAACTATTCCCAAAAATTATTAGATCGTCCAAATATACGAAACAACTGGAATAAGTTAAACCTGACATCGCTATGGACATCATCCGTGAAAAAACACTAGGAGAAATTTTTAGTCCCATTGGTAGTCTTGTCAATTGGTAATGTCCATTCTCAGTTGAAAACGCAGTACATGGTCTACTTTTTTCATCAAGTTCCATCTGATAATAACCTTGACTTAAATCTATGCAAGAGAAATATTTCGCACCTCCTACCATGTCATAAATATCTGTAATATTTGGTAGTGGGAATTTATCATCTTCTATTACGTCATTAACCTTACGGTAGTCTATTACCATTCTGAACTTTTGGAGTCCAGTAACAGGATCCTTCTTTTTCGGTACTATCAAAACAGGTGAATTCCATGCTGATACGGATGGTTCCGCAATTTTTTGATCAATCATTTTCTGTATTTCATCCTGTAGTGGTTGTTTCTGCGAATGTGGAATCCTATAAGGTTTTGTATATGTAGGTGCTACTCTTTTTTTCAATTCAATTTTTGCCGATGCTGAGTTTGTTTCTGTTAATTCATCTCCATCCAGATGAAATATATCATTGAACTTTGTGCAGATTTGTTGTACGCATTTCTTTTCTTCGCAATTCAATGTGTCATAGTTAATTTCTGTTAGTAATTTGTCAACCCGTTTTGTCGAAGTCTCTGTCGATTCTTTATAATTTAATATGTAATGGTCATTTAGACTGTATGATTCTGGTTCAACCCAGTTTAATTTTACATTACTGTCTCTTGTGTTTAAAATTTTTATTGGTATTTTACCATTTATGGACTTGGATATTGATCCAGCCATGAAAACTCCCTCACATAATTCCGTTTGATGGAATATGCGTGTATCATTTATTTCTGTATTTATCCAATAAGTAGCTTCACATCGTGATGCTATTGTAATTGTATTCAAATTCTGTTTACTTATAATTGGCAAAATTATTTGTTCATTATTTATAGTAATATCAAGAATAAATTTTTCTAAATTTATTTTGGCTTGATAATCTGTTAAAAAGTTTGCTCCCAAAATACCATCTACCGGTACGGGAAAGTCATTTTGAACAATATGGAAATTATAATCAATGTTTATTGATTGAAAATTTAATTTTTGAGGTGTCCTGAAATACCATGAATTGTCGTAACGTTATTATTGTATTTATGTCATTGTCTTGTAAAATATGTTGTTTAACGGTGCAAATAGATGCGCCCGTATCTATTAAAAATGTTGCTATTTTGTTATTTATTTCAATGTCTACATATAGTCCATTTGAAATATTTGCTGGAAGAATTACTTCATCGCCTAATTGGTGTAATCCCCTACCGATGAGTTGGCTTCCCCTCGGTGGGTTGTTCGTTTCCCACGGTGATAGCTAAAATTCTTGAATTTAACGCCTTTGTATCTGGTGTTCTAGTGTTTGTAATTTGTCGTCTGTTTCCTAAGTAATTTCTATTATTATGTATTTGAATTATTATTAGTGTTATTATAATTTTGGCTATTACTATTATTATGTCCTGTAAAATTTCTATTAAAATTTTGGTTGTTATTCCTGTTATTATTATTATTTATGTTATTATTTCTATAATTCGTATTATTGTTATTATTATTATTAGTTCTATTATTTCTATATGAATTATTGTTATAATTATATCTATTATTATTATAATTGTTATTCATACGATGATTATTGTTATTATTATTATGATTATTATAATTATTATTATAATTATTATTACTTCGATTGTTATAATTGTTGTTATAATTTTGATTATTCCTGTTGTAATTATTGTTATTATTATAATTATTATTTCTGTTGTTATTTGGAATATTTCTATACCTTACTACTATACCTTACTATACCTTACTACTTCGCTCGTACTAGGATCAAGTTCTAGTAAATGTTGTATAGCAGTTTTGAACTCTGTGTGTCGAGCACTGTCTAATATTATTTTATACCAATCGTTCACTCCTTTTTTATAAATGCTAAACCTCTACGGTTGTTAGCTGCTGTCAATGCCGGTCTTGCTGTTTCATTTTGTGCTTGCACTTCTAGTTCCGTCATGCGTGAAATCAGACTTTCTATATCATTCACAAATTCTCTCATTGGTTTATTTCCCTGTCGACTGTTATTCAATTTTGTTTGAATAATTTCTATTGTGTCCTTACAACCACATTTGATTTTTAATAAGGTTTTTAATTCAATAAATGTTGTGGCTTCTATATTGCCCAATTCTGTTAATGCTTTACCTTGAATTTTGCATTTTATTAAAAATTTTATTAGAGTGGGTTTATCCTCTGATTTTAAGGTGTCGTAGTAAAATTCTACGCTATTAAGAAAATCTCGAATTTTCTCTTCACGAGTTTCTTTTTTCTCTATTAATAGTGTAGGTAGCTTTTGAGCTACTCCATAGTCAAAAAGTGGCATTTTGATTGTTGTTATTTCTTCGTTTATATTAATTTGTATTTCTTTGATATCCTCTTCAGTATCGCTTCCTGTTTCTAATTCGAATTCCTCCTCCTCTTCTAGAGTTGCTAAAGTTTCTGTTGAACTTCTATCTAAAAATGCTTTTACTTCTTTATACTATTCTTCGTATCGCTCTTTATAGTGTAAAGCGTGATCTTTGTTTTCCTTATAAAGTATATTCCATGCTCTTGAAAAGTTGTTCCTATTCTTCGCAATATACGCAAGTTTACTAAGGATATATCTTGAACTGTATGTCCTTTTTTGTGTTTTCTTGAAATTTTTTAACAAGTCTTGTAATTTCTGCAACTCCTCATTAAGGATTTTTATCATACTTCATTACTGTATAATAAAATATTTCTGAAAAGTAGTAAAAATGTTTGCTGAAAAGTAGCTTAATTTAAAAAAAAAAATCTGAAAAGTAGCTTAAATTAAAGAAATTCTGAAAAGTAACTTAATTTAAAAATTTCCTGAAAAGTAAACTGAATAAAACATAAAATGTATTTAAACCCTAGCTTGATATTATCATAATATTTTTCTATATAAAAATCTAAAATTTTATCGTAATATATATTTTTTTTTCGTTGTATATAAAAAAAAATTATTTCTAATTTATAAAAACTTAAACTGTTAAATATATAGAATCTAAAATATTAATTTTGCTCTAGAATCTTGGCTAAACAAAATTTTAATTCCACAAAACAAAAAAAATCTATTTTACCCTAGAATCTATACTAAATTTCCTTACAAAACTAACCCTAGAATCTTTACTAAATATTCTTACAAAACTAACCCTAGAATCTTTACTAAATTCCCCTATCTTATACTTCAACCTATCTAATAAACATACCTTCCAAAATTTCCCTATATTAGTATTTCCCTATATTATTATTTCCTTTATTATTATTTTCTTTATTCCTAAATGTCGCTGCTACGTGCTTAACTAACAAATTTCCTAAACAGTACTTTATTTAATAAAAAAAAAATTACACTAAAAGAAAAGTGAATAATATTTATATTAAGCATGAAAAATATATGATATATATATTTTTCCCAAGTGTATTAATGATACCTAAAAAAAATTCTTTATCGTTTGTATTTTTACTTTATATGAAAATGTATACGTAATTATCTGAAGAAAATTTTTCTTTTATTACCGAGTTCACAAATATTTACAATCTATCAATTTTCTTGAATAATTCAAGAACTTCTAGAGTTAGAACATTTCTTGGTATAGCTAACTCGTTGTTACTAAATGTTTCCCTTTTTGGGTTCAACACTTTTCGTTTAATATCTTTACCGTCAAAACTTTCGAAACCCGCCATTAAAGTAAAGAATAATTTATATATTGAGTAAAATAATTAAAAAAAAAAAAATATTTTCTGAATAAATTCTACACAGCGGCAATGGTGATTTTCCGTTTAATTTTATTATTCAGATATTGCTTTGCCTTATAGAAAGCAAAATAAATCAAAATTACCAATGTTAATATTATTATTATTAACTGAAAATCGGTATACGACCTTTTCCCAATATCCGTATTGGTGGTCGTACCGCTATTATTGTTAATAAGTATTTCTTCTTCCTTAGAAGATGAGCCACCCATTACCAAAAAATAAAATCGAAAAATGTCAAAACAATAAAAAAAAAATTCTTTCAGAATTAGTTACGCAATTTTATATATATATTATATATTATTTAGAAAAATATTGAAAACAGATTTAAGAATCCTAAAAATTTTTTTCTTTTGAATTATTGAAAACAGATTTAGATTTTCAAATTTTTTTTTTCTTTAGATTTGTTTACAACTAATAACTAAGTATTATTTTACAAATTTTATTTTGGTGCAATAATTACACGTTATGTATATTCATAAGTGCTTATTGACCTTTTTCAATTTTTTTTTTTTTTAAACATAAACAAAGTGTTATCTATATGACTTATATGATATATAAGTAATTTTTTTTTTTTCAGAGTGTATCTAAGAAAGAAGATTGTCTTTTTAGGGAAAGTAAAAAAATATGTTGTGTATATGTATATCTATTTATATCATATTGTATATTATTTATTTATATGTTGTTTTTTTTAACTTATTACATTTTTAATAAAAATAAATAATTATTTGAATATAAGCATAATTATTTGGAAATGCATATATATATATGTAATGTTTAAATTTTAAATTGTTTTTTTTTTTATTATTATTATTATTATTATTATATATATATATATATATAACTTTCAGTAGGTATAATATATAAGTATAATTATTTTATAGTTTTAAAGATTGTATATACATAATATAATTTTTTGATTTTATTAGATTCATATGTATAATTTATAATTAGTTGGTAATATAATAAATTTTTTTTTTTTAAATATGTATATTAGTATACATCTAAATATATTTTTTTAAATTTTTGTCGTTATTTTTTTTTTGAAAGATTTATATTAATATACTTATATATATTTTTTTTAAATTTTTGCCGTTACTGCATAAGGTCTGATATACTATCGAAACATCGCTGGAACATGTTATCTATTGTAGCTTTTTCCTTAATTTTGTTCTGTCGTTTTCGTTCTTGTTCCTCTCGCTGCTTCTCCTTCTTTATTTTTTGGAAGTGTGCCCTTTCCTCGGGTCTTACCGCCAATCTTTGGAGTCGTTTCAACTCCCCGATCTCCTGCCTAGCTTTAGCTGCCTTTCCTCCACGTTTCTTAATTTTTGGCACTTCGATGATGGGATCTCGACTAGGTAGTGGCTTGGATAGTCGACGACGGTACTCCTCTATCGTAATTGGTCGTGGGCCAGCCTGTTTGTTTTCCTCTAATGCCTTCTTTAGATCTTCGTTGTTGATGTTATGCTGCTTTTGTTGCTGCTCCTGGCAGGATCGCCATGTGATGTTGGGTGGGGTCTGCTCGAATTGTTCCATCCAACGGTGGTCCAGGTGCAACAATATTTACTTTCTTAATATACGTACCTATCTAATAAACATACCTTCCAAAATTTCCCTATATTAGTATTTCCCTATATTATTATTTCCTTTATTATTATTTTTTTTATTCCTAAATGTCGCTGCTACGTGCTTAACTAACAAATTTCCTAAACAGTACTTTATTTAATAAAAAAAAAATTACACTAAAAGAAAAGTGAATAATATTTATATTAAGCATGAAAAATATATGATATATATATTTTTCCCAAGTGTATTAATGATACCTAAAAAAAATTCTTTATCGTTTGTATTTTTACTTTATATGAAAATGTATACGTAATTATCTGAAGAAAATTTTTCTTTTATTACCGAGTTCACAAATATTTACAATCTATCAATTTTCTTGAATAATTCAAGAACTTCTAGAGTTAGAACATTTCTTGGTATAGCTAACTCGTTGTTACTAAATGTTTCCCTTTTTGGGTTCAACACTTTTCGTTTAATATCTTTACCGTCAAAACTTTCGAAACCCGCCATTAAAGTAAAGAATAATTTATATATTGAGTAAAATAATTAAAAAAAAAAAAATATTTTCTGAATAAATTCTACACAGCGGCAATGGTGATTTTCCGTTTAATTTTATTATTCAGATATTGCTTTGCCTTATAGAAAGCAAAATAAATCAAAATTACCAATGTTAATATTATTATTATTAACTGAAAATCGGTATACGACCTTTTCCCAATATCCGTATTGGTGGTCGTACCGCTATTATTGTTAATAAGTATTTCTTCTTCCTTAGAAGATGAGCCACCCATTACCAAAAAATAAAATCGAAAAATGTCAAAACAATAAAAAAAAAATTCTTTCAGAATTAGTTACGCAATTTTATATATATATTATATATTATTTAGAAAAATATTGAAAACAGATTTAAGAATCCTAAAAATTTTTTTCTTTTGAATTATTGAAAACAGATTTAGATTTTCAAATTTTTTTTTTCTTTAGATTTGTTTACAACTAATAACTAAGTATTATTTTACAAATTTTATTTTGGTGCAATAATTACACGTTATGTATATTCATAAGTGCTTATTGACCTTTTTCAATTTTTTTTTTTTTTAAACATAAACAAAGTGTTATCTATATGACTTATATGATATATAAGTAATTTTTTTTTTTTCAGAGTGTATCTAAGAAAGAAGATTGTCTTTTTAGGGAAAGTAAAAAAATATGTTGTGTATATGTATATCTATTTATATCATATTGTATATTATTTATTTATATGTTGTTTTTTTTAACTTATTACATTTTTAATAAAAATAAATAATTATTTGAATATAAGCATAATTATTTGGAAATGCATATATATATATGTAATGTTTAAATTTTAAATTGTTTTTTTTTTATTATTATTATTATTATTATTATATATATATATATATATAACTTTCAGTAGGTATAATATATAAGTATAATTATTTTATAGTTTTAAAGATTGTATATACATAATATAATTTTTTGATTTTATTAGATTCATATGTATAATTTATAATTAGTTGGTAATATAATAAATTTTTTTTTTTTAAATATGTATATTAGTATACATCTAAATATATTTTTTTAAATTTTTGTCGTTATTTTTTTTTTGAAAAATGTATATTAATATACTTATATATATTTTTTTTAAATTTTTGCCGTTACTGCATAAGGTCTGATATACTATCGAAACATCGCTGGAACATGTTATCTATTGTAGCTTTTTCCTTAATTTTGTTCTGTCGTTTTCGTTCTTGTTCCTCTCGCTGCTTCTCCTTCTTTATTTTTTGGAAGTGTGCCCTTTCCTCGGGTCTTACCGCCAATCTTTGGAGTCGTTTCAACTCCCCGATCTCCTGCCTAGCTTTAGCTGCCTTTCCTCCACGTTTCTTAATTTTTGGCACTTCGATGATGGGATCTCGACTAGGTAGTGGCTTGGATAGTCGACGACGGTACTCCTCTATCGTAATTGGTCGTGGGCCAGCCTGTTTGTTTTCCTCTAATGCCTTCTTTAGATCTTCGTTGTTGATGTTATGCTGCTTTTGTTGCTGCTCCTGGCAGGATCGCCATGTGATGTTGGGTGGGGTCTGCTCGAATTGTTCCATCCAACGGTGGTCCAGGTGCAACAATATTTACTTTCTTAATATACGTACCTATCTAATAAACATACCTTCCAAAATTTCCCTATATTAGTATTTCCCTATATTATTATTTCCTTTATTATTATTTTTTTTATTCCTAAATGTCGCTGCTACGTGCTTAACTAACAAATTTCCTAAACAGTACTTTATTTAATAAAAAAAAAATTACACTAAAAGAAAAGTGAATAATATTTATATTAAGCATGAAAAATATATGATATATATATTTTTCCCAAGTGTATTAATGATACCTAAAAAAAAATTCTTTATCGTTTGTATTTTTACTTTATATGAAAATGTATACGTAATTATCTGAAGAAAATTTTTCTTTTATTACCGAGTTCACAAATATTTACAATCTATCAATTTTCTTGAATAATTCAAGAACTTCTAGAGTTAGAACATTTCTTGGTATAGCTAACTCGTTGTTACTAAATGTTTCCCTTTTTGGGTTCAACACTTTTCGTTTAATATCTTTACCGTCAAAACTTTCGAAACCCGCCTTAAAGTAAAGAATAATTTATATATTGAGTAAAATAATTAAAAAAAAAAAATTATTTTCTGAATAAATTCTACACAGCGGCAATGGTGATTTTCCGTTTAATTTTATTATTCAGATATTGCTTTGCCTTATAGAAAGCAAAATAAATCAAAATTACCAATGTTAATATTATTATTATTAACTGAAAATCGGTATACGACCTTTTCCCAATATCCGTATTGGTGGTCGTACCGCTATTATTGTTAATAAGTATTTCTTCTTCCTTAGAAGATGAGCCACCCATTACCAAAGAATAAAATCGAAAAATGTCAAAACAATAAAAAAAAAATTCTTTCAGAATTAGTTACGCAATTTTATATATATATTATATATTATTTAGAAAAATATTGAAAACAGATTTAAGAATCCTAAAATTTTTTTTCTTTTGAATTATTGAAAACAGATTTAGATTTTCAAATTTTTTTTTTCTTTAGATTTGTTTACAACTAATAACTAAGTATTATTTTACAAATTTTATTTTGGTGCAATAATTACACGTTATGTATATTCATAAGTGCTTATTGACCTTTTTCAATTTTTTTTTTTTTTAAACATAAACAAAGTGTTATCTATATGACTTATATGATATATAAGTAATTTTTTTTTTTTTCAGAGTGTATCTAAGAAAGAAGATTGTCTTTTTAGGGAAAGTAAAAAAATATGTTGTGTATATGTATATCTATTTATATCATATTGTATATTATTTATTTATATGTTTTTTTTTTAACTTATTACATTTTTAATAAAAACAAATAATTATTTGAATATAAGCATAATTATTTGGAAATGCATATATATATATGTAATGTTTAAATTTTAAATTGTTTTTTTTTTTTTTATTATTATTATTATTATATATATATATATAACTTTCAGTAGGTATAATATATAAGTATAATTATTTTATAGTTTTAAAGATTGTATATACATAATATAATTTTTTGATTTTATTAGATTCATATGTATAATTTATAATTAGTTGGTAATATAATAAAATTTTTTTTTTTTAAATATGTATATTAGTATACATCTAAATATATTTTTTTAAATTTTTGTCGTTATTTTTTTTTTGAAAGATGTATATTAATATACTTATAAATATATTTTTTTTAAATTTTTGCCGTTACTGCATAAGGTCTGATATACCTGTCGCCAACCTGCCCCACACAACCACCGGTTTCCAGTTCTGCTGCTGAAGCCAAACCAGCACCCTCTAAAGAAGAGAGCGCGAATGCTGCTCCAACGTTAGAAAAATCATCTGGCTTACTGATCACCGAATTGGTGATTGGCGAAACAGATGAACGGGCTGGACATGATCTGATGACAGGATCGGTTAAAGGTACGTCTTGCGACGAAGACGAGGATTTACTCCTACTAGGACCGCTCCTGGCATCAGATGATGACCAAACCCTAACGGAGGAGATGTCAACGGAAGAGTTGGAGATGGAGGTTGATCAAAACAATTCATGAGAATTGTTCAGATCAATCTCCATCGTAGTAGGGCGGCCACGGCGAACCTACAACAACTTTTCGAGAAAAGCGAAGTGGATTTGGCGCTAATTCAGGAACCTTGGACCGTCGTAAACAAGGTTTCTGGATGGAGCAACAAATCAGTAAATCTGTTCTACAATAACGAACAAGGTAGGCCCAGGGCCTGTATTGTAGCCAAGAAAAATATTAATCTATTTTCTCACCCACAGGTCTCAAGTAAAGATAGCATAGCGGTTTCATGGGAGGGCGAATTAAACGGGAGACCAAAGCAGATCATCTTTGCTTCTGTTTATCTACCGTTTGACTCACCCACCCCTCCGCCATCTACCGAGTTGGATGAGGTAGCGAAGCTAGCGTATATGCTCTTATAGCTCTTCGGGACCTGCACGACCCACACGACTATAATAATTTACCAACGTACCTTTCTAGACTTAAATTACTTGAACTGACTTCAGTTTCCTCTAGACGCGACCTACTAGTAGCTTGTTATATTCTCGATGTCTTGAATAACAACATAAACGTTAGTTTTATATCTAACAGGATAATACTTAACAATGACATAAGACAAACAAGACATACATCCCTACTTAAGGTTTCTGCTCATCGTACGGAATATGGTAAAAATGAACCTATCAATAGATGTTGTATGATTTTCAACCAATATAGTTCCTGCTATTCCCCAACTATATCTAAATTTGCCTACAAATCCAGGCTTCGCAACATCTTGAAATAATCAAATTACTATTATATCCCTTAATATCCCTATTTTTTTTTTCACATCCCTTCTAATACATATCAACCCTAGTTTATTACAATTTATTTTGTCTAAGTATTTTATAATCTTAGATTTTGTATTGTTAAATAAATAAATAATTAAATTAATTTTAAGTTTATAATTAAGAAACATTATTTTTTGTTAATAGTAATAAGTAAATAATTTATAATTTTTTTTATTATTATCATTTTTGTAAATGTTAATATAATATAATAATTGTATTTGTATAATTAAATGTACCTTGCTTGGTAAATAAATAAATAAATAAATACATAAATATACTCGATGATTCCTATATAGAATCCGCTCCAGAACCTTAGCTCTAATGGCCGCTGGTCACTAATGAATTTGTAGCTTTAGGCCGATCTCATTTGGAATTGGGATAAGATAGTTGGATTTAATTATTTAGCGAGTAGCAGATAAATTAAAAGAAACTATCAGTTTGACTTTGAATTAAAAAGTAACTTTATTTGATTTCGATTGCTTTCTTTTATACCCTAAAATTTACTAATACAAATATAAATTCCTTAATATTCTATTACTAATTATTTGCTAACACTAGCAATTTATATATAATATTGAAATTCTTAGGAATTCCAATATTAAGAATGTTTAGGTCAATTACCGAAATATTTTGACTATAACAAGTGCATAGGCACTCGTTGCATTATTGATAAATATATAAACACACACAAGTGTATGTGTTTTTTTATTATTTAGGGTTTCGTATGCTAGTATTCATATTCATATATTATATTTTATAAACAAAATATAATACTGACCTACACTAATCATATGATGAATATTTTTCATGATATGTTTAGCGGCATACGTCACAGCTATAATTTTTTTTTTATAAAAAGGCTTTCTTTTATAAATACACACATCAAAAAAGTCTAAGGAACACCATGTATTTTCACTGGCATTTTTTTTTATTTTTTTAAATTACCTAATTTTGTTTTTTTTTAAATGAAGGTTCATCAATTACCCATCGGTACAAAAAAAAATTATCTGAAAAAAGTGTAAAATCCCGTTAATTAGGGAATAAAAACCACATATTCATAAAATTTTAATTATTCTTATTTTAGAATTTAGCGAGTGCAGTTTAATAAACGTGATTTAAATTTGTGTGTAATAAAATTTTGTGAGTAATAATATGGATTACGGTAATATACGTCGTCATCTTACGTTAACAGAAATGCATGAAGCCCTAGGAATGCTTAAATATGGAAATGCCAAACTGATGTTGCCAGAGCTTCAACGTATCCAGGGGAATGATCTGTGAATTGTGGCAGCGGCAATGTCTCACTGAAAACCCAAGGGAACAACCTCCAAGTCGAGGAAGATCAACAATTTCATATCTGTTAGTGGCATATCTGTTAGTTGCCAAACTGTCAGGAACAGATAATATGAAGCTGGCTTTCACTCTGCTCGCACATTCATATGTACACCAATACGTCATAGGCATAGAGAGCTGAGAAGTATTTGGTGTAAAATTTACAAAAACCGGACATATGAACATTGGTCTACAATTTTGTTGACTGAGGAATCTCAATTCGGATTTCATCCAGATACGAGAAGAAGAAGATTTTGGAGACGATCTGGCAACTCAGAAAGGTTAAGAAATGTGCAGAAAGTCCACAGTTATAACGGAGGTACAATCATGGTATGAGCAGGAATTACAATTGATGGAAGAACCAATCTCGTTTAAATGCTACCACGATTTAAATGATATTGCGCATGCATGGAACAGACTTCAATCAAACAAGCATTTTCAAGTATATGGCAACAGTTACAACAAGAGATCAACTATGTAATCTTCTTCAAGAGCACTGGCAAGGAATACCAAGGGAATTTATTAGCAGCTTCTTATATTGATGAGATACTTGAACCAGTTGTGCTTCCATTTTCATTGGAAATAGGACCAGAATTTATTTTAACGCATGACAATACCAGATCACATACGGCACGAATAGTAAAAAATTGGATAGAGGATAATGGTATTCGTGTGTTACCCTAGCCAACACAATACAACGACTTAAATGCTATTGCGCACGCATGGAATAGACTTCAATCAAACAAGAATTTTCAATTGGCAGCAGTTACAACAAGGGATCAACTATGTAATCTTCTTCAATAGCACTGGCAAGGATTACCGAGGACATTTTTTAATAATTTGATAACTTAAATGTCTAGATAGGTACTTCTTATTAATTAATTTATAAAAAAAATCAAAACAAATATTACTGTACATTTTATATGAAAATAATGTACGTAAAGTTTTTAAAAAACATACAAATTTGGTTTTTATTCCCTAATTAATGAGATTTTACACTTTTTTTCAGATTAATTTTTTTGTACATCGGTAATCGGTAATAATCGATGTACCTTCAATTAAAAAAAAATTAGGTTATCCCAAAAATTAAAAAAAATACATGGTGTTCCTTAGATTTTTTGATATGTGTAGTTAATATGCGACTAAAAGCTAATAAATAAACACACTAAAATTATATAATCTTACATTCTTTTATCTAGAGTTTCAGTAATGAAGAATTGTAGTAGGTTCAATTGTAGTAGTATTAACAGCATCTCTGTTAGTTCAGAATCAGAAATAAGAGAATATATTAAGAAATCTTAGGAGAAATAATTGTATTTATCAGAATCAATGGTATTTAAAAGGAATCTACTTCCCTCCTTTCTGAGGTGTCAACTAGATAACTAAATGAAACTGTGTATGCAATATCATTGAAATTGGGTGAAAATTATTGTATGATATAGAGCGTTGAACTTCTGAAAAGTAATTACGGATTTTTACATGGACCCACGTGTTATAACGATGATTGTTCAAGTTATAATATGTTGAGTTATTCTATTAATTAAATATCCTCCTATAGATATTTAATCCAGTAAATACACTTTGTATTTATACTAATTAAATGACTTTATTTTTATTATAATAAAATGAATTTATATTTATTCTAATAAAATAACTTTACTTTATTTGCTCTCTTAGATAATATGCCTTTCAAAACCAATTATTTTTTGGCAGTCTAAATGAGAGCTAAAAGAAGACTCCTCGATTTACCAAAATTACACCGTTTATATATTGTAAAAACCGTACCGTCAGCGTTTGTTTACATAAAATTATAAACAAACGTTGGCCTAGTGATATACTTTTTTACAATAACGAAAATAAGTTGTGTAATTTACTTTTCATAACAAATAATACCAAGTGCTAAATGTCTTAGTTGTTCTACCTTTAACTGTTGGTAAATAATGCATTTTAAGCAATTTTGCAAGTTCCGCATTACTAGAATTAATATTATAATTAATTATATAATAAACTTAACACAAAATGCATTATCGATTTATTATGATACACAAGTATAAAATTAACAGGTGCGGCTTCAGGCAGTTGCCTTGCCTTGTTTTATACACAACACCTCCTATTTTCGAGTTAAAAAATAGATTATATTTATTTTTTCGTATTTTGGTATCTCGAGTTGCCCTCCCTTTCGCTCAATTTTTCAATACTTTATATAATTTTAATAATATTTATTACAATTTTATATTTATTTAAATTATTTTTTTTATTACATTTATTACTATTTTCAAAAAAATTAAATTTTACATTTATTATAATATTCAAAATTTTCAATTTAGATTTAATTTTACATTTATTATTATATTCACATTAATTTTATTTGTTTGTTATTACTTTACATCAAATTATTTTTTAATTTATTTTGATTTATTTGTATCTTTTATTCTAATTTTAACTAAATCTATACTATTACATTCATTAATTAACCTATTTTAATTTTTCAAAATAATTTGACATAAATATTAATTATAAAAATTTATTTCATATGAAATAATATATTACAACAATTTTTTACATTTTATTAATTTATATGTTTTATACATTTAAAATAAACAATCTTAATTATTACACCTTTGATAATATACATATTTTTTATTTTTTTTGGAGATATTTTATTTCATAATTTATTAATACATATTATTAATACAATTTGCTGAATAATATTGATCGTTTTATTTACTAAAATTCTGTCTTCCGTTTTTTTATATCCGCGATACGTTCCCTCCTTTTGTCCACTCGGTGAGGATGTATTATTTCAATTTGTAATTTAAGATTAGTTTAAAATCCAGCGGTTCTTAATATTTTCTTCCTTCTACAATTATTTATAAGTGCTGCTTTTAAATCATCCGCCCTTAGTTCTTTTTTATACATAATCGATGAATTTTTTAATTCTAACTGAAATTTATTATTATTTTATTTTTATTTAAAACATTTTTAAAGGGCTTACAACTCAATTTGGTTTTTAAAGCCCACAAAAACATATTAATGATTTTACCTTTTAACTAAGTAATAAGTACAATTTTATTAAATTTTACAAATTCATCTTATTGATATAAGTATTTAAAATTAAATTTAAATTTTTATTTTTTCCTCTTAAACATAATTAATTTAATTAATTTAGTTCTTGTAAAAAATTATTTATTATTTATGATTTTAAAGTCTTTCCAGAGCTTCATATATATTTTTTAATATATGTGTTACTAATTTATTTTTATATATATATGATATTATTTATAATAATTTTGATTTTAAATGTGTGCTATATTAATTACCATTAGTATTATAAAATACATAATATTCGTTTTTATAGATATTACATTTAATTAGTTTATTTTATTTATTCATATTGTATTAATATTATTTGTAATTGATATTAGCTTATTTATAATTAATATTCTGATTAGTAATATTCATAATTGGTATACATAATTATTTTGTTTTAAAAAGTTATTTTGATTCTTTTTTTTAAATTTCATAAAAATTTAAGCATATTTATTATATTTTTTTTTTTTTTTTTTTTTTAAACAACAAAAAAAATCCATATACATAGCTAATACTTTTTTTTAAAAAGAAAAAAAAAAAAAAAAAAAAACAGATTAGCTTCTAGCTTTTAAATTGATTTAAACAAATTTATTTTCTTTAAGAATTCAATAATTTTTTCATTGGAACTATGATTATCTTCAGTTAGTAAATTTAAACTAATATTGTTAACAGATCTTTCTCTAGTATACAGTGGACAATCATCAATTATATGTTGAATTGTTATTTTACAATTTAGATTACAATTGCATGTGGGTGCTTCTATTCTCGGGTTTTCAAACAGGTAGCTATGTGTTAACTTGGTATGACCTATTGTAAGACGGGTTATAATAATGGAGTGTTTTCGATTTAAGTTATCAATGTCTTTCCATTTGGTTATTTGTGTTTTTATATTTTTTAATTTATTGTTGGTAATATTATCCCAATTATTTTGTTGTTCTTGCCAAATAATTTGATTGATTTTTGCTTTTGCATCACTTGCGATGAATTTAAAATTTGATTTTAATGGTTGTTCTACTGAGCATTTAGCTAATCTATCTGCCTTTTCATTTCCCTTAATACCTACATGTCCAGGTATCCAGATAAATGAAATATTTTTTGAGCTTTGAGATAGTAGGTCTTTTATTTTTTGTGTTAATGGATGTTTCGATATCATATTATTTAGGGTCAGGAGGTTGCTAAGTGAATCAGAGCAAATAAGAAAATTTTGGAAGTTATAATTCATGTCTATAAACATTATTGCTTTGTATATAGCATAAAGCTCTTGTATATAGCATAAATACTTGTGTTTGTTGGTAAGTGAAATTTTTCTTCGACTGAACCTACAGTAAAAGAACATCCTGTTAGATTATTGTTAACAGATCCATCTGTATATATTATTTTAAAACCGTTGTATTTTAATTTTATTAGGTCCGTGAAAAGTTTGTTATATATCGTATGATTGGTTGTATCTTTTTTATATGCAGTTAGAGAAGTATCTACACATATATTTTTTGATAACCATGGTGGAATTTTTTGTAATTTTTGTGTTTCAAATTTATAATCACTTGTAAAAATGTCTCTTAGCATCGTTTTGATTCTAATAAAAAAAGGTTGGTAATTATTTTTCTTGTCTTTTAGCTTTAAGTACAGGTTGTCGTCTTTAATAAATTCTGTCAATGGATGGTTTACAAAGGACATTATTTTTGCTCCGTAATTTAATCCGTATTTTTTCCTCCTCAAATGTAGGGGTATTTGGCCTGAATCTACAATAAGACTATCAACAGGGCTTGTGCGAAAAGCTCCTGTTGATATTCTTATTCCTAAGTTTAATACAGTATCTAAAGATTTTAAAATATTTTTGTTTGCTGTGTCATATATAAAACATCTGTAGTCAATTATAGGTAATATAATGATATTTAGTAGTCTAAGTAGAAGTTGTCGATCTGAACCGAAATTACTATTTGAAAGTAATTTCAACATATTTAGATTTTTTATAGCCTTTGCTTTTATAATTTTTATGTGTTGTGTCCATTTTAGTTTTTGATCAAAAACTAATCCCAGAAATTTATGACTATCTACATATTGAATTTTTTCATTACCTAAAAAGAAATCTGGGTAATATACATTTCGTGTCTTTCTTGTAAATAACATAGCAACTGTTTTGGTTTGTGAAAATTTAAATCCAGTTTTGTCGCACCATTTATTAAGATTGTTTAAGGATTTTTGTAATTCTTTAATATTGTTAAATCATCAGCGTATATGATATATTTAATTGGTTTTTTTATTACTTTTACTATATTATTTATAGCTATTATAAAAAGGATTACACTGAGTACAGACCCTTGTGGGATACCATTTTCAATTGATTTTTCGTCTGATTTAATATTTCCTATTGTCACCCGTGCTTTTCTCCCAGTTAAAAATTTTTGGATAAATTTTAACATATTACCCGTAATTCCCATTTTAATTAGCTCATCTAGTATATGCCTTTTCCACACCATATCGTATGCTTTTTCTAAAGCGAAAAAAATAGATATAAGGAATTCATTTCTGGATAATGCTGTCATTATTTGTGATTCCAAATATGATAGATTATCAATAGTTGATCGGTTTTTACGGAAATCAGATTGGTAAATAGAAATAAAGTTATTTATTTCTAAAAACCACATAAGTCTTTTGCAGACCATACGCTCAAGAATTTTACAGCAGCAATTTGTAAGGGAAATGGGACGATAGTTATTCGTATTTTTCGGGTCCTTTCCGGGTTTAAGAATAGGTATGAGGTTTGCTTTTTTCCAGTTTTCAGGGAAAGTACCTAAGGAAAAAATTTCATTTTACAGATCTAGGAGGGTTTTCTTATGATTTATTTCAAATTGTTTTAACATTTCCTAGTGTATTTTATCAGGTCCTGGAGAGCTTCCCTTACAGTCTCTTAAAGCATTTTCTAATTCTATAATAGAAAATTTTTTATTGTAAATTTCGTTACTGTCTAGTGGTATTTGTAATGGTGTTTTTTCAGTTTTGTTTTTGTATGTAATAAATTTATCTGAGTAGTTTTCTGTGCCTGAAATTTTTTTAAATTGGTCCATGATTTCGTTAACTATTTGAGTTTTGTCAGTAATTATTAATTGGTTTTTAATAATTGATGTTATTTCTTAATTTTTGGGTTTCCCGTTTAGACGCCTTATCTGATCAAATACGAAATATGGAGGTGTATTACTATTAATTGTTCCCACAAAATTTGCCCATGATTCTTTCTTTCTAATTCGAATTAATTTTCTGGTCTCATATTTCGCTTTGATAAATTTTTTAAAGTTCTTTTAAATTTTCTAAATAATTTTTTCCTATTTTGAATCGCTTTTTTAATTTCATCACTCCACCAAGGTACTTTCTTTTTTAATTTACTAGAGTTTTGGGTTGGTATAGTTTTCGTTGCAGCGTTTATAATAACTGAAGTAACATGTTTTTCATACACATTTACATCTTCGAATTTTATTTGTTTAAACTGTATTTCTTTTCTAAATTGATCCCAGTTGCTGCTTTTATACTGAGAACTATCGGGAAATGGTCACTATTATGTAGATCTTCGTCTGTCTGCCAGTCAAAATAATTTTGCAAAGAAGGGCTACCAATTGTGACATCTATTGCACTAAAACTTTTATAACCAAAACTAAAATGAGTTGAATTACCATTATTAAATATTGATAAATTGTAGTTATTTATCAAATTTTCAATTAATTTCCGCCTTGAATCTGTTTTATTTGATCCCCATAAAAAGCTATTACAATTGAAATCTCTTTGTAACAAAAAAGGACAATCAAATCTATTAATTATATTTTCTATGTCATATTGAGTAATATTAGTGTTTGTTGGTAAATATAAATTGCATATAATGAATTCTACAGGGTAAAATATTTTTATAGCAACTGCTTGTAAGTGTGTGTTTAATACAATTTCTTCACAACTAAAATTTGGCTTAACAAAGATAGCTACACCACCATGAGCAACTGTATGCGAATCAAGGTTTTTATAAAAAGTTTTAAAATTTTTAAATGTTGGTACATGATTAAATTTGAATTTTGTTTCCTGTATACAGAAAACAATAGGATTATATTTTGTTGTTAATAAATTAAAATCATTAATGTGTGAGTATAATCCATCACAGTTCCATTGCAAAAAATTATTCATGATCATTTGATTCCATTAACGACTCATCATCGCTAATTTCAGAACTTAAACTAACAATTAGAGAATTATTAGAAATTGATTTATCTGTTGTTTTTTTAAATTTTTTATTTTGTTTTAAGTCTAGTTTTTTTAATTCTCGTTTTTGTTTTTTACTTAAATTTTTAGTAAATAAGATTTTATTTTTACCTATTTGCTTACTTTGGTATAATGGCATTATTCCACTTGTTGATGGCTGTTGATGTTGTACTATGTTGTTATTTCCAGTATTTAAGTTAATTGATGAAGACGAAAAGGTTTTTTCATTACTTTTTTGTCCATTACATGTGCATTTGCAGCCACATTCTTTATTTTGTGATACAACATTTGAAAAAGTATTTGGCAGCGGATAACGTCTTATAGCTTCTTTAATGTCAACATTTTCTTTAACTTGAATTGTCTTAATTTCTTTTTCCCTCTTAAAACGGGAACATATTTTATCAAAAGCGTTATGCGATCCTTGACAATTTACACATTTGGGTGGATTGGTGCATTTTTCTTGATCGTCCTTTAAATGGTAATCTTCAGCACAGTTTGGACAGGTTTTATTTTCTTTTTTACATTTATCTGTAAGATGATTAAAGTGCATACAGTTATAGCACCTAAGTGGTGGCGGTATATAAGGACGAGAATTTTATATTTGGTAACCAATATGTACATATTGTGGTAATGTTGTTGTTGAAAAAATCAGGGTATATAGAACAGGGCTATATACCCTTGTTCTTCATTTTGTACTCTTTTTTTTAAATCTTTTAATACCAATTACATTTTGGTCCTCCATTTCGATTAAGATCTCATCATCTGTAACCGATTTGAGTTCTGGGCAGAAAATAACTCCTTTTGCCTCGTTCAATTTTTTATATTCTTCTACAGAAACATTAATTGTTGAATCTAATTTAACAAGTTTCACTAATTTATCTGCTTGACTGAAATTTTTGGTTTTTATTAGTATTGTTCCATTTTGCAATTTATTACATTTTTCAACATCGCCTGCAATACCTTTTACAACTCTTTGTATAAGGAAAGGTGAAACACTATTTAAATCTTTATCCATATCTATGCGTCTCATTATTAAATATTTTTCGCATTTCACTTTATTTGTGATTGTTTTGGTGTTATCTAATTGAAACGCATGGTCCGTGAAGACAGGTTTCGTTTTAAATGAAGCCCCCGTTTTAGGGGGAGCTCCATCCCCCATTTTGAAGTTTTCTTTTTTTTATTATTATTTATTTATGTATGTATTAATGATAATTTTATTTCTATTTTAATCAGAATATTTTAATTAGATTTTTAATATTTTATACCTAATATTTTGTTTAATATTAGTTATAACCTAAAACTTAAGTTTTCGAAAAGTTTATTTTTTTTCGGTTTTCTATTCAAATTTTATTAAATGCTAAATTTAACAATGTACACCAAAATAATAACAAATTAATTGAATTGATTCGCACATTTGCTTTCTATCGCATTCGAAAGAGTACTCACTGAAATTTATTTAATGTAAATATTATAGCTGAAGCCGTATTATCTAGTACATTATTTGCTCCTTCTGCTTTCACATTAATTTTTTCGACTGGAATGACCTTGAATATTACAAATAAAACATATTAAATTATTTATATTATCTTTTTGTACGTTTTTAGATATTTTAAAACAATTATTATATGGTGCATTTTTAGGAGAAAACTTATTTTGCGTTGAATTATAATTTTTTTTTTGTGTTTTCCATATAATAATCATAATCTTCCTTTTGATATTTTATTGCTTTTTCAATTGCCACTTTCAAGGTTAAACAATTTTGAGATCTAATCACAATCATATATTATATATGATTAATTATGAAACTTGTTTGGTTTTGTTAAACTCAATCATCAGTTGCAAGCTTTATATATTTCTGAGAGCTTAAAGGAAATAATGCATTAGAACTTCAAAAATATATTTTTAAAAATTGTTTAACTAGTTAACGAGTTAATTAAACTTACCAATGTATTTGTTACTGAAAACTTGGTTGGTTGGTTTTCAAGGGGTGACGGAATCAAAGTCCCTCGCGCACTTGAACCTATTGGTCCGTTGTACCCCCCGTCGACGGCCGATTAAGTTTCTAGCGCGTCGACCCATCCGACAGCTCTAACGAATGAGTTAATCGACGCCGGCTTAAAGATACCTGCTTCCATCAAGTCTGTTAAGAAATGATGATCTAGAACTAGATGTTTTAACCGTTTATTATGTACCGCAGGGCATCGGCATAGGAGGTGCTCTACAGTTTCATCAACCTCACCACACCCTCTGCAGCAGGATTCTGCTGATAGACCTAACCGAGAGGCATGTTTTCTCAACTGAATATGTCACTTTGCAATGCCCGTGAAGATTCTAATCGATGGTTTGGTCATTGAAAGGATTTTATTCGTTTTCTTAGAATTAAGGGTTCCCCGGAAAAATTTGGTGTGTGTACACCCTACCGAGTTCTTCCATCTAAGAAAATGTGTTTCTTGTGCCCAGGTCGCAATTAAATATTTTGTGAGTTTTAGAGGGTAGCCAATTGTTACAGTATTTATAGCCGTGGGATCTGAATTGGCTCCTTGACGTGTCAGTTCATCCGCCCTTTCGTTGCCTTCAATTGACCTATGACCGGGTGACCAGAGGAGTTTTACTATATTACGGCTTCCTAGTATATTTAGGTTTGTTTTACAAATCTTAACTAGCTTTGAGTCGGTAGAATTTTTCTCCAGAGCCATCAGCGCAGCTTGGCTGTCTGAGCAGAGGACAACTGTGTGTTCAATAAGGTTTTTATCGTTTAGAATTTCTACTGCTTTATTGATTGCAGCTAATTCTGCGAAAAATCGAGGTATGTTCTTCAAGGTTTAGACTTAGATTTATGTCTAAGTCTGCCGAGTAGATACCCGCACCACAGCCTGTTATCATTTTAGATCCATCTTTGAAGATCGTGGTTCCGTGCCTTGGGATTGGATTACCATTTTCCCATTCCCTTCTCGACGGTATTCTTACTTTATATTTGTTCCCGAAAATAAGTTCCGCTGTTTGTCTGTCACATTCTGAGTCAAGCTGACAACCTGATTACCTCGAGAATGTCACAGTGCGGAACGATAGGATTCGTTTTTTTCAAGAGTCAGTTAAGACTTAGCCGTAAGGCGGTATTAGCCGCTAACTTTTTAAAATGTATATCAATTGGTTGTATATATAGATTGCTTTAAGGGCATTAGTTGGTGTACTTCTAAGTGCACCTGTGATGCCTATACAACATTGACATTGTACCTTTTCATAAATCTTGTATTTTGTTACGGTTTCCATTGATTTCCACCAGGAGCATTAGCATATGTAACTATTGGTCTAATTACACACGTGTAAATCTAGTGGATTATTTTTGGATTTAGACCCCATTTTTTACCTATCGCGCTTCTACATGTCCAAAAGATTCTAATGGCTTTGGAAGCACGTTCGTTTAAATGTTGTTTCCAAAGGAGTTTTTTATCAAAAATGACACCAAGAAATTTAACCTGATCTACAATAGTAAGGGTTGTGTTCCGGATTTTTGGGAGTATAACGCTGGGACTCCTTCTTTTCCGAGTGAAGAGGCAAAGCTTAGTTTTATCCGGGTTTACTTTCAGTCCGTTCTTTGTTGCCCAGCTAACAACAATGAATATCGCACTTTGCATAAGCTCGGTTAGCGTTGTCTCATATTTACCAGTGACTAGAATCGCCAAGTCATCTGCATAACAGATGATATGGTATCATGCTTCCGACAACTCGTGTAAGAGGTCATCAATGACAAGTAGCCATAAAAGTGGAGATAGAATGCCTACTTGCGGAGTTCCATTTCCGGCATGTCCACTTCTTAACGAGCCACCGAAGTTGGCAGTTAATAATCTATTACGAAGTATGAAGCCTATCCAATTAACAATTTTACTATCCGCGCCTTTACTGCTTAGACAACCAAGTATTGATTCTGAGTTAACATTATTAAAGGCACCTTCAATATCAATGAAAATATGCTTTTGCTGAAACATAATTAGATTTGCCGGGTTTAGGTATGAAAACTACCTTTGACTCTTGCCATATTTTAGGAATGTAGCTCAGGTCTAGACATGCGGTGTAAATTTTACACAGCCTGTCTATTAGTGCCACATTCGCGTATTGCAGGAGGGCTTGGTAAATACCATCTATACCTGGTGATTTAAATGGTTTGAAGGACTTAATTGCCCAGCTAACCTTTTCACGTGTGAATAATTTAGCCGTATTCAATGTGGATTGTCTATAATCCCTTGAAAGTAAGTCAGAGATTCTCGCTACGCGAATTGTCCGGACATCCCGGAAAGTTAGATTCGAGCAGAATTGCAAATGATTCTTCAGGTGAGTCAGTTTTCCTGCCGTCATCATATTCCAGAAGTTCTGGTTGTGTATGCGTTTTTGAGAGAATTTTCTTTAATCTAGCACCTTCTGAAACATTTTTGATTTGTTCAGTAAAATTTTTCCATGATTCTCTCTGGGCTTTCCTACAAAGAAGTTTGTACTCACGTAGAGCAGACTTGTACCTGTCCCAGTAATCAGCTGAATTATGATTTTTAGCTCTGTTAAAAAGTCTCCTAACCTCCTTTCTTTCTAAATCCAGACTTGTTTCCTGTTTTTCCTATCTTGCTTTTTTGGACATCCTGTCTCAAAAGCTCCTCTAAGTGAGGCTGTTAGGTTTCCAACTTCTAATTCAATATCTGTAACCCGGTTAAGATTTTCCACAGGGGAAAAATTATTTAACCTATCATCTAATTCTTCTTTATACTGTTGCCAGTTTGTTTTGGGGGAATTCTAAAATCAATATTTTGGTGTGGAATAGATCCTATTTCAAAGCATATCCATGCATGGTCCGAAAAGGATGGCTCGTCCGAGACTTGCCAATTTAGAACACTGTCATGGATATTCTTTGTGGCCAGAGTTCGGTCAATAACTTGTTAATAAAGGTAGGTTTGTTACCTTTATTTACAATATACAATTCACTACTTATTCAAAATTCAAGAAGTGACTTAGCCCTTTCATTACAAACCGTGCTACCCCAAATTTCGTGATGAGCATTGGAGTCGCAACCAATAACCAGCTGTTTATTCTTTGATTTTGAGTATTCCACTATTTTCTTCATATCCGTTGATGGTGGTGGATATGATGAGTCAAACGGTAAGTATCAGGAAGCTAACATTTTCACTGCTGAGTGTATCCCATCCCTGGGATTCCACAGGACTGCAACGTTGTCCTTACTACTTATCTGTGGAATAAAAATCAATTTAAAACCTTTTCTAGCGACTATACAAGTTCTTGGTCTACCAGTACCTGTGTCGTAGAATAATTGAAAGTCACTTGCACTCCAACCAAGAATCTTGTCATCCTTGGTCCAAGGTTCTTGTATTAGTGCAACATCTGCTTCTCCTTTAAGAAGGTGGTATTTTAATTTGTTCGTAGCTACACAGCTGTAGTGAAGGTAAGCTTGTACAATTTTCATGCTACTTTACTCCGCCCTGTGTCGCATCTACTGTAGTGTCTTCGTTTGACTCTACTTCACCTGTAAATATAGCCGTTACATTAAACTCTTCACTGGTTAAGGTATCCTCATCAGATAAACTGTTGAGGTCTGTACCAACCTCGGACCCTAACATCCCTAAATCATTTACCGCCCCAAGCAAAGAATCTATATAGATCACCATCTTTGCTTGGATTGGTTGCTTCATTTAATTCATCTTTTTTATCATCTGGTATTGGGAAAGTCATTTTGCTCTTCCTGGATAGATAGTAAATCCATCCAGAGACCTTTTTAAGAGTCACCAGGGACTCGTTTGGAATTCCCAATACCAGAAGTTGACCTTATACTTTAATTTCCCGATGGTAAACTGTCCAGGATTGTGTTTTTAAGTTTAAGTCCTTGTTTAAAAGGTTAACATACTTAAGAACTTCCTGGGGTTGCCTAGATTCTTCAGGGCGCCATAAAAACGCCTTGTTGAGTCTAGGTACTTCGTTTTCACCAACAACTTGAATCTTTGTTTTTACTCATTCGTAATTTTTAAGATTGCGTTTTATACCTCCCGACAGGTATAAATAAAGGCCGCCCTTGACATGGAGAACAGACGCCTACCTGCATGCTGACTTGCTGCCAGTTTAGGATGCAGGCTTTCCTCCCTATCTCGTTAGTAACTGACCTAATTTCACGTTTGGCATCAAACCAACCGTTCCACTAGGTGTGCCACGTTTCCAAGAGACGTGAGAGTAGGAATTGAGAAAAAATTGTTTGCATAGAGTAAACTAGCTGAAAATCCTTTCCCCTTTGACCCCTTACTGAAAACTTTATTATCAACACAAAGTTTTGACTATTTAAAAATCGGGGTTTCATTTTTAAATGCGAATTTTGTTTAAATTGAGAATTTTTTTCTACAATGAGGGGCTAAGAAAACTCACAAAAATTCAAACCTTCCAACTCGGTTGTCTGTTTAAAAAAAAATTCAGCACTAAATACATATAACTGAAATTAGATAAATTTAAAATTTAAGGAACTATTTTTGTTTAAATTTTTCCAATATAATAACTATTCGCTCCATTCAATGTTATGTCATTTGCTTTAGAGTTTGCTTTATTTTGCTTTACATAGAGTTTGCTTTATTTATGATAGAGTCAAAATACTGTTTAAAAGATAATTTGTCATCAAAAAGAACACCTAAGTCTTAATTAACACCTAATTGAATAACTCTTTTAATATTATAATCGCCGAACTTGTATTCCTTAATTAAAGATGCAGTGCGACGGGTATAAGGAATTAAAGCACATTTATCAATATTTAACATAAGCTTGTTACTATTACACCAGTTCTTGAAGGAATTTAAATCATTCTGAAGCAGTATAGTGTCAAAGTGTCATTGATTGTAGTAATTTTATTGGAAATTTTGATATCATCTGCGTATATACCAACTTTGCTATCTAGAATTACAGTTTCACATCATTAATAGATGCAATAAAAATTAATGGAACCCTGGAATTAGCGTAGTATGGTTTTGATATAGCAGATCTGAACAAAACACTATAACTTCTGTTTGTTAGATATGAATTTATCCAGTTTATCAAAAATGATGGAAAACTTAATTTTTTGAGTTTGAATCTAATGACACTGTGTGGTAGAAGATCGACAGCTTTACTCAAGTCTGTATAAATAACATCACTTTGCGAACCCGCTTCCGTTGTATTTAGAAAAATAGAGCATGATTCAACTAAATTAGTTACAGTAGATTTACCTTTCATAAATCCATGCTGGTTAGGTGTTAAAAAGCCCGAGCAGTGGCTGTAAATTGAATCATAAACCATTAATTCAAATAATTTAGGAATACTAGATACTTTTGCAATTGGACGATAATTTGAAATTTCACTTTTCGAATCTTTTTTGTGGACTGGTGTAATAAATGACTTTTTCCAGAAATCAGGATAAATTCCCAGTATTACGGATTGTTTGAATAAGATGGCTAGTGGAAAACCAATTGATTGTGAACATTTTTTAAGAATAATTTCAGGAACACTATCTGGTCCAGGAAAAGCATCTTTATTTAGTTTATCTAGATATTCCTTTACTTGAGTGACTGAGAAATCAATTGATGTTACTGGAATTTCTGCGAGGTTACTTAAATGAGAAAAATTTTACTCATCTACCTCAAACGAACTACTATAATAAGTGCTAGCAAAAAATTCTTTAAAGTTGTTCGAAATAATAGCAGAATCCTTTGACATCTGGCCATTAAATGACATAAAATTGGGAAATAGATCTGATTTCCTTTTTGAATTCACAAATTTCCAAAAACATTTAGGATCATTCTTGAGTTGTGATGTCATATAATTTAAGTAGATCTTATAGTTTATATCTAATAATGATTTAAAAGTATTAAATAAATTAACAAAATATAGATAATTTTCATCACTTTTATTTTTTAAATACTTTGTCCAGGACTTGTTTTTTTTATTTCTCAGTTTTTTTAACTCCTGGTTGAACTATGCTGGGCTAGAATTGTAACCTCTGTCACGGACTGAAGGTACATACATGCTGAAGCCATGGAATACAACCTCATAGAATTTACTTACTGCTTCGTCAATATTTAAACCATAAATTAATGATTCAAAATCCGCAGATAATAAACAATTATTTAAAGATATAAAGTCCGTTTTTTTGAAATTATATCGATAACATATAATTGGCAAAGTATCTAAAGGACTAACGTAGCAATAAGAAAAGCAAATAAGTAGATGAAAATTATCAATTTATTGTCATTCTCAACTCTTATTTTCATTCTCAATTCTTTTCTAAAAACTATTTAATTGACTAAGAACGGAACGGTCAGGAAAGAAACGAAAATAGTGGGAATGATCGGTTAGCCATAACTATATAATAGCTATGCACCGATAACAGGCAGAGTTAATTAATTCAGAGTCGAAAACTCAAGAACAAGCCGAAATATACAAAATTAAATTAAAAAAAGAAAAGTCAGTGTTGGTCTATTAAGTGAAGAAAGTCGTTAAGTGACATATAAATAATAAATAAGATTTGATATAGTAAATATAAATAAAAAAGTCAATAGCAATAACTTAATAATAAATGTATTTTTAAATTACCAATAATAAACTCTTTTTTTTAAAGAAATAATTGTGTATTAATTACTAACAGTTACGTGTCGCGTAACACGATTAATTTTCTGAGATAAATTTTCCTAGTGATTAATTTTCTGCAATGATTTTTTCTTGGCTATGAATTTTCCCAGCGATGAAATTTCCTGTGTCGAATTTGCCCAGCGATCAAATGCGATCTGCGATGTATTTTTATTGACTATAAATTTCCTTGCTTAGATTTTCCTTTTTTTTTTTAGGGATAGGTGAAAATCTTGAAAGACACTAAGTGTTCTCCGCGCGATGTACTTAGTAGTGTGGGATCCACACCCACTAAAAACACCTCCCTTTTAATTAAAACTAGTAAATACTAACCATTAACTTATTTCTGAAATCTTAGAATTAATTTTACTTCGATAGAACACCCAATGCTGCCCTATTGATATCTCTGACATGTAACCTCAGTATTACAAATTAACCAAATCGAGTGGTTTACTTCTTTTCAACCATCTAATTTGGTTTTGACAATCAAGAGCTTTGACTGCCTCAACATTGACGTGATGCTGTAAACGAGCTTTGTGCTTCCCAACAACTTTTTTTATTTTGCTGACTACTTTTTGAATTCCTAGATACCGATGTAAATCGTCATTACGTATGTACTACGGAGCGTTGAATACATATCTCAGTACCTTGTTTTGCAATATTTGAATTTTCATTACGTGACACTGTTTGGCACATCCCCATAGTTGACTGCCATATGTCCATACTGGTTTTAATGTCTGGTTGTATATCAGTATTTTGTTATGAGTTGATAATTTCGACTTACTTCTCAAAAGCCAGCTCATTTGCCTATATTTAATTTCTAATTCCGTCTTCTTTTTTTTGACATGTTCCTTCCATCTTATCTTAGTTTAGCGTCTAGTGTAATTCCTAAATATTTTGCAGTATTTTCGTGTGGTGCTACTGTTTCGTTTAAGTATATGTTTGGCATGTTCCTTAAAGCTTTGTTAAGCTTACATGTATTGATTTTGTCTCGTTCAGTTTAATTTTCCACTTCTTTGTCCAATTGTAAATATTGCTCGTTGAAGTTTATCTGTAGTTTCGTTAATGTTTTCATCCTTGACTAATATCACTGTGTCGTCTGCAAACGTAGCAATACATATATTTTCTGATTTCGGAATGTCGCTAGTGAAAAGCACGTATAACATGCTTCCTTGTGGTACCCCTGCTTGTACTTCCCTTAATGCGGAATATTCATCCTCCTGTTTTATTCTAAATAATCTGTCTGTTAAGTATGATGTTAGTAGTTCTACAAATTGAATTGGGAACATCTTTTTTAGCTTGTATATTAGACCTTCGTGCCAAACCTTATCGAAGGCTTGAGCCACGTCCAGGAATAATGTCGAGCATATTTGGTTTTCCTCTAATGCCTTTTCAATTACATCTGTAATACGATGAACTTGATCTAGCGTGGAATGATTTTGCCTAAAACCAAATTGATGTGCTGAAATTATTATCTTTCTCTCTATAATTGGCATTAGTCTTCTTAAAAGCAGCTTTCCGAATACTTTTGAAATTGTCGGCAGTAGCGAAATAGGCTTGTACGATGTGACATCGTACATGATTACTTCAGCTGCTTTCTAGATCTCATTTAGTTTAAATATTTTTGCTACATGTTCTAAATCAACATCAAATATAAAAAGAACTGGTAATAATAAAAATATTTTTTCGGCAACAGTTATCTCAGGTAACGGAATTGTTAACAAAAATACTGATAACAAAATTGTTAACAAAAATATCGAGTTGGTAAATGATATACAGGTTGATGAATCATCAATACCAAATAATCTTTTATATCAAGAAATCACAGATTTATAATTAATGTTATCAAATTTTATTTCTGAAATTAATACACTGCGGTTAGAAAAAAATATGATGCTAAACCAGATTAATGAGTTAGAACATAGAGTTAATATGTTGGAACAAGAAAAAATTAAAAATTGCATTGATATTGTAGGTATTCCTAATATTGAACCTGATAATGCAAAACATAAAGTTCTAACATTAATTAATAATGGTTTGTGTGAGCAAATTTTGGATGATGATATTGAGTATTGTTACGTTAAACAAAATTAGAATAAAAATATTAACAAGAACAATAACAATACGTTTTCTGAGATTGTCTCTTCTGAGAATAAAAATGAAGCTTTGACTAGTATTGTCTGCATTAAGTTTGCTTCATATACGATTAAAGAGAGAATCATGAAGAAGAAGCTTTCGGTTAAGAAAACAAAAAAAATTTAATGCTGGTATTTTTGGTTAAGAGAATGATCTATTTATAAATGATAGTCTCACTGCGTTTTCGAGATCTCTTCTAAAAAAAACAAAAGAAGTAAAACTACAGAAAAATTATAAATATGTTTGGATGAGAAATTCTACAATATTATTAAGGAAAAAAGAAGGTGATAGGGTAATTAAAATTAAAAAAATTTCTGATTTAGATAAAATTTTATAAATAAGGATCTTGTAATATTTGATGAATCCTTTAAATTTAAATAATGAAGTAAATTTTGGTTTTGATAATTTTGATAGTGTGCCTTCTGTTAATCTTGTAAATACTAATAGTTTTAGTAATAGTAATATTGTTAAATCTAATCATTCAAATCTCCCAAATTTCTCTGTAGTTCATCAGAATATAAGAAGTATGCGTAGTAATTTTGATTGCTAGTTTGTGTTTAACAAACTTATTAACTCTTCATAATTTTCCTGATATTATTTTTTTGAGTGGGATCTGGATTTATGATTATGAAAAAACTAATTATAGCATTCCAGGTTACAATTTTTTTGCTTGTTGTAATAATAAGTATGCATCTGGTGGTGTAGGTGCTTTTGTAAGAGATGTCATTATGTGTGACGTATCCTTTGTTAATTTGAATACGGCTGATATATTAAAAGTAGTATGTGAAATTGATAAGATTAGCTATTGTTTTATATGTATATATAGATTGAATCAACATAGAATAAATGTTTTCTTAGAGGATTTTTATAATTATCTAAATGACATAAAATCAAAGACTTGCATAATTCTAGGTGATTTAAATATTGATCTGTTGTCAAAATCTAGAGATGTCGATGATTATAAACTTTTACTGGCATCTAATGGGTGTGTTTCATTAATTGATACTTCTACTAGGGTTACTTCGACAAGTTCAACATGTATTGATCATATTTTTTCTAGATCACATAAGAATACTGAACTTTGTGTGCATAGCTTTATAAATGATATTAGATTTACTGATCATGTTATGACAGGTGTTGTTTTTAAAAATATTTATACAAAAGCAAAAGATAAATATGTTAGTATTTCTGCGCAGCATGTTGATTATGTTAAATTGAATTCTATTTAAAATCTTTAATTTTGGAATGAAGTATAGGTACTTAGAGGCTGATCCTACTTTGGCCTTTGATAAATTCATCTCAATTTTATCTACTCACATTACAGAAAGTACATTCAGTACGGATCATGTATGTAAAAGATTAAAAAAACTTAAACCGTGGATAACTAATAGGGTTCTAATTAAAATTAATAAACGAAATAAATTAAGATATTCGTTTAAATAAATTCTATGATAAACTTTGTAAAGAAATTAAAAGTAAAATTGAAAGTTGCAAATATAATTATTTTGGAGATAAATTTGAAACATATAAAGGTAATGAGTTAGTAAATCACATTTTAAATAAAAATAGTATGAATAATAATTTAGTTTTAAACATTAATAATGATATAGTTTCAAATCCCAAAATTATTGCTAATCACTTCAATGAGTTTTTTGTAAATATTTCTCAACAATTTGCTTTGGATGATTCTTCATCAATTTATCATGATGAAACTATTATTAATGAACCTTATCAAGTTGAAAGTTTTTTCTTTGAACCTATATCCGCGCTTGAACTACATAGAATTATAATGAGTTTGAAAAATTCTAATTCCAAGACTGCGGACTGCGTGTCTAGTAACATTCTTAAAAAAAATTCCTTCCAGGTAGTAGATGTTCTAACACACATATTCAATAAAAGTGTAATATCTGGTAAATTCCCGGAAAAATTGAAAATTGCTGAAGTTCTTCCGTTATTCAAAAAAGGTAATTCTCTAGAATCCAATAACTATCGACCAATTTCAATATTATCATCTTTCTCAAAAATTTTCGAAAAAGCAATTAAAAGTAGAATTGTCTATTTCTTAGATAAAAATAATTTCTTTCATAATAGTCAATTTGGTATTTTAAAAGGTAAATCTACAGAAGGTGCTTTAATGAAATTTTGCGAGGAAATATATGAATCTTTAAATAGTAGTAACAGGCGCAAACAAAACCAAATAATAATATCATAAAAAAATATTTTATTAAAAATATTCAATAATTTCAATCTAAAAAAAAATTATCTAGAATTTCATTCTCAATTCTTTTCTAAAAACTATTTAATTGACTAAGAACGGAACGGTCAGGAAAGAAACGAAAATAGTGGGAATGATCGGTTAGCCATAACTATATAATAGCTATGCACCAATAACAGGCAGAGTTAATTAATTCAGAGTCGAAAACTCAAGAACAAGCCGAAATATACAAAATTAAATTAAAAAAAGAAAAGTCAGTGTTGGTCTATTAAGTGAAGAAAGTCGTTAAGTGACATATAAATAATAAATAAGATTTGATATAGTAAATATAAATAAAAAAGTCAATAGCAATAACTTAATAATAAATGTATTTTTAAATTACCAATAATAAACTCTTTTTTTTAAAGAAATAATTGTGTATTAATTACTAACAGTTACGTGTCGCGTAACACGATTAATTTTCTGAGATAAATTTTCCTAGTGATTAATTTTCTGCAATGATTTTTTCTTGGCTATGAATTTTCCCAGCGATGAAATTTCCTGTGTCGAATTTGCCCAGCGATCAAATGCGATCTGCGATGTATTTTTCTTGACTATAAATTTCCTTGCTTAGATTTTCCTTTTTTTTTTTAGGGATAGGTGAAAATCTTGAAAGACACTAAGTGTTCTCCGCGCGATGTACTTAGTAGTGTGGGATCCACACCCACTAAAAACACCTCCCTTTTAATTAAAACTAATAAATACTAACCATTAATTTATTTCTGAAATCTTAGAATTAATTTTACTTCGATAGAAAACCCAATGCTGCCCTATTGATATCTCTGACATGTAACCTCAGTATTACAAATTAACCAAATCGAGTGGTTTACTTCTTTTCAACCATCTAATTTGGTTTTGACAATCAAGAACTTTGACTGCCTCAACATTGACGTGATGCTGTAAACGAGCTTTGTGCTTCCCAACAACTTTTTTTATTTTGCTGACTACTTTTTGAATTCCTAGATACCGATGTAAATCGTCATTACGTATGTACTACGGAGCGTTGAATACATATCTCAGTACCTTGTTTTGCAATATTTGAATTTTCATTACGTGACACTGTTTGGCACATCCCCATAGTTGACTGCCATATGTCCATACTGGTTTTAATGTCTGGTTGTATATCAGTATTTTGTTATGAGTTGATAATTTCGACTTACTTCTCAAAAGCCAGCTCATTTGCCTATATTTAATTTCTAATTCCGTCTTCTTTTTTTTGACATGTTCCTTCCATCTTATCTTAGTTTAGCGTCTAGTGTAATTCCTAAATATTTTGCAGTATTTTCGTGTGGTGCTACTGTTCCGTTTAAGTATATGTTTGGCATGTTCCTTAAAGCTTTGTTAAGTTTACATGTATTGATTTTGTCTCGTTCAGTTTAATTTTCCACTTCTTTGTCCAATTGTAAATATTGCTCGTTGAAGTTTATCTGTAGTTTCGTTAATGTTTTCATCCTTGACTAATATCACTGTGTCGTCTGCAAACGTAGCAATACATATATTTTCTGATTTCGGAATGTCGCTAGTGAAAAGCACGTATAACATGCTTCTTTGTGGTACCCCTGCTTGTACTTCCCTTAATGCGGAATATTCATCCTCCTGTTTTATTCTAAATAATCTGTCTGTTAAGTATGATGTTAGTAGTTCTACAAATTGAATTGGGAACATCTTTTTTAGCTTGTATATTAGACCTTCGTGCCAAACCTTATCGAAGGCTTGAGCCACGTCCAGGAATAATGTCGAGCATATTTGGTTTTCCTCTAATGCCTTTTCAATTACATCTGTAATACGATGAACTTGATCTAGCGTGGAATGATTTTGCCTAAAACCAAATTGATGTGCTGAAATTATTATCTTTCTCTCTATAATTGGCATTAGTCTTCTTAAAAGCAGCTTTCCGAATACTTTTGAAATTGTCGGCAGTAGCGAAATAGGCTTGTACGATGTGACATCGTACATGATTACTTCAGCTGCTTTCTAGATCTCATTTAGTTTAAATATTTTTGCTACATGTTCTAAATCAACATCAAATATAAAAAGAACTGGTAATAATAAAAATATTTTTTCGGCAACAGTTATCTCAGGTAACGGAATTGTTAACAAAAATACTGATAACAAAATTGTTAACAAAAATATCGAGTTGGTAAATGATATACAGGTTGATGAATCATCAATACCAAATAATCTTTTATATCAAGAAATCACAGATTTAAAATTAATGTTATCAAATTTTATTTCTGAAATTAATACACTGCGGTTAGAAAAAAATATGATGCTAAACCAGATTAATGAGTTAGAACATAGAGTTAATATGTTGGAACAAGAAAAAATTAAAAATTGCATTGATATTGTAGGTATTCCTAATATTGAACCTGATAATGCAAAACATAAAGTTCTAACATTAATTAATAATGGTTTGTGTGAGCAAATTTTGGATGATGATATTGAGTATTGTTACGTTAAACAAAATTAGAATAAAAATATTAACAAGAACAATAACAATACGTTTTCTGAGATTGTCTCTTCTGAGAATAAAAATGAAGCTTTGACTAGTATTGTCTGCATTAAGTTTGCTTCATATACGATTAAAGAGAGAATCATGAAGAAGAAGCTTTCGGTTAAGAAAACAAAAAAAATTTAATGCTGGTATTTTTGGTTAAGAGAATGATCTATTTATAAATGATAGTCTCACTGCGTTTTCGAGATCTCTTCTAAAAAAAACAAAAGAAGTAAAACTACAGAAAAATTATAAATATGTTTGGATGAGAAATTCTACAATATTATTAAGGAAAAAAGAAGGTGATAGGGTAATTAAAATTAAAAAAATTTCTGATTTAGATAAAATTTTATAAATAAGGATCTTGTAATATTTGATGAATCCTTTAAATTTAAATAATGAAGTAAATTTTGGTTTTGATAATTTTGATAGTGTGCCTTCTGTTAATCTTGTAAATACTAATAGTTTTAGTAATAGTAATATTGTTAAATCTAATCATTCAAATCTCCCAAATTTCTCTGTAGTTCATCAGAATATAAGAAGTATGCGTAGTAATTTTGATTGCTAGTTTGTGTTTAACAAACTTATTAACTCTTCATAATTTTCCTGATATTATTTTTTTGAGTGGGATCTGGATTTATGATTATGAAAAAACTAATTATAGCATTCCAGGTTACAATTTTTTTGCTTGTTGTAATAATAAGTATGCATCTGGTGGTGTAGGTGCTTTTGTAAGAGATGTCATTATGTGTGACGTATCCTTTGTTAATTTGAATACGGCTGATATATTAAAAGTAGTATGTGAAATTGATAAGATTAGCTATTGTTTTATATGTATATATAGATTGAATCAACATAGAATAAATGTTTTCTTAGAGGATTTTTATAATTATCTAAATGACATAAAATCAAAGACTTGCATAATTCTAGGTGATTTAAATATTGATCTGTTGTCAAAATCTAGAGATGTCGATGATTATAAACTTTTACTGGCATCTAATGGGTGTGTTTCATTAATTGATACTTCTACTAGGGTTACTTCGACAAGTTCAACATGTATTGATCATATTTTTTCTAGATCACATAAGAATACTGAACTTTGTGTGCATAGCTTTATAAATGATATTAGATTTACTGATCATGTTATGACAGGTGTTGTTTTTAAAAATATTTATACAAAAGCAAAAGATAAATATGTTAGTATTTCTGCGCAGCATGTTGATTATGTTAAATTGAATTCTATTTAAAATCTTTAATTTTGGAATGAAGTATAGGTACTTAGAGGCTGATCCTACTTTGGCCTTTGATAAATTCATCTCAATTTTATCTACTCACATTACAGAAAGTACATTCAGTACGGATCATGTATGTAAAAGATTAAAAAAACTTAAACCGTGGATAACTAATAGGGTTCTAATTAAAATTAATAAACGAAATAAATTAAGATATTCGTTTAAATAAATTCTATGATAAACTTTGTAAAGAAATTAAAAGTAAAATTGAAAGTTGCAAATATAATTATTTTGGAGATAAATTTGAAACATATAAAGGTAATGAGTTAGTAAATCACATTTTAAATAAAAATAGTATGAATAATAATTTAGTTTTAAACATTAATAATGATATAGTTTCAAATCCCAAAATTATTGCTAATCACTTCAATGAGTTTTTTGTAAATATTTCTCAACAATTTGCTTTGGATGATTCTTCATCAATTTATCATGATGAAACTATTATTAATGAACCTTATCAAGTTGAAAGTTTTTTCTTTGAACCTATATCCGCGCTTGAACTACATAGAATTATAATGAGTTTGAAAAATTCTAATTCCAAGACTGCGGACTGCGTGTCTAGTAACATTCTTAAAAAAAATTCCTTCCAGGTAGTAGATGTTCTAACACACATATTCAATAAAAGTGTAATATCTGGTAAATTCCCGGAAAAATTGAAAATTGCTGAAGTTCTTCCGTTATTCAAAAAAGGTAATTCTCTAGAATCCAATAACTATCGACCAATTTCAATATTATCATCTTTCTCAAAAATTTTCGAAAAAGCAATTAAAAGTAGAATTGTCTATTTCTTAGATAAAAATAATTTCTTTCATAATAGTCAATTTGGTATTTTAAAAGGTAAATCTACAGAAGGTGCTTTAATGAAATTTTGCGAGGAAATATATGAATCTTTAAATAGTAGTAACAGGCGCAAACAAAACCAAATAATAATATCATAAAAAAATATTTTATTAAAAATATTCAATAATTTCAATCTAAAAAAAAATTATCTAGAATTTCATTCTCAATTCTTTTCTAAAAACTATTTAATTGACTAAGAACGGAACGGTCAGGAAAGAAACGAAAATAGTGGGAATGATCGGTTAGCCATAACTATATAATAGCTATGCACCAATAACAGGCAGAGTTAATTAATTCAGAGTCGAAAACTCAAGAACAAGCCGAAATATACAAAATTAAATTAAAAAAAGAAAAGTCAGTGTTGGTCTATTAAGTGAAGAAAGTCGTTAAGTGACATATAAATAATAAATAAGATTTGATATAGTAAATATAAATAAAAAAGTCAATAGCAATAACTTAATAATAAATGTATTTTTAAATTACCAATAATAAACTCTTTTTTTTAAAGAAATAATTGTGTATTAATTACTAACAGTTACGTGTCGCGTAACACGATTAATTTTCTGAGATAAATTTTCCTAGTGATTAATTTTCTGCAATGATTTTTTCTTGGCTATGAATTTTCCCAGCGATGAAATTTCCTGTGTCGAATTTGCCCAGCGATCAAATGCGATCTGCGATGTATTTTTCTTGACTATAAATTTCCTTGCTTAGATTTTCCTTTTTTTTTTTTAGGGATAGGTGAAAATCTTGAAAGACACTAAGTGTTCTCCGCGCGATGTACTTAGTAGTGTGGGATCCACACCCACTAAAAACACCTCCCTTTTAATTAAAACTAATAAATACTAACCATTAATTTATTTCTGAAATCTTAGAATTAATTTTACTTCGATAGAAAACCCAATGCTGCCCTATTGATATCTCTGACATGTAACCTCAGTATTACAAATTAACCAAATCGAGTGGTTTACTTCTTTTCAACCATCTAATTTGGTTTTGACAATCAAGAACTTTGACTGCCTCAACATTGACGTGATGCTGTAAACGAGCTTTGTGCTTCCCAACAACTTTTTTTATTTTGCTGACTACTTTTTGAATTCCTAGATACCGATGTAAATCGTCATTACGTATGTACTACGGAGCGTTGAATACATATCTCAGTACCTTGTTTTGCAATATTTGAATTTTCATTACGTGACACTGTTTGGCACATCCCCATAGTTGACTGCCATATGTCCATACTGGTTTTAATGTCTGGTTGTATATCAGTATTTTGTTATGAGTTGATAATTTCGACTTACTTCTCAAAAGCCAGCTCATTTGCCTATATTTAATTTCTAATTCCGTCTTCTTTTTTTTGACATGTTCCTTCCATCTTATCTTAGTTTAGCGTCTAGTGTAATTCCTAAATATTTTGCTGTATTTTCGTGTGGTGCTACTGTTCCGTTTAAGTATATGTTTGGCATGTTCCTTAAAGCTTTGTTAAGTTTACATGTATTGATTTGGTCTCGTTCAGTTTAATTTTCCACTTCTTTGTCCAATTGTAAATATTGCTCGTTGAAGTTTATCTGTAGTTTCGTTAATGTTTTCATCCTTGACTAATATCACTGTGTCGTCTGCAAACGTAGCAATACATATATTTTCTGATTTCGGAATGTCGCTAGTGAAAAGCACGTATAACATGCTTCCTTGTGGTACCCCTGCTTGTACTTCCCTTAATGCGGAATATTCATCCTCCTGTTTTATTCTAAATAATCTGTCTGTTAAGTATGATGTTAGTAGTTCTACAAATTGAATTGGGAACATCTTTTTTAGCTTGTATATTAGACCTTCGTGCCAAACCTTATCGAAGGATTGAGCCACGTCCAGGAATAATGTCGAGCATATTTGGTTTTCCTCTAATGCCTTTTCAATTACATCTGTAATACGATGAACTTGATCTAGCGTGGAATGATTTTGCCTAAAACCAAATTGATGTGCTGGAATTATTTTCTTTCTCTCTATAATTGGCATTAGTCTTCTTAAAAGCAGCTTTCCGAATACTTTTGAAATTGTCGGCAGTAGCGAAATAGGCTTGTACGATGTGACATCGTACATGATTACTTCAGCTGCTTTCTAGATCTCATTTAGTTTAAATATTTTTGCTACATGTTCTAAATCAACATCAAATATAAAAAGAACTGGTAATAATAAAAATATTTTTTCGGCAACAGTTATCTCAGGTAACGGAATTGTTAACAAAAATACTGATAACAAAATTGTTAACAAAAATATCGAGTTGGTAAATGATATACAGGTTGATGAATCATCAATACCAAATAATCTTTTATATCAAGAAATCACAGATTTAAAATTAATGTTATCAAATTTTATTTCTGAAATTAATACACTGCGGTTAGAAAAAAATATGATGCTAAACCAGATTAATGAGTTAGAACATAGAGTTAATATGTTGGAACAAGAAAAAATTAAAAATTGCATTGATATTGTAGGTATTCCTAATATTGAACCTGATAATGCAAAACATAAAGTTCCAACATTAATTAATAATGGTTTGTGTGAGCAAATTTTGGATGATGATATTGAGTATTGTTACGTTAAACAAAATTAGAATAAAAATATTAACAAGAACAATAACAATACGTTTTCTGAGATTGTCTCTTCTGAGAATAAAAATGAAGCTTTCACTAGTATTGTCTGCATTAAGTTTGCTTCATATACGATTAAAGAGAGAATCATGAAGAAGAAGCTTTCGGTTAAGAAAACAAAAAAATTTAATGCTGGTATTTTTGGTTAAGAGAATGATCTATTTATAAATGATAGTCTCACTGCGTTTTCGAGATCTCTTCTAAAAAAAAACAAAAGAAGTACGTAAAACTACAGAAAATATATAAATATGTTTGGATGAGAAATTCTACAATATTATTAAGGAAAAAAGAAGGTGATAGGGTAATTAAAATTAAAAAAATTTCTGATTTAGATAAAATTTTATAAATAAGGATCTTGTAATATTTGATGAATCCTTTAAATTTAAAGTAAATTGAAGTAAATTTTGGTGTTGATAATTTTGATAGTGTGCCTTCTGCAAATCTTGTAAATACTAATAGTTTTAGTAATAGTAATATTGTTAAATCTAATTATTCAAATCTCCCAAATTTCTCTGTAGTTCATCAGAATATAAGAAGTATGCGTAGTAATTTTGATTACTAGTTTGTGTTTAACAAACTTATTAACTCTTCATAATTTTCCTGATATTATTTTTTTGAGTGGGATCTGGATTTATGATTATGAAAAAACTAATTGTAGCATTCCAGGTTACAATTTTTTTGCTTGTTGTAATAATAAGTATGCATCTGGTGGTGTAGGTGCTTTTGTAAGAGATGTCATTATGTGTGACGTATCCTTTGTTAATTTGAATACGGCTGATATATTAAAAGTAGTATGTGAAATTGATAAGATTAGCTATTGTTTTATATGTATATATAGATTGAATCAATATAGAATAAATGTTTTCTTAGAGGATTTTTATAATTATCTAAATGACATAAAATCAAAGACTTGCATAATTCTAGGTGATTTAAATATTGATCTGTTGTCAAAATCTAGAGATGTCGATGATTATAAACTTTTACTGGCATCTAATGGGTGTGTTTCATTAATTGATACTTCTACTAGGGTTACTTCGACAAGTTCAACATGTATTGATCATATTTTTTCTAGATCACATAAGAATACTGAACTTTGTGTGCATAGCTTTATAAATGATATTAGATTTACTGATCATGTTATGACAGGTGTTGTTTTTAAAAATATTTATACAAAAGCAAAAGATAAATATGTTAGTATTTCTGCGCAGCATGTTGATTATGTTAAATTGAATTCTATTTAAAATCTTTAATTTTGGAATGAAGTATAGGTACTTAGAGGCTGATCCTACTTTGGCCTTTGATAAATTCATCTCAATTTTATCTACTCACATTACAGAAAGTACATTCAGTACGGATCATGTATGTAAAAGATTAAAAAAACTTAAACCGTGGATAACTAATAGGGTTCTAATTAAAATTAATAAACGAAATAAATTAAGATATTCGTTTAAATAAATTCTATGATAAACTTTGTAAAGAAATTAAAAGTAAAATTGAAAGTTGCAAATATAATTATTTTGGAGATAAATTTGAAACATATAAAGGTAATGAGTTAGTAAATCACATTTTAAATAAAAATAGTATGAATAATAATTTAGTTTTAAACATTAATAATGATATAGTTTCAAATCCCAAAATTATTGCTAATCACTTCAATGAGTTTTTTGTAAATATTTCTCAACAATTTGCTTTGGATGATTCTTCATCAATTTATCATGATGAAACTATTATTAATGAACCTTATCAAGTTGAAAGTTTTTTCTTTGAACCTATATCCGCGCTTGAACTACATAGAATTATAATGAGTTTGAAAAATTCTAATTCCAAGACTGCGGACTGCGTGTCTAGTAACATTCTTAAAAAAAATTCCTTCCAGGTAGTAGATGTTCTAACACACATATTCAATAAAAGTGTAATATCTGGTAAATTCCCGGAAAAATTGAAAATTGCTGAAGTTCTTCCGTTATTCAAAAAAGGTAATTCTCTAGAATCCAATAACTATCGACCAATTTCAATATTATCATCTTTCTCAAAAATTTTCGAAAAAGCAATTAAAAGTAGAATTGTCTATTTCTTAGATAAAAATAATTTCTTTCATAATAGTCAATTTGGTATTTTAAAAGGTAAATCTACAGAAGGTGCTTTAATGAAATTTTGCGAGGAAATATATGAATCTTTAAATAGTAGTAACAGGCGCAAACGAAACCAAATAATAATATCATAAAAAAATATTTTATTAAAAATATTCAATAATTTCAATCTAAAAAAAAAAATTATCTAGAATTTAAAAAAATCTAAAATTGAATATTACATGAGAAAAAAATGCAATTCGCATGAGAAAAAATATTCTGTTAGAATTTAAAAAAAACTCATATTTCATTTTTCTTGCAATTTCAAGGTCAATTTCTATTTGATTTTTTTTTCACGAAAAACCAAATTGCTTTGTTTTTTTAAATTCTAATATAGAAAAAAAAAAAAAAATTATTTTTCGCGGGAAATAAATTCTGTTTCAATTTAAAAGAGTTAAGATTAAATTTTGCAACATTAAAACTCGCAAAGCACCATTTTCTAAATAATATTCTATGATTTTTAAAATAATAATAATAGTCTATAGTCGTCTATTTACATTTACATGTATATATTTCAAATATAATTTGAATACAAAATAAATAAAATTTAAATAAAAAATAATAAAATAACACTATATTAAAAAAAGGCGCAAAATCTCGAGCCGGCCCTGAGTAGTAATATTACATCTGCTTTATTCATTGATATTACTAAAGCTTTTGATTTGGTTAAACATGATATACTGCAAAGAAAACTTCACAATGCCGATTTTAGAGGGTTTATTTACGAATGGTTTAATTCATATCTTACTAACCGCAAACAAAAAGATAAAATAAAAAATGATTTCAGTAGTCTGTTGGAAGTATGTAGTGGTGTTCCTCAGGGTTCGGTACTTGGACCAATTTTATTTCTAGTTTTTATAAATTCATTATTTATGCAACCTTTCAAGGGTAATTCTACTGCCTTTGCTGATGACACTGCTGTCACTTATTCATGCAAAAATATCTTTGATATCGTCGTCAATATGAACTATGGTATTGATTTATTACGACGTTGGTTTAGCAAGCATAAATTGATTATTAGCTATAAAACTAAGTACATGAATTTTAACATATATAATAATAATACCACCGACGATTTTAATCTTTTTTATCATGCTCCTAATTGTGAAAAATATCCGTTGATTTGTAATAACTTTGCAAATATTGGTAATTCTGGTACTTACTTCGGTCATTGTAATTCAAATTGCTTTAAAATAGAGAATGTTGCTTCATTTAAATATCTTGGACTTTATATAGATTCAAATTTATCTAAGCATACCACATATTTATTTTATTTATTAACCAAACAAAGTACATACATATATAATATTTACATAGTATTCTTGTATATAAACATTTTCTTAAAAATAATAACATGAATTGCAACTTCTAAATCTAATCTAAAAATATACTAAATTAAATTAAATTAAATTTATTTTATAAACTATACATATACATATATACATACAACATATTAAATTTATGTTATTGTCAAAATTTGCAAATTAATAAGTGTATAATTTATAAGTACTAAATTTTCAGATTATACAGGTTAGTTTAGTAGGGATTGAAGATTTTTTTATAAGAGGATTTAGTTACTGAGGATGAGTAAAGAGTGCTATATGTGTTAAAAACCCTACTACATCTGTTAATGGGCTCGTTACGACCATATTCAGTACGGTGAGAATATTCTACTAGTGTTTTAGTAACTCTCGTTTGTCTATTATCATTTAATTTAATTTTATTTGATATGAATTTTACTTTTATATTATTTCTTAAAACATCGAAGGTAAAACAGGAAGTTAATATAATTCTCCTGGACGATTGGAGGAACAGATTAATTAGTGAAAGTCTATAAGTGTAAGATGGTAGATTCTCATAATCTCTGGGGTTATATCGTTCTCTTAAAGCAAAGAGCATGAACTGTTTTTGAATTGATTCAATTCTATCACTGTATACTAGAAAAGCAGGGTCCCAGATTTGACAGGCATATTCTAAGATGGGTCGTACGAGTGAACAGTATAAGGATTTGGTGACCCATATATTACTAAATTCTTTAGCTCTTCTTTTGATAAAACCAATCATTTTGTTAGCGTTCGCGATTATTTTGTCATGGTGTTTATTAAAAGTAAGCTTACTATCAAGAATTATACCAAGATCCAAGATTTCGTCAACGCGATTAAGCAAAGTCTCATTAAGATAGTAATTAAAATTTTGAATATTTCTTTTGCGAGAGAAAGTGATTACATGGCATTTTGAAATATTAAGGTATAATATATTAATTTTACACCATTCATCAAGAGCCTTAAGTTTTGATTGCAAAAATAGAGAATCGGTTAATGATTTGATGATATATCTTTAAATCATCGGCATACAGTAGATGTGGTATATCTGATAAAAATTCTGATAAGTCGGAAATGAAAATATTAAAAAGAAGGGGGCCTAAATGACTACCTTGAGGAACACCAGAGGACACCGAAATTTATTTAGAAATACAACCGTGAAATTTTACAAATTGTACTCTGTTGGTTAGGTAAGAGGTAAGCCATTCAAGTACTGAACCCGTTATACCCTTTTTCCGCAACATACTAATAAGAATAGTATGGTCAACTCGATCGAAAGCTTTACTGAAATCTGTGTAAACAGTATCAATTTGATGTCCCATTTCCATTTGACACTTGCATAATTCTAGGTGATTTAAATATTGATCTGTTGTCAAAATCTAGAGATGTCGATGATTATAAACTTTTACTGGCATCTAATGGGTGTGTTTCATTAATTGATACTTCTACTAGGGTTACTTCGACAAGTTCAACATGTATTGATCATATTTTTTCTAGATCACATAAGAATACTGAACTTTGTGTGCATAGCTTTATAAATGATATTAGATTTACTGATCATGTTATGACAGGTGTTGTTTTTAAAAATATTTATACAAAAGCAAAAGATAAATATGTTAGTATTTCTGCGCAGCATGTTGATTATGTTAAATTGAATTCTATTTAAAATCTTTAATTTTGGAATGAAGTATAGGTACTTAGAGGCTGATCCTACTTTGGCCTTTGATAAATTCATCTCAATTTTATCTACTCACATTACAGAAAGTACATTCAGTACGGATCATGTATGTAAAAGATTAAAAAAACTTAAACCGTGGATAACTAATAGGGTTCTAATTAAAATTAATAAACGAAATAAATTAAGATATTCGTTTAAATAAATTCTATGATAAACTTTGTAAAGAAATTAAAATTAAAATTGAAAGTTGCAAATATAATTATTTTGGAGATAAATTTGAAACATATAAAGGTAATGAGTTAGTAAATCACATTTTAAATAAAAATAGTATGAATAATAATTTAGTTTTAAACATTAATAATGATATAGTTTCAAATCCCAAAATTATTGCTAATCACTTCAATGAGTTTTTTGTAAATATTTCTCAACAATTTGCTTTGGATGATTCTTCATCAATTTATCATGATGAAACTATTATTAATGAACCTTATCAAGTTGAAAGTTTTTTCTTTGAACCTATATCCGCGCTTGAACTACATAGAATTATAATGAGTTTGAAAAATTCTAATTCCAAGACTGCGGACTGCGTGTCTAGTAACATTCTTAAAAAAAATTCCTTCCAGGTAGTAGATGTTCTAACACACATATTCAATAAAAGTGTAATATCTGGTAAATTCCCGGAAAAATTGAAAATTGCTGAAGTTCTTCCGTTATTCAAAAAAGGTAATTCTCTAGAATCCAATAACTATCGACCAATTTCAATATTATCATCTTTCTCAAAAATTTTCGAAAAAGCAATTAAAAGTAGAATTGTCTATTTCTTAGATAAAAATAATTTCTTTCATAATAGTCAATTTGGTATTTTAAAAGGTAAATCTACAGAAGGTGCTTTAATGAAATTTTGCGAGGAAATATATGAATCTTTAAATAGTAGTAACAGGCGCAAACGAAACCAAATAATAATATCATAAAAAAATATTTTATTAAAAATATTCAATAATTTCAATCTAAAAAAAAAAATTATCTAGAATTTAAAAAAATCTAAAATTGAATATTACATGAGAAAAAAATGCAATTCGCATGAGAAAAAATATTCTGTTAGAATTTAAAAAAAACTCATATTTCATTTTTCTTGCAATTTCAAGGTCAATTTCTATTTGATTTTTTTTTCACGAAAAACCAAATTGCTTTGTTTTTTTAAATTCTAATAGTTTTTATAAATTCATTATTTATGCAACCTTTCAAGGGTAATTCTACTGCCTTTGCTGATGACACTGCTGTCACTTATTCATGCAAAAATATCTTTGATATCGTCGTCAATATGAACTATGGTATTGATTTATTACGACGTTGGTTTAGCAAGCATAAATTGATTATTAGCTATAAAACTAAGTACATGAATTTTAACATATATAATAATAATACCACCGACGATTTTAATCTTTTTTATCATGCTCCTAATTGTGAAAAATATCCGTTGATTTGTAATAACTTTGCAAATATTGGTAATTCTGGTACTTACTTCGGTCATTGTAATTCAAATTGCTTTAAAATAGAGAATGTTGCTTCATTTAAATATCTTGGACTTTATATAGATTCAAATTTATCTAAGCATACCACATATTTATTTTATTTATTAACCAAACAAAGTACATACATATATAATATTTACATAGTATTCTTGTATATAAACATTTTCTTAAAAATAATAACATGAATTGCAACTTCTAAATCTAATCTAAAAATATACTAAATTAAATTAAATTAAATTTATTTTATAAACTATACATATACATATATACATACAACATATTAAATTTATGTTATTGTCAAAATTTGCAAATTAATAAGTGTATAATTTATAAGTACTAAATTTTCAGATTATACAGGTTAGTTTAGTAGGGATTGAAGATTTTTTTATAAGAGGATTTAGTTACTGAGGATGAGTAAAGAGTGCTATATGTGTTAAAAACCCTACTACATCTGTTAATGGGCTCGTTACGACCATATTCAGTACGGTGAGAATATTCTACTAGTGTTTTAGTAACTCTCGTTTGTCTATTATCATTTAATTTAATTTTATTTGATATGAATTTTACTTTTATATTATTTCTTAAAACATCGAAGGTAAAACAGGAAGTTAATATAATTCTCCTGGACGATTGGAGGAACAGATTAATTAGTGAAAGTCTATAAGTGTAAGATGGTAGATTCTCATAATCTCTGGGGTTATATCGTTCTCTTAAAGCAAAGAGCATGAACTGTTTTTGAATTGATTCAATTCTATCACTGTATACTAGAAAAGCAGGGTCCCAGATTTGACAGGCATATTCTAAGATGGGTCGTACGAGTGAACAGTATAAGGATTTGGTGACCCATATATTACTAAATTCTTTAGCTCTTCTTTTGATAAAACCAATCATTTTGTTAGCGTTCGCGATTATTTTGTCATGGTGTTTATTAAAAGTAAGCTTACTATCAAGAATTATACCAAGATCCAAGATTTCGTCAACGCGATTAAGCAAAGTCTCATTAAGATAGTAATTAAAATTTTGAATATTTCTTTTGCGAGAGAAAGTGATTACATGGCATTTTGAAATATTAAGGTATAATATATTAATTTTACACCATTCATCAAGAGCCTTAAGTTTTGATTGCAAAAATAGAGAATCGGTTAATGATTTGATGATATATCTTTAAATCATCGGCATACAGTAGATGTGGTATATCTGATAAAAATTCTGATAAGTCGGAAATGAAAATATTAAAAAGAAGGGGGCCTAAATGACTACCTTGAGGAACACCAGAGGACACCGAAATTTGTTTAGAAATACAACCGTGAAATTTTACAAATTGTACTCTGTTGGTTAGGTAAGAGGTAAGCCATTCAAGTACTGAACCCGTTATACCCTTTTTCCGCAACATACTAATAAGAATAGTATGGTCAACTCGATCGAAAGCTTTACTGAAATCTGTGTAAACAGTATCAATTTGATGTCCCATTTCCATTTGACACAGACTATCTGACACCAGTACCATAAGATTAGTTGTTGTAGATCTATTTTTTTCTAAAATCGTGTTGCTGTTCATTGAGAATTGAATTAATTATTGTTGTTAATTTATCACAAACAATTTTCTCGAAGAGCTTCCTTCGGAATACATGAGAGGATTGCGATGTCTCTGTAATTATCAACATTGCTCTTGTCACCACTTTTATAGATTGGTGTAAGATATGATGATTTCCAGGAGGTTGGAAAGTTGCCTAGATCTAATGATTTATTAAATAGAATATGTAATGGGAGGCATAGTTGTTCTGCAAAATTATGTAGAAATATGTTAGGGATTAAATCAGGAGCTGAACCTTTTTTTGTGTCAATGTCATTAAGAGCAATTTTCATATCATCCAGCGAAAGTGTGATATGATTAATAAGAGATGGAGTGTATGAACTAGTGGGAGGAGAATACTTTTTTTCAGAATTAGCACAAAAAATTTCTTGAAAACGATCGGCAAACATGTTACTGATTACCTCGGGACTTGAAGAGTTGTTGATATTCCTAAACATTTTAGTAGGGTATCCCACTGTTTTACGTTTCATATTTACAAAATTGAAGAATTTTTTTGGTTCATGAATAATATTTTGTCCAATGTCATCGATCGTATGCTTCACGAGATTTTAATGAGAATTCAGAGGCTAATTGATTATATTTACGTTTGAAGACTTCATTTACATGGGTTGTATCTTTAAGTTGTTTATATAGTCTGTTTCTTTGATTTCTCAGAGTACGTAGATTTTTGTCGAGCCAATTTGTACGTAGATTTTTGTAAGTTTATGTTTTTTAATGATTTTCGGAACAAATTTTTCAATTATCTCAGTAATATTTTCATAAAAAAGCGAAATAGCATTGTCTAGGTCTAGGTTATTGGTTGATAAAATATTCATCCAGTTTATATTAGAGAGGTTTATATTTATAAAATCAGCATTTAAAAAATCGTGTACAATTGATTTATTGTAAGATTTGGAAAAAGTAATATCTGTGGTGGGGAGCTCAAGAACTAAAGCTGTGTGATGACGGGTATTTGAGAAAAAATTCTCAGCATCACTAGCTGGGCCAACAAATACTTTATCATATGCATTAGATAAAACAAGATCAAGCCACCTACCATTGTTATTAAGAGTTTCAACAATCTGGTAAAGATCATTTCCGTAAAAATTATCTATTAGAGCAAAATCTATATCATCTGTGAAGTTAACTGGAATCAGGTGATTATCTGATTCATCTACAACAAAGGATAATTTAGGGCGGTTAAAATCTCCAAATATAAACATGTTGTCTATTTCATTTATAGAAGAAAGAATTGTTAGGAAGGATTCAAAAAATTGACCGTATATAGTTTCGTCAGAAGTAGGTGGAATATATACTACTCCAACAAAAACAAATTTATTACCTAAGTTAAATTTAATAAAAGTAGGTTCAAAATTTCGAGAGGGTGAGGTTTGAACTATTACATGATTTAAGGTGTTACGAACGGCAATAAGTACCCCACCCCCTCTAGACCAGCCTGTGGCTTCATAGTCGCGTACATTTCTATAGATGGTCCAGTCACTGTCCAAAATTTCTTCGTTTGTATAGGAGTCGTTTATCCAGATTTCACTTATTAATAAAATATCAAAATCACAGGATTTGGCGTCTAAATAAAGATTATTTATTTTGCCTCTTATACCACCACAATTATGATAGAATATTCTAAGTGGTTTAGTGCATTCGGATGTGGGAGTAGCGGAGGAGCGTGTAGTGTTAGTGGGTAATCCCCCACAGTTAGTGGGTAATTAGTGGGTAATTAAGTGATGCGGTATTAATTATAGGACAGAGGTTATTAACTGGAAATGCTGATGAATTTGATATACTCGTAGATTTATTTGAAACAGTATTTCAATAATGTTATAAGACAACTGTATTAAATCAGTTTATATAGTTCTGTTAAAATATCTAAGATGGTTTACTATGCTCTGTTCCAGTCTAAGCTTCAATATGGTATAGTTTGTTGGGGTGGTGCTTATTTAAATAAACTAATACACTTATTAATATCGCAAAAACATGCTGTCAGATTAGTTTGTAAGAGAAGTCGACTCTCACCTAGTTTAAATTTATTTAATATGCTTGATATCCTTCCAGTTCGACATTTGTATTTCTATAAAATAACGAATTTGTTTTTTAAAAAATCAGGTTTTCTTGACATCAGACACACTACTGCTTATAATTTGAGAATAAATAGCAGAAATATTGTTACTGTTCCTCGTTTTAATAAATCACATTTCGGTCATTTCTACAAAATAGTTGCACCCAGAATATATAATAAACTACCTGATGATATCAGATCTATCAAGAATTTATCCAGATTTCTTGAAAAAATTAAAATATGGTTTTTAAATTTGAATTATGAAGATGTGGAAAGTTTGTTAAAAATTATAAATTAAAATAAATAACGAATTCTATAGTAATATAGAATTCGGTACTTTCGGTACTTGGACCAATTTTATTTCTAGTTTTTATAAATTCATTATTTATGCAACCTTTCAAGGGTAATTCTACTGCCTTTGCTGATGACACTGCTGTCACTTACTCATGCAAAAATATCTTTGATATCGTCGTCAATATGAACTATGGTATTGATTTATTACGACGTTGGTTTAGCAAGCATAAATTGATTATTAGCTATAAAACTAAGTACATGAATTTTAACATATATAATAATAATACCACCGACGATTTTAATCTTTTTTATCATGCTCCTAATTGTGAAAAATATCCGTTGATTTGTAATAACTTTGCAAATATTGGTAATTCTGGTACTTACTTCGGTCATTGTAATTCAAATTGCTTTAAAATAGAGAATGTTGCTTCATTTAAATATCTTGGACTTTATATAGATTCAAATTTATCTTGGTCTAAGCATACCACATATTTATTTTATTTATTAACCAAACAAAGTACATACATATATAATATTTACATAGTATTCTTGTATATAAACATTTTCTTAAAAATAATAACATGAATTGCAACTTCTAAATCTAATCTAAAAATATACTAAATTAAATTAAATTAAATTTATTTTATAAACTATACATATACATATATACATACAACATATTAAATTTATGTTATTGTCAAAATTTGCAAATTAATAAGTGTATAATTTATAAGTACTAAATTTTCAGATTATACAGGTTAGTTTAGTAGGGATTGAAGATTTTTTTATAAGAGGATTTAGTTACTGAGGATGAGTAAAAAGTGCTATATGTGTTGAAAACCCTACTACATCTGTTAATGGGCTCGTTACGACCATATTCAGTACGGTGAGAATATTCTACTAGTGTTTTAGTAACTCTCGTTTGTCTATTATCATTTAATTTAATTTTATTTGATATGAATTTTACTTTTATATTATTTCTTAAAACATCGAAGGTAAAACAGGAAGTTAATATAATTCTCCTGGACGATTGGAGGAACAGATTAATTAGTGAAAGTCTATAAGTGTAAGATGGTAGATTCTCATAATCTCTGGGGTTATATCGTTCTCTTAAAGCAAAGAGCATGAACTGTTTTTGAATTGATTCAATTCTATCACTGTATACTAGAAAAGCAGGGTCCCAGATTTGACAGGCATATTCTAAGATGGGTCGTACGAGTGAACAGTATAAGGATTTGGTGACCCATATATTACTAAATTCTTTAGCTCTTCTTTTGATAAAACCAATCATTTTGTTAGCGTTCGCGATTATTTTGTCATGGTGTTTATTAAAAGTAAGCTTACTATCAAGAATTATACCAAGATCCAAGATTTCGTCAACGCGATTAAGCAAAGTCTCATTAAGATAGTAATTAAAATTTTGAATATTTCTTTTGCGAGAGAAAGTGATTACATGGCATTTTGAAATATTAAGGTATAATATATTAATTTTACACCATTCATCAAGAGCCTTAAGTTTTGATTGCAAAAATAGAGAATCGGTTAATGATTTGATGATATATCTTTAAATCATCGGCATACAGTAGATGTGGTATATCTGATAAAAATTCTGATAAGTCGGAAATGAAAATATTAAAAAGAAGGGGGCCTAAATGACTACCTTGAGGAACACCAGAGGACACCGAAATTTGTTTAGAAATACAACCGTGAAATTTTACAAATTGTACTCTGTTGGTTAGGTAAGAGGTAAGCCATTCAAGTACTGAACCCGTTATACCCTTTTTCCGCAACATACTAATAAGAATAGTATGGTCAACTCGATCGAAAGCTTTACTGAAATCTGTGTAAACAGTATCAATTTGATGTCCCATTTCCATTTGACACAGACTATCTGACACCAGTACCATAAGATTAGTTGTTGTAGATCTATTTTTTTCTAAAATCGTGTTGCTGTTCATTGAGAATTGAATTAATTATTGTTGTTAATTTATCACAAACAATTTTCTCGAAGAGCTTCCTTCGGAATGGATGAGAGGATTGCGATGTCTCTGTAATTATCAACATTGCTCTTGTCACCACTTTTATAGATTGGTGTAAGATATGATGATTTCCAGGAGGTTGGAAAGTTGCCTAGATCTAATGATTTATTAAATAGAATATGTAATGGGAGGCATAGTTGTTCTGCAAAATTATGTAGAAATATGTTAGGGATTAAATCAGGAGCTGAACCTTTTTTTGTGTCAATGTCATTAAGAGCAATTTTCATATCATCCAGCGAAAGTGTGATATGATTAATAAGAGATGGAGTGTATGAACTAGTGGGAGGAGAATACTTTTTTTCAGAATTAGCACAAAAAATTTCTTGAAAACGATCGGCAAACATGTTACTGATTACCTCGGGACTTGAAGAGTTGTTGATATTCCTAAACATTTTAGTAGGGTATCCCACTGTTTTACGTTTCATATTTACAAAATTGAAGAATTTTTTTGGTTCATGAATAATATTTTGTCCAATGTCATCGATCGTATGCTTCACGAGATTTTAGTGAGAATTCAGAGGCTAATTGATTATATTTACGTTTGAAGACTTCATTTACATGGGTTGTATCTTTAAGTTGTTTATATAGTCTGTTTCTTTGATTTCTCAGAGTACGTAGATTTTTGTCGAGCCAATTTGTACGTAGATTTTTGTAAGTTTATGTTTTTTAATGATTTTCGGAACAAATTTTTCAATTATCTCAGTAATATTTTCATAAAAAAGCGAAATAGCATTGTCTAGGTCTAGGTTATTGGTTGATAAAATATTCATCCAGTTTATATTAGAGAGGTTTATATTTATAAAATCAGCATTTAAAAAATCGTGTACAATTGATTTATTGTAAGATTTGGAAAAAGTAATATCTGTGGTGGGGAGCTCAAGAACTAAAGCTGTGTGATGACGGGTATTTGAGAAAAAATTCTCAGCATCACTAGCTGGGCCAACAAATACTTTATCATATGCATTAGATAAAACAAGATCAAGCCACCTACCATTGTTATTAAGAGTTTCAACAATCTGGTAAAGATCATTTCCGTAAAAATTATCTATTAGAGCAAAATCTATATCATCTGTGAAGTTAACTGGAATCAGGTGATTATCTGATTCATCTACAACAAAGGATAATTTAGGGCGGTTAAAATCTCCAAATATAAACATGTTGTCTATTTCATTTATAGAAGAAAGAATTGTTAGGAAGGATTCAAAAAATTCACCGTATATAGTTTCGTCAGAAGTAGGTGGAATATATACTACTCCAACAAAAACAAATTTATTACCTAAGTTAAATTTAATAAAAGTAGGTTCAAAATTTCGAGAGGGTGAGGTTTGAACTATTACATGATTTAAGGTGTTACGAACGGCAATAAGTACCCCACCCCCTCTAGACCAGCCTGTGGCTTCATAGTCGCGTACATTTCTATAGATGGTCCAGTCACTGTCCAAAATTTCTTCGTTTGTATAGGAGTCGTTTATCCAGATTTCACTTATTAATAAAATATCAAAATCACAGGATTTGGCGTCTAAATAAAGATTATTTATTTTGCCTCTTATACCACCACAATTATGATAGAATATTCTAAGTGGTTTAGTGCATTCGGATGTGGGAGTAGCGGAGGAGCGTGTAGTGTTAGTGGGTAATCCCCCACAGTTAGTGGGTAATTAGTGGGTAATTAAGTGATGCGGTATTAATTATAGGACAGAGGTTATTAACTGGAAATGCTGATGAATTTGATATACTCGTAGATTTATTTGAAACAGTATTTCAATAATGTTATAAGACAACTGTATTAAATCAGTTTATATAGTTCTGTTAAAATATCTAAGATGGTTTACTATGCTCTGTTCCAGTCTAAGCTTCAATATGGTATAGTTTGTTGGGGTGGTGCTTATTTAAATAAACTAATACACTTATTAATATCGCAAAAACATGCTGTCAGATTAGTTTGTAAGAGAAGTCGACTCTCACCTAGTTTAAATTTATTTAATATGCTTGATATCCTTCCAGTTCGACATTTGTATTTCTATAAAATAACGAATTTGTTTTTTAAAAAATCAGGTTTTCTTGACATCAGACACACTACTGCTTATAATTTGAGAATAAATAGCAGAAATATTGTTACTGTTCCTCGTTTTAATAAATCACATTTCGGTCATTTCTACAAAATAGTTGCACCCAGAATATATAATAAACTACCTGATGATATCAGATCTATCAAGAATTTATCCAGATTTCTTGAAAAAATTAAAATATGGTTTTTAAATTTGAATTATGAAGATGTGGAAAGTTTGTTAAAAATTATAAATTAAAATAAATAACGAATTCTATAGTAAGTTTATAATTTGATCTGTTTAATATTTTTTACATTAGTATATTCTATTTATGTTAAACCCCAACCATTGCTCATGTATAATTTGGGAATTTTGAAAGGATAATTCATTCGATACTTGCTAAATTAGCAAAAGAATGTTCTTAACTATTTTATTTATTTAATTTTCTTATTTTTTTTAATATGGTATTTACAATTCTTTAAAAAAAAATTTTTTTTTATTGTACTTAAAGTTTGTATTTGAATTCATTTGAAGCTATTATTGTTTTGTAGTTTTAAGAGAATTAATAAAGAAAATAAAGTAATAATAATAAAATGTGGAGTGTCTTCTTCTTTTTGTTTTTGTTTTTTCTGCAATTCAAGTTTTAGTTCTGAGTTTTCCTTTTTAAGTGTTTTAACTTCTTTTTCTAGTTGAGTGGTAAGTAGTTCTAGTTTGTGAAGTCTGTTTTGTAGTTCTAAATTTAAATTTACATTTTCCAGTTCATTGTTTCCTGCTTAATATTGTTGACCTTTGTAACATGCTGCTCTCGAATCTATTTCCATTGATTCATTAACCAATTCAGCAATGTTTACAATTTTGTTTTTAGTTCTTTGTTTTAGTCTATCTTTCGTTTTCATGTTTGATGTTCCTGCTATCAATGTTTCTGATATTCCGATGTTTCCTTTAGTTTCCTTTGTTGGTGATCTTGGTCTTTTTTACTAATACCGAAAAAGTTTTCCTGCGATGAATTTTCTATTTGATAAATTTTCCCTGCTATTAATTGCGATGGATTTTCTCCGATGAATTTTTTACGATGTATCTTTTGCGATAAATTTTTCAAAAACCTTAAAAAAGACCTGAGTTAAAAATATTTGAGTCAATTAACGGTAATAAAAATGTTTAATGATGAAAAATCTTTTGCAGATCATAAAATCGGTTTGCTTCTCGCGCTTAAAATTTTGCATAAACAATTATTTTTTTTTGCTTTTGACTTTTCATGCGATTACTTTTAAACATCTGCCCCATAAAAATCATACCATTACTTTTAGTGAATTAAGCAGCGCTATTTTTGACTTTTCATGTGATTACTTGTAAACACCTGCTCCATAAAAATCATGGCATTACTTTTAGCGAATTACTTTAAGCGGCGCTACTTTCGACTTTTAATGCGATTACTTGCAAACGTCTAAAAACCATGCCATTACTTTTAGTGAATTAAGCGGCGCTACTTTTGAATTTGAATACGATTATTTGCAAACGTATAAAAATGATAGGATTGTTTTTAGTGAACTACTTTTGACTTTTAATGCGATTACTTGCAAACGTCTAAAAATCATGGGTTTGCTTTTAGTGAACTACTTTTGGCTTTTAATGCGATTACTTTTAAATGTCTAAATGCATGGCATTACTTTTAGTGAACTACTTTTGGCTTTTAATGCGATTACTTTTAAACGTCTAAAAATCATGCCATTACTTTTAGTGAACTACTTTTGGCTTTTAATGCGATTACTTGTAAACGTCTAAAAATCATGCCATTACTTTTAGTATTATATAATTGTATTATATAATATAATTTGTTTTTAATGAAAAACAATCAATTTTATAAAAAAAGTACCAATAAGTTTAAAAAAAATATAAAATGTACTTTATACAGATTCATGAATCTGTTAAAAGTACTAATTTAATATCAACGGATATATGGCGTAACCAATCTTAGTTTAATAATAATAATAATTATAATAATAATAATAATTATTATAATAATAATAATAATAATAATAATGATAGTAATAATAATAATAATAATAGTAATAATAGTATTAATAATAATAATAATAATAATAATAAAAATAATAATAATAATAATTATACTAATAATAATAATAATAATAATAATAGAAATAATAATAACAATAATTATCAAAATTTTTTACAAGGGCAAACTTTAAATCCCATAAACTACACCATTTCTGTACCAAACAACCCAATTGATCCCATTGGTCCCAATATTAACGAAGCTCTTATCAGTACTAATTCTAGCGCAGCGTCCTTTAATAATGTCAACCACCTGAACAGGATTTGCCATCAAATTCTTATCATAGTCATAATAAATATAGTAATAGTAATAATAAGGGCAACACACTGAAAAACACATTATCAAAAAATCTGAAGAAATTTTCTAACTTTATTCAAGATCCAATCTTAAATCCATTTAGTCCACTCCATGACATACCGCGTACTTATAGTGATAGATCTAATAATATCACTTTTCAAACTTCTAATGTTTTGCCTAATAAATCAACTAGTTTCTTTCTAGACCAATTCATACCACCAAATGTTAAAATGACAATAAACTCAGCTGATAGCATTGAGAATCGTTATTTATTATCTCGTCTGAAAGATAATAAGATTTACAATAATATTTAACTCTATCTTGCCTTTTTATGTTATCAATCTAATACTGTTTGCATTGGTGGCAAAACAAAAACAAACATTCTAATAGCAATCCAGTAAGAGAGATTATCAACCGATATCGATACCTTGTGTGCCTATATTACAGATACCACAATAATTTTAGGATCTCTGCTGAACAAGTCACAAGTGATCTCTCCTCCTTTTCTTCTCACTTAAGTTCTAAGAGAATCTCATATCTTCAAAAATTCCAAAAAGATAATGATAAGTATTTTCGGAACCTTCCAAAAAGAAACGGTAAACCCTGGTAATAAACCTAAACCTACCACATCTCTACCTTTCTTTTACCATAATTGTGGAGGTATCAGGTAAACTAAATTCGCTTTTTATAAATGCTAACTCTTCATCCTTTGCTATCATAATAATATGTGAAACTTGGTTGAATGATTCTTTCACTAATGCTGAAATCCTAAGTAATGACTGGTCAGTTTATAGGTGTGATCGTGATTATTTTTCTACTGGTATTACTAGAGGTGTAATGATTGGACATCATGATTGTCCATCATTGACCCTAATCACCCTATACCTAATAAAATTATTATTTTAAAAAATTATTAAGTATTCTTAATATAAACAATATATTAAGAATTCTTAAACCCAAAATTCTTTCCCACACGCGCAATGCATTTTTTTTTGTTCAAACACTTGAACAAATTATTTTCACACCAAATATTGAAAATATCATATAGCATTTTCAATAATTTCTAAATTACCTAAATACAATTATTCCTAAACGGAAAAAAACAAAAATATCTTATTACATTTAATATTTCCAAATATTCAGAAATATTCAATGTCAATAAATAATTTATCAAGTACAACGCACTAACAATTAAAACACCAGCCAAGGGCACACACACATAAACGTGCACAAAATAATTTCACTCTCTTTTCTATAATTCCATAAATGCATAAATTCTTAAGAATTTATTAATGCACTCTCTTCTTTCTACTTGATTTGCATAATTGACCATGCTAATTGGTCAATACAATCGAGTCTCGAAATTGCACCTAAATAGTGGGAGAATGATTATTGATCAATTATAGTTATAAAATAGCTATACGAATAATCAATTAGCGAGAGTTAATTTCAATGTCAAAAAATCAAGATCAAGTCGGGAAATACAAAATTAAATAAAATAAAAGAAAAGTCAGTGTTTGTCTACTAAGTGAAAAAAATCGTTAAGTACCATATAATTAATAAATACAATTTGATATAATAAATACAAATAAAGAACTTAAGAAATATAATTGTAATTTTAATTACATATAAATAATAAATCAAATTTGATATAATAAATATAAATAAAGAACTTAAGAAATATAACTGTAATTTCAATTACATATAAATAATAAATCAAATTTGATATAATAAAAAATAAATAAATAACTTCAGAATAAATGTATTTTAATAAATTACAAACAATAAACCTTTTTTAAAGAACAAATTGTGTATTAATTACTAACAGTTACGTGTCGCGTAACAGAGGTGGTGGGGTCCTAATTGGATTGCGTAAGCGTAATACTTTTACTCACGAAATAATATGTACAGCTAGCTCACAGTCTTTTGAAAACACATTTATCAAAATTAGAATTGATAATAAATTAATCTTTGTTGGGGTAGTTTATGTCCCTCCTAATTCGGACGATACTGTTTACAGTGAATTTTATGAATCCTTCCTCTCTATAATCTCTACCTTAGAAGAAATTGACAATATTTTTGTGTTTGGTGATTTTAATCGCCCTAAATTATCCTTTATTATTGACGAATTATACAACCATCTGCTTCCCGTAAACTTTACCGACGACATCGACTTTTCGCTAATTTATACTTTTTATGGAAACGACCTACAGCAGATAGTGCAATTTCCTAACAAGAATAGAATATTTCTTGATCTTATTTTTTCTAACAACTATGACAATGTGGTCGTTGATACTGCTACGGATGCTGATAATCTTTTCACTAATACACAGCATCATAATGCTCTAGTTGTAGAACTTAAAACCACTGATACTTCCTTCATTAAATCTTACAACAACAAAGTTGTGTATGACTTTAAACATGCTGATTTTGATAATATAAATTCAGCCTTTTCTGCTATTGAGTGGACTGAATTGTTAGCAAATGGTGACTTAGATTCTATTGCCTCATCCTTTTATTCTTCAATTTTTAGTATAATTGATACTTACGTTCCTACGATGGTCAAAAAATATAAGTTAACTGAGCCATAGTTAGATAAAAACCTTAGAACTCTACGGAATCAAATAAATTATATAAAAAAATTAGACAAGTTGTAAATCTGAACCAGGATCTAATACGTGGATCTAGAAGGATATCCTTCTAGAATGTCCAAGGATAACTCTTTCTCATCAAGTCCTAGTGTCATAAGTGACATGTTTGCTGATCATCTACAATTGACAACCAGAACTCTATTTTAAATACAATATCTATTTCAGATGAAGAAATACTTAATGTGTTATGTAGTATTGATATTAATAAAGGTCCTGATCCTGATTTACTACACCATTTTTTCTAAATAAATGCGCCGATGAACTGTTTATACCTCTCAAACTTATCTTTAATAAATCCATCTCTTCAGGAACATTTCCGTCTGCCTGGAAGTCTTCTCACCTCACTCCAATATGCAAAAGTGGTGATAAGGCCGACGTTGATAACTATAGAAGTTATATCGTCTACTATACCAAAAAATTTTGAAAAAATTATATGTGATAAAATGACGTTTATTATCAATCCTATACTAAATGAGTAACAGCATGGTTTCAGAAAAGGTCGCTCTACCACTACAAATCTAATGGTTTTTACGTCTGACCTGTTGATAAACAGATGGATACTATCTACACTAATTTCAGTAAAGCTTTTGACCGTGTTGATCACAGCATCATTATCTCTAAATTAAAAAACATAGGTGTTGCAAACCCACTTCTGAATTGTAATACTTCTTATCTCAGTGGTCGAACTCAATCAGTCAAATTTCAAGGGTTTATCTCCAAAGAAATATTGGTATCTTCAGGTGTTCCTCAAGGTAGCCACCTAGGCCCTCTATTGTTTAATATCTTACTCCAAGACCTATCTGAACTATTATTTGACATATTTTGTATGCTGACGATCTAAAAATATATTACTAAACCTTCTGACGTACATTATTTAGAAACTAGACTAAAAATACTTGATAACTGCTGTAGAAATAACATGTTAGACCTTAACGTTGTCACGTCATCACTTTTTCAAGGAAAAAATCTACTCTTATACACAATTACCATTTAAATGGTAACTCAAATTAATGACCTTGCAGTTTTTTCAATCTTCATTACGATAGAATCATTTCCAAATCCAATAAAATGTTTGATTTCATTAAAAGATGGGCTAAAGAGTTTAAAAATGTGTGAGCGACTAAATCATTATATTGCACTTTAGTACGATTTATTCTTGAATATGCCTGTCTTATTTGATTACCCTATTTCCAGGTGCATAGTGATAGAATAGAGTCTATTCAAAAAAAATCTTCTATTTGCTGTACGGGACCTGTACGACCCACACGACTACAATAATTTGCCGTCGTACCTTTCAAGACTTAATTTACTTGAACTGACTACACATTCCGCCAGACGAGACCTACTAGTATCTTATCACACTTTCGATGTCTTGAATAACAACATAAACGTTAGTTTTATATGATAGGATAAAACTTAACAATGACGTAAGACAAACAAGACACACATCCTTACTTAAAGTTTCAGCTCATCGTACGGAATGTGGTATAAATGAACCTATTAATAGATGTTGTATGGTTTTCATGTTTTCAACCATTATAGCACCTGCTTCTCCCCAACTCATCTAAATTTGCATATAAACCCAGCCTTCGCAATTATATGAAATAATGCAATTACTTTTATATTCCTTAACATTCCTTTTTTATATAACCCTAATATATAATAATAACCCCAGTTTTATTTTGTATTTTATAGTATTATAATATTAAATAATCAAATTAATTGTAAATTTAAATATTAAGAAACTTGTTATAAAGTTAAATAATTAAAGTAATTGTAATTTTTAAATATTTTTATTTTTATTTTTTGTTAACAGTATAAATAAGTAAAACAATATTTTTATGTAAAATCATAATATTACTATATTGTATAATATGTAATATGTACCTTGCTTGGTTAAATAAATAAATAAATCCTCTTAAGCCCTTAAGACACTCTTGAGTAATTACATGCAGTCCTTTTAATGCAGCTGCAGACTCTACTTGATGCGCATGCTGTTGCAGTAGCTTATCTAGTATTGATGTTACCAGTAAGCGTTTTATATCAAACCTTTTTTGGATCGTCTGCCAAGCAGGTCCATTGTTTGCACCAGAGATCGGCATATGTTTTATAAGTGTCTCTGCTTCACCGCTCAAATTAGTTTTGAGAAACCACATCTTTTGTGCTGGTCCAATTGCCAGTTTGTCAATTATTTCTATAAACAAATTCCTGAAATAAATATCAATAGTGTACCCAAGGGGAGCAGAAACGTCATCAAAGACTTCCCAGATTGCTTGATTTTGAATAGTTATTTTATTCTACTGTGCATTAATATTCTTTATCATTATTTGGTAGTATTCATATGCGTGTGTTTCAGCCATTCCTTGATCTTTTTGTTCTAACATATGTTTTAAAAGACGCGGTGCGACCTTCTCACCCTTTGTCTTCTTGTATAATTTTTTAGGTTCTTCTTGTATAGGGCGGGTTGTGCTTCTAGCTTTAGCCTCTAGTTTGCAGTCAAATATATTGCTGAGGCTACAATTAGGAGCAAACGTGAATTCCAAGTTCTCTGCTGGATTGTCTTGAACCAGTAATTGATCATGTGGTTCATCGGGTGAAAGGTTTTCCTCAGCATCACCAGCGTCATGTTGAAGAATTAATTTTTGCTCTTCTGTTGATGAACAAGCCTTTGCCTCCTGTGGAGCTGATTTTTGCTGTGCAATTGTAATAGCGTCTCTCATTTTTTCATAACCAACCTTAACATTGGTAACATAATGGTTCATAAAATATGGATGGTCTTGCCGTTCAACTTCCAATTCTTCTAATTTTTCATGGTTTGCTTCAAATTGCCGCCATAGTTCATCCAGTTTTTTCAGTTTTTTGTACAAGTAGATTGCATTTTTTCTACTTGGAACATCTTTAGAGTAATTGGTTATTAGGGTTTGGATACTCGTCCCTAGCTCCTGCTGCTGTTGGAATACTCTTTCTATTTTGGCGTCTTATTTTATTGTATAGAAAAAAGTCGGTTCAACCTTTTATGATACCGTATGTACCTAGAGACATCCGTGAATCTCGTCGGGGCCTACAAAATGTTTTGTTATAGCGACCAAGTTTGGTTACTTGACCGCTGTATAAAGTAGTAGGATTGCTTACCGTGGGTTGGGCAGATCGCTGACTACTTTGTTCAATGTTTAGAGCTTAGTTTACCTTGGGTAAGGGCTTAGTCTAATTCTACCTGTAAAAGCTTAGAAATAAACTAGTTGGATTCTGTTTTTAGAATGAATTGTATTTCTTTAATTGCAGGCTATTTGTACAATCATTTTTTGGTTAATCTTATGAGAATGATTTTAATTCTATAGAATTTTAATAGTCAAATTGCAATCCTTGCAAATTTATGAGGTAAATAATTAATATTAATAATTAAGTTATTTACTCATCCCATGGCTTTGCAATAGTAAAAATTGCAATTCTTGCAAAATCATCATGAGATAAACATACAAATTAATAACAAAATTATTTAACTAAATTCTTAATTTCTCTTATTAAAATATTCTATGATAAATGAAACTTATAATTTAAATCTAAACAATGATGTTGAGATGTTGCTTGTCCCATCTGCCTTGTCGCACGATGAATGCCAACTCGGGACCACTTTCGTATTACTTCGAGTTGGATCGCGCTGTTCTTTTTTTCTAAAGATACAATATCTTGCTCCTAATTGTTTGGCTTGTGGATCTTCTAGGTGCTTCAACCTCTTCCTCTTGCGAAGTATTGCCTCAATGAATACAGCTATCGCATTCCATTTGTATTCACTGTCTAGAATGATACTTGTGATGTTTTCAGGTGTCACGTCACCAACTGCAGCGACAAGTGTGCTTCTTCCCGGTATTGCCATCTCGCATTCGAAGAATGTATGATAGGCGGAGTCTTCTATTGTCTCGCAGTTTCGACATTGCGGGCTAGCTACTTTTCCCATTTTGTGTAGGTAGGCACGGAAGCACCCATGACCTGACAAGAATTGTGTAATATAAAAATTAACTTCTCCATCTTTGGTCAGCCTAGTCTTGCAGGTGTGGGATCAGTATAGCCGCCATCTTCCGCGCTGGTCCATCGTTCCTGTCATATATCTAAGATATGCTGTCCTGCTTCTGTAGCTGCTTGTTTTCTACTTACTTCTGGAGCTCTTGTGTATATTTGTTTTTGTTTCTCGTCCAAGCAAATCGATGAGGATAACGTTCGCTATTACTTTTATCGCTGCGTACGAGACTGACCAATATGAGCACACGACACGGAGAGTTCCTTCAGAATTGCCGTCATTATCAATCTTATTTTTGTTGGTGTTGGACCCCTGATATTTGTTATAGTTCTGCTTAACTGATTTGTGTTTTCTACCGCTTTGTTTGTAGCTTCCTCAATCTGTCGCCGATAATTCAGCTTAGAACCTAGCATAATTCCAAGATATTTTGTTTGTATAATTTCAGTTCCCTCTTGCACCGGAATTATAGTTGGAATTCTTTCCGCTAGTTCTTCTTTCCGCTAGTTCTAGCTTCCGTTAGTTCTAACCCGTGAGTATCCACCCAGTTGCTTACTCTTGTCATAACTTGGTTTAGTCTGATCTGTGCTTCTTCTGTTGTTCTAGTTACTAAGTCATCTGCATACCCTGATAGCCAGGTATTTAGTGGCATTTCTATGCGGATTAAGCTGTCCATAAGTCTGGTCTCAGTATTGAGCATTGCGCTGCCCCTGTTGTTATATCTTTTCGGCTTTTTCCGCTTTCAGTGTTTTCTATCAGGCTGCGATCGGTCAGGTAATCTGGTTTCATTCTCAGGAGGAATTCTGGTATGTAAAAGTTGTTCTTAAGCGCATCGATCAAATCACTCCATCTTGCTGAGTTGAAAGCATTCTTGACATCTAATGTTACGAACATGACGGCTTTCCTAGAGTGATGATTACCTGCTTCCGCCATCTCTACTTTTTTACCATTGCCTTGATTGTATCTAGTTTTGATCTTCCTTGCCTAAAGCCGAACTGCATATGTGCAAGATCGCCAGCTGTTCTCATTGCATCTTCATCCTTGGCTTTTTTAGTTTCTTAAGTAATTTTTCTGCTGTATCTAGCATGCATAGTGGTTTGTTAAATGATGCTGATAATTGTGCTCCTTTACCTTTATTGATTAAGACCTTTGGCTGAAAACCCCTTCCTTTAAAAACGTATTATACATGCTCAGCATCATTTGTGGGCAAGCAGCTACTGCTATTTTACTCGCTTCCGCTGGAATTCCGTCAGGTCCCGGTGCCTTACTGCTTTTCATTGACGTTGCTCCTTTTCTAGTACCTTTTGTGTGAACTCTGGAATTTCCTCGTCAGCTTCTATCTCACTGCTTCTTATTTGATGCGTTAGAAAGAGACTATCAACGATGTTTGTGCTATTTCTGCTGGCATTTCGTTTGCAACTGCTGGGCTCTTATCTTTTTCATGACTATCTTGTATCCCAACCACAAGGATTGTTGTTGATGTCATTGCAGAGCTCCTTCCATCTGCTGTCGCGTTAGCTTTTCCTGGATGGTAAATACTCCGATGATGTAGTTGCTGCTTATGTTCTACTACTGGATCTTTGTGCGACTCTGTGTTGGTGCAAGCATTTCCTTCTTAATTCAGCTATTTGTTCTGTCCACCAATACACTGCCTGTTTACCCTTCTACTTTTCCGCGGCATTGATGCTTCGCATGCTTGCGTGATAGCGTCCATTGTAGCTTGTACCACTGCTTCCGCTCGCACTCTGCCTTCGAGTCTTTGCATCGCTTGTGTTGTCTCATCCAGGTTGTTTCTTAATGAATCTGCAAATTTTGTGTCGTCGAGTTTAGCTGCGTTCCATTTTATGTTTCCTTCGATGTTCTCTGCGTGTCTTCTTTCTGAAATGCTTATCTTGAATATAATATACTGATGATCGTTCTAGGACCGCCCACACCTGTATGTGTTCACCTATGTTTTCTGTGGCTAGCGAAATACCTGGTATCGTTTCTGCGAATTCCGGTCTTCTGAACGTCGTTGTGTGTCCAGTATTTAATATTATTAGGCTTTGTCTGGCCGCCATCTCTAATTCGAGATATTCTTCTATTTGTTGGTGGCATACCCCACTCAATGGCTCTGGCGTTGAAGTCTCCTGCGATGTTCTGTCATTTCACAATACTCTTGCGACGTCTGATTTGGTGTGAGGTACCAGCTTGTTATGGTGAACCTGCTGCATTTAACCCAGACAAAACCTTTGGAAGCCCCATGTCCTTCGACGTGTATCCTCCTTTGATTTTCAATCCTGATGGCTGCTGTATTTGTCTCATTCGTATAACATTTGCTTTCGTCTTTATTTTTGTACTGTTTGCTAATTATCAGTATATCAAACCCTTTTTCTTGTACGACCTGCGTTAGTAGATAATCTGCTACTCTGCTTCTGTGTAAATTAACTTGCATTACTTTGATCATCTATGCCGTCTTTTGGCCTCCTCGAGAGCAATCCTGAATGCTCTACATGACCCTGATCCATATATGTGATTTACTTCTCTTATGTTGGGTTCGGCGCACAGTACACACTTGGCGGCTTGAGTAGAGTTCTTGACTGTGTGTCCTTTTTGTTTGCTTTTATAACACAGGTCTCCTCTTTCATTTTCTTTGCAGTGTCTCTTCACATGTCCGAATTTGAGGCATCTAAAGCACCGCACCACTTCCGTTCTTCTCCTTATTCTACTTCTTATTAGGCCGACTTTACTTTTTAAAGTTTTTTTTGCTCTTTGTGCCTTTGCGTTCATTGTTCCTGCTGGTGTTTGTCCACTGTTTGAACTTGCAATAGTTTTTTTACAGGTGTTAGTTTTTTGTGTGACAAGCGTCCACTCACTTTTTCCTTCAACTCTACCCTTCTTCTTTATAGGCGATATAATCGTACCTTTGGATGTGACCTCCTGCTCACTGGTACTTTTGCCTGGAGTCTTTGTTTTGAAGTTTCCAGCTCCGCCTATCTGATAGCTAATTACGTACCCGCCGTAAACGTAAGTCCGCGCTGCACACGTAAGGTTTACTGATGTTCGTTTACCTAGTTATTGCGCTAGGAGTTCGCATTCACCCACTCTCGTTAGCTTTACCGAAGAAAGTTACCAGAGTGCTCCCAGCAGATAACCATGTTACCAACCTTCTAAAAGGTGAGAGTTTGACTTGTTGGCAGATCTATTGGTGTTATTTCCTAGTTTTTATCAGAGTACATGTTAAGGACATACCCTGTCTAGGGCAAGACCAACCTTTGTCCCCAACCAGGTATAGTAATACAATATGGAGAAACAGGCGCTTAACTAAATGCCGCCAACATCATTACTAATAAAATATAATTTTTATCTCTCTCTCTTTCGTTGGTCCTGACCTAGCTTCCCGTTTAGCATCAACTAACTGGTCCACCAGGAGTATCAGGCTTCCAGCAAGCTCCACGTGGAGGTGAGAGTAGAAATTTAAATTTTTTGTTAATCCCTAAGATAAAGTTGACAAACTTTCCGCTTTACCCTCCAAATAATAATATAACAAATAATTAACAAGTTAAAATAAAATAAAAAAAGGCCGCATTGTTTTTTTCACCAACGTTTTTACTGTAAGAAAAGATTTCCAATACATCGGAATTGTTTTTATTCTGGATTCTTTTATATACTGTTTTACAGAAAGTATAAAAATAATTGGAAAATAAAATTCCCATTACCACTGTAAGGTACATGATGATGAAATATTAAAATATAGTAGGTTTATCAATGTCTTTATAATGAACAAATAAACTGCAAGTATAATGCAGATTTAAAATTGTAGTGTATGGTATAGCTGGTTTAGCTGGTATGCCTATTTTTAACCACGACTCTTACTTGTAGGCTTGTAGCAGTTATATTTTCATACAAATAGCAATTATTACCGTTCTCTTTTAAAATTCTTGTTAGTGTTCTATATGATTCTTCATCCGTAATTGTAATTTTAATTTCAAATACACAACAGCTTCATATTAAAATATTTTTCTAGTATCACTACATTTTTTTCTCGCAGAACTCGCTGTGGTTAGTTTGTAGATGAGCATGCACCTGTTTTTTTTAATTTAACTGCTTTTCTTTCTGTAGTACTTTCCGCTTTGCTTTTGTGTATACATGCGAACCTAACGAGTCTTCCAATTACGGTGGGAATAAATACTAAAATAACAAGCTTTTTGCTGTTCGTGTTAATTATTTTCTGTTCTTAAAACAGGTAATTAACATCATTTTTATTTGTAAATAAAACTTAGAAATATTCCGATAATGATAATTATAAATGAATACATAATATTTCGGTTTTTAAATGTAAAATTCATTTGGGATTTAGATATAAAATTACATAAGTAATTATATATTACATTTCAATTGATCTATAACTATTTTTTTTTTATATGGATAATATTAATTTTTTGTGTTTAATAGTATTGGCGATATAATAAATTTTACATAAAAAAGTCGAAATATGATGTATTCATCTATAATTATCATTATCGGAATATTTCTAAGTTTTATTTACAAATAAAAACAATGTACACATTACCTGCTTTAAGAACAAAAAATTATTAACACAAACAGCAAAAAGCTTATTATTTTAGTAATTACTTTGTGTGTAGACTAATTAATTTACGAAGTTGACAGTATAAAATGGAATCATTATAATTTTCCTAGAGTGAGTCTGCTACCTATTAATGATGCCTTCATTCTTCCTCAGATCGAAAACTTTTCGTTGGCATGCTCAGTAAACAACAAACGGAAGAGGATGTAAGGCAATTATTTAGCACATTTGGAACAATTGAAGAGTGCACTATACTTCGTGGGCCAGACGGCACTAGTAAGGGTAAGACTATTTACATCATACATAGATTAAAAAGTTTTCATGTGTTAGAGACAAAAGTAAGAAAGAATGCCACCTCCCACCAAACGATGTACTGCAAGCTATAACAAAGTCACTGGAAATAGTGCTTTGGAGAATTATATCATAATTTTTTATTCAAATTCCCAAATTATTTAAAGTTCTTAAATAATAAAAAATACTTTAATAAGTCTATGTCGAAATAAATAGTTTAATAATAATGGGAAAGGTATTGTAGAATCTATAATACAAAACTAATCTGTGTAAAAAAAATTAAAACGGTTATTAATTACTATATGCTCTATCTAGATAGAGCATTATGAAATATTAATTATATCAAATATTATTATTGTGGACCTCCTTTGCTACTGATCTCTCCTGGGTAGACTGGAGCTGGAGCCTAATCATGAAACAAACCAATGTACTAAATTTTATCGAAATTTGTGGTATAATTTTTTTGAAAATTTTTCATAAGTACAAATAGTATGACGCTCCACATAAACACGAAATTCTAAAATGGATCCACTGAAAGAACCAATATCATCTTGTGTGGACATTAGGACGAAGTTGGAATGAACCAATTTAGCCAAATTTCACTCAAATCTGTATTTATAAACTCGCAACCGCAACAACGGAACAAAAGTTCTTTATTTTTTCTTAAAGTATTTTTCAAACGTTCATTTAAAATATTGAACATACAACAAGAATATATTATCGCAAGCCAAACAAAAAAAAATATTTATAAATTTGAAACCGCAACAACGAATCGACATTTCTGAATTTTTCTTATAGTATTTTTAAAATATTAATTTAAAATTATGAACAAGCAACAGGAATATATCGCAACATCAAAAAAAAATATTTTTCTTATAACATTTGTAAATTCACAACAGTAATAACGAACCAACATACCTCAATTATCCTTATAATATTTTTCCAACGTTCATTTAAAATTATGAACTAAGCTTTTGTTAGAAAATTTCATATTTTCAGAGAATATTTTTGAAAAATTGAGAGATTATTATAAGTTCTATAGTGTACAGTTTAAATTATGAACCACCGAACTTTTTATAAGTAAGTTATGTAATGTATATGGGAGTATTGTATTTTGCTGAAAGAGAATATTTCTCTTCTACATATTAAAAATTAAAAAGTGGTAGTGGTATAGTAAGAACGAATACAAACTGAAAAAAAAATTATTTGTGAAACTGCGAAAGTTAATTTATAAAGAATTATTATATAGTTAAAAAAACTGAAAAAAAAAAATATTTTCAATATTTGGGTTCGGATGTTCAGTGAACCTTGTACTCCTTATTATATTTGTATGTATATATATATATATATATATATATATATATATATATATATATATATATATATATATATATATATATATACAATATATATATGTATATAGAGTACTGTATTGGCATATGAAAACCATAAAAGATTAGCTTATGAAAGCGATATAATTAAATACTATATATTAGAATTTTCAATCTTAGTAACTGAAATACAAATGGTTGCAATAAGAGATTTATTTTGATCTACATTTCGTAATTTCATAATTATTCAACATTTTTAAAAAAAATTCCAGGTTGTGCTTTTATTAAATACTGTTCTCATCAAGAAGCACAAGCAGCTATCACTGGTCTGCATGGAAGTCAGACTATGTCGGTAAGTATTATAAAATAAATTTAATTAATAACATAGTGAATTAAATTTAAATATTAGGAATTTAGGAAAAATAAGTACTTACACTTAATATTTTAACATTTCAACTTATTAACTATCTTATTTTTCCTTAATAACTACTGTATCTCTTCACTTTTCCGAAAGAGTTCTTTCAGTATATGGAATTAATTTCGCTGGATTCATTGTTTCGTCCGACGTATCAACTAAGCGAACTCATGTGCAGTATATATTTTATATGAAAAAATTACCTTATCTCATTCTTCAATTTTATTCGTCCGATTTCATATCTCTTCGAAGAAATTATTTCAATTTCAACTTTTCTGTCAAATAGTTTTTGAAAATATCAAATCTATTATTACATCAAATCTATTAACAATTAATATTTCACAGCCTTCCTATTTCAATCAAAAAAATTTCTTAATAATTACAACTTAGAAATTTCTGAAGTATGTAAATATTTCGTGAAAAATATCAAATAACGATAAAGACTCTTGTACATTACACTTGAAAAAAGTCGTAATGAGTTTTTCATCTTTTTTTCTAGAAAAAAGATGAAAAGATGAAAAGAGACGGAATTAAAAATTTGATAGGAGTGATAGAGAACAAAATAGAAAATTCTCCCTAGCACACTTTAGTCAAATTCCGACAACTATTTCAATTTAAATCCCTTTAAGCACCATTCGGATTTATTTTTTCTGATTCCAAATTGATTTAAAATTGATTCAAAAATTTTAATATGAGAACACAATATTCTCTCAAATTACACATATACAAATACAACAATCATTTATAATATAATTCTCATACATGCAAACATAACAATATATCATAATATCATAATTAAGTTTTATAATTTCGTTGTTCTGTCGTCCTCGTGCACAGCAGTACACAGTGTTAATTGTGTTTGTGTGCAGTAGTAGTTCAGTCGCCATAATTTATTTCCCATAATTTAAAAGTAAGTAAATGTATATCTATTTAATTTAATCTTTTACTTAATTTTTGATTCTAATTTACCTCATTTTTTAATCAATTTTAGTTCATTAATCATAATTATTTCAATTTGGTATCAATTTAAGTTCAATTTGGATTCAATTTTAGTTCATTTTTGTATCAGAATTAGTTCATAATTTGTCTAATAATGGAACATCAGTTGAATCAAAATTGATTCCAAATTGAAACTCCAAGTTGATTCAAAATTGAACTCTGCCATATATAGCTGAGTTCATTTTTGAATCAATTTGGAATCCACTTGCTTAAAGGGATATGTATTTTGTATTACCTTTTTTAATATTTTGTAAAAATGCCATTTTTATTTTAGTTTATACTTTAGTCAAATTCTGACAATTTTCACGCATACTACATACAATAAATTTGTACTTAACGAATACACTCAATAAAAAAAGATGAAAAAGACAAACTGATTTGTCTTTTTTAAGTTTTCGTTGTCTTTTTCGACTTGTTTCGTTGTCTTTTTTTCAAAAAGTCAACGAAAAATTGGAAAAAAGACAACGAAGAAATGAAAAAAAGACGATGTTCCCTCTCTATCATGTACAAGGCATTTCTGTATTTTACATCTCTATTTGCTTTATCTTCCTAATTTCAAGTGTAATGTAGAAGAGGCTTAAACTGCATTGAAGAAAATGTCTTTTTCAAAAATAAGTTCCACAAAAATTAGACAAAAAGTTGAATCCAGCTTAAGCGGAGTGGAGATTAAGATTACTAAATCGATATCTAATATTTAAGATTAATAAAGGCGGAGATTCTGAAATGTTTATTCGAATTACATTAAAATTTGTAATAAATTTTTCGTAATTCACTATAAAAAATTTCTCTTTATTTTAATGTTTTTTATTTTTGTTTAAATATCAATTCCATAATATATGATAGCTGGCACTGCCGAATTAATCCGTAACCCAAACATTATAGTTTTAGTCTTTCCTAATTCAAGCCATAACTATTGTAGACATGACATTACATAATGTGAACTTTTTAATTTTTATTTTTAAAAAAAGCTGCTAACTAGGGGGAGCAGATAATTCGCAGTTATGTTTAAAAGCGACTTAAGCCCAAAACTTTTTTGTAATTAACATTACCTATGTAACAAACAGTGTTTTGTTCAAAATTGCTCATCTTTATTATTTTTTATTGATTTAAAAAATACTAATTTTATATTTTTATTTCTTTTATATTTAATTATAACGAAAATAATTAATAATATAATTAAAATATCTATAATAAGTATAAATATGCGTAATCACGAATCCAACCTGTGCACAAAATTTCATTGAAATCGGATAATACTTACCATATGATCTAGAACATATGAAATATTAATCGGAAATTTAAACATTGACCCCCTAAATCCACTTACCTCTACCTTCGTCAGCACATGCGTAATCACGAATCCAACTTGTGTACAAAATTTCATTGAAATTGGATAATATTTACCGTAATCACGAATCCAACCTGTGTAGAAAATTTATTGAAGTTGGATAATATTTAGCTATGATCTAGAACATATTAAATATTAATCAAAAATTATAGCATGGATTCCCTCAGACTACTAACTTCTACCTTAGTCTACACATGCATAATCACGAATCCAACCTGTGTACAAAATTTCATTGAAATTGGATAATATTTACCATATTATCTTAAGCATATGGAATATTAATCGGAAATTTTAGTACGAACCCCCTCAGGCTACTAACTTCTACCTTAGTCTACACATGCGTAATCGCGAATGCTACATGTGTACAAAATTTCATTGAAATTGGATAACATTTACCATGATCTAGAACATATGAAATATTAATCGGAAATTTTAGCATGGACATCCTAGACCTTCTAATGTCTACATAAGTTAACACATGGGTAATCACAAACTTAACCTCTGCACCAAATTTTATTGAAAACGGATAATAATTACTATATGATGTAGAACATATGAAAAAAAAAAAATTAAAAATGAAATCGGAAATTTAACATGGACCCCCTAATCCTACTAACCTGTAATTTGGTCAACCTATGCAGAATCATGAACTCAACCTGTGTACCAAATCGGATAATAATTACAAGCTGTAGAACATAAAGCAAATATTCTTCGGAAACTAAGTTGCTCATATATTAGTTTCCCATGAACGTACTACACCTACCAACTACAAATGTGTGGAGTATCAAATAGATAACTAAATGAAACTGTGTATTCAATATCATTGAAATTAGGTCAAAGGTACTGTAGATATAGAGAGTTGAACTTATGAAAAGTAATTACGGATTTTTACACGGACCCACTGAAGTATCGACTTTAAATTTTATAGACACCAAGTACATACGGAAACTATCATATGTACCAAAATTTATGCTAATTAGATAAAAATTACTATATGCTCTAGAGTATACGAAATTTTAATCGGAAATTTTACCATGGACCCCCTAAAGTTACAGACCTGTATCTTGGTAGGCATGTGGACAATTGTGATACCAACCTATGTTTTAAATTTCATCCAAATCTGAGACATGAAATTTTTTTTACACTTTTCCGTAGAACAAAAACACGTAGGTTCCCACATAAATGGGGAAATCTAACATGGTCCCACTAAAAGGATCGATCTCATCTTGTACCGGCATCTGCGCGAAGTCTGTTAGAGCCTGTGTGCCAAATTTCATTAAAATCGGACAAGCGATATAGGCACGATAAACGGAATTTATAAGGTAATATATTCCGAGTTTCTATTTTGGTTTTTACTGCGCATGTACGTCATCCGGCGACAACTATTTTGAAATATAACTGAAAGTTAATATAAATATAAAGAAAATTATGTTCGGATTCAAGTTAAAATACTTAGAATTAGAATAATAAAATTTAGAAAATATATATATATATATATATATATATTAATATATATATATATATAATATATAGAAAAACAATATGTAATGTTAAGTAATCAAATATTTATCTCCTAGAACCGCTTGTCCGATTTTAATGAAATTTGGCACACAGGCTCTAACAGACTTCGCGCAGCTGCCGGTACAAGATGAGATCGATCCTTTCAGTGGGACCATGTTAGATTTCCCCATTTATGTGGGAACCTACGTGTTTTTGTTCTACGGAAAAATGTAAAAAAAAATTCATGTCTCAGATTTGGATGAAATTTAAAACATAGGTTGGTATCATAATTGTCCACAAGCCTACCAAATACAGGTCTGTAACTTCAGGGGGTCCATGGTAAAATTTCTGATTAAAATTTCGTATACTCTAGAGCATATAGTAATTTTTATCTAATTAGCATAAATTTTGGTACATATGATAGTTTCCGTATGTACTTGGTGTCTGTAAAATTTAAAGTCGATACTTCAGTGGGTCCATGTAAAAATCCGTAATTACTTTTCATAAGTTTAACTCTCTATATCTACGGTACCTTTCACCCAATTTCAATGATATTGAATACACAGTTTCATTTAGTTATCTATTTGATACTCCACAAATTTGTAGTTGGTAGGCACGATAAACAGAATTTATAAGGTAATATATTCCGAGTTTCTATTTTGGTTTTTACTGCGCATGTACGTCATCCGGCGACAACTATTTTGAAATATAACTGAAAGTTAATATAAATATAAAGAAAATTATGTTCGGATTCAAGTTAAAATACTTAGAATTAGAATAATAAAATTTAGAAAATATTAACAGTATTAAAATATATATAATATTAATAATTAAAATATATATAATGTTAATAATAAAAATTGTTTAATATTGTGTTAATATAATATATAAAGATAAACAAAATTGTGTTCGGTGTCAGGTTAAAATACTTAGAATTATAAAATTTAGAAAACATTAACAGTATTAAAATATTTATAATATTAATAATTAAAATATATATAATATTAATAAATAAAATTGTGTTCAATTGTTCGATTGTATTCAGTGGATTGAGTTTAAAATACTTGAAATTATAAAATTTAGAAAACAGTAACAGTATTAAAATATATATAATATTATTAATTAAAGTAATAACCTAAATTAAATTATGGTGGTTTGTGCTGTGTTTGGTTGTGATAGTCACAACAATAAAAAACTTAAAACATATATAAGTAATTATGATGTGAAATTTTTTCGTTTTCCAAAAGACGAAACGATGGCGAAAATTTGGGCAAATAAATGCCAAAGAAAGGATAAAATTAATCTAAAAACATCTTCTATCTTCTCTAAACATTTTAAACCAGAACATTATATACGTAATTTGCGGCATGAGTTGCTTAAATATTTGCCCAAAAGTTCTAAAAAATTAAAACCAGATGCATTTCCTACAGAACATCTTCCATCTAGTTCTGTAGTAAAAAATCTTCCATCTACATCTACTAGCCAACGATGTGATAGAATTAATAAAAAGAACATTCAATCAATGATTAGTGATTTATTAAAAGAACCTGAAGAAGTTTTAATTTAAGAAGTTTTAATTGTGAAGTTGTTGAACCTTGTTTGGTTTTAAGTAAATCTGACAAAATGACAGACACCGAAGATTTATAATGATGGTATTTATTTTGCACAACAATAAAATAACTTAAATTAAATATTAACATAATATTCTACTTAGGTATATTATCAGAGTCAGCTAATGTAGAAGCTGAAAAAGAAAATAATATTAAAATGGATGTGATTTTCAATGACAGAGAAATAGTTTTAGCCATCTTGAAGAATCGGCAATTACATCAGAGTTACTCCAACCTCTGGCTGAGAAACCATCTTCAAACACATCACATCACGTCGATAATTTTCAAGATATGGAATACGACGCTTTAGAATATTTAGCTGGTTATATTTTAAAAAGATTTAAATTAAAATATCCAGAACTATTTGCTGAATATTCGGAAATGCAACCATATGGATTTACTTGGACGGACCACATCAATGAAGGGGGACTACAAAAACCAAATAATATTTTTCTCGAAAAATTAAAATATTTAGAAGATATTTTTAATAATTATAATACTGAAAATAAATTAAAAGTAGGTCAAAATTATATTAAAAATTAATGGAAGCATCGGAAAATATTGATCTGCATGTAGATATAAAATTTTTATAAAATTTTTCGATGTAAAATGTTTTTTAAAATAAGAATTTTAAATTCAGATTTACAAAAAAAAAATTAGTAATAACAGAAAATTAAATAAAACCATCAATTAAACCTATCTGTAAATTTATGTTTTTTTATTCTTCAAATATTTAAAAGGTTTTTTTTTTAAATTTTACAAGAAATCTATAATTAAATAATGATATTTCATATATTTCCTTACAAATATTATTACTATAAATATAAAGTTGTCGCCGGCTGACGTCATAATGTGTGAAAGAGATAAAACATACATGCGCAATATATTACCTTATTAATTCTATATACCTTGGTTGGTAGGTGTAGTACGTTCATGGGAAACTAATATATGAGCAGCTGAGTTTCCGAAGAATATTTGCTTTATGTTCTACAGCTCGTAATTATTATTCGATTTCAATGAAATTTGGTACACAGGTTTAGTTCATGATTCTGCATAGGTTGACAGAATAGAAATTACAGGTTAGTAGGATTAGGGGGTCCATGTTAAATTTCCGATTTTTTTTAAATTTTTTTTTTTTAATATGTTTTACAGCATATAGTAATTGTTAACCGATTTCAAAGATATTTTATATATAGGCTATTTTTGTGATCTAGTTGGCTCTCCTGAAATTTGGAGACCTTCAGGGGGTTCCTAGAAAACAGTTTTAGTTTCCGAATTTTATATAATTACGTGTTTTATAGCATGTAATTATTATCTGATTTTAATGAAATTTGGTACAAAGGTAAACCTTCTGATTATGCATGTGTTGGCCATGAAAGAAGTTAATACATTCAGGGGGTCCATACTAAAATTTCCGATTAAAATTTCATATGTTCTAGAACATATGGTAAATATTATTCAATTTCAATGAAATTTTGTACACAGGTTGGATTCGTGATTACGCATGTGTAAACTAAGGTAGAAGTTAGTAGCCTGAGGGGGTCCATGCTTAAATTTCCGATTAATATTTCATATGTTCTAGAACATATGGTAAATATTATTCAATTTCAATGAAATTTTGTACACAGGTTGGATTCGTGATTACGCATGTGTAGACTAAGGTAGAAGTTAGTAGCCTGAGGGGGTCCATGCTAAAATTTCCGATTAATATTTCATATGTTCTAGAACATATGGTAAATATTATTCAATTTCAATGAAATTTTGTACACAGGTTGGATTCGTGATTACGCATGTGTAGCCTAATGTAGACGTTAGTAGCTCTAGGGGGTCCATGCTAAAATTTCCGATTAATATTTCATATGTTCTAGAACATATGGTAAATATTATCCAATTTCAATGAAATTTTGTACACAGGTTGGATTCGTGATTACGCATATTTATACTTATTATAGTTATTTTAATAATATTATTTATTATTAAAAAAATAAAAATATAAAATTAAATCAATAAATAATAAAGATGAGCAATTTTGAAGAAAGCACTGTTTGTTACAAAGATAATGTTAATTACAAAAAACTTTTGGACATAAATCGCTGTTAAACAACATACTATGAGTTATCTGCTCCCCCTAGTTAGCAGCTTTTTTTAATTTTGTGTAATTTAAAGAATATTGTGAAACGTTGATTTTTAATTGCAATATATGTTAATGTAGAATAGTTCCTCTTTAGTTACCGTCATTGGCCTGCCGAAAGAAAATAAACATTTAATACAACAACAAATATTCAAATTTAAGTATAAGTAATTAAGGGTCAAGTTTAAGTAATATTTAAACTTGACCCACATAAAAATGTCATTTAACAAAATTCTTATAAAAGTATAAAGAATCTAAATAAAAAACAAAGATGCTTTATTTATCTTTATTTTAAATAATTCCAGTTTTACATATTTCATTTAAAAAAATTATCTCATATAAAAACATGCATTTTATATATTGACCTTAATCCTTAATATTTATAAATACGATTCCAGCTATTCCTCAGATTTTGTATTCCAACAATTGTTTCTTGTCACTTAGATATTTGATTTGATGATTTTATATGAAAGATTTTGATCATTATGTAAAAAGTAATCTAAAATTGTTGTAAGTGAAAAACTTCAAACCATTTAACAAAAACCTTATCACCTGATGTTTTGATACCTTTTTCAACTAAATATAGATTCGGATATTTAGTTTTTGTAATTCGTATTCATAGAAACCCCCTTCAATGGGATTACCTCGATAATCCTTTAATAAATATGTAGCTGGATTAGTAATTGGATTTTTTCCTATTTAGTCCAGTTTAGCGTTTAACCTTTCTCAAAAAGTTCAGTATGTTTCTTAAATTTGCATTACATATATAATCAGTTTAAATGGTATAGTAATCCGTTCAATTTATATTATTATCATCAACTAATGAAAAAACTGGTTTCTGCGTTTAAATTTTTATTCGACAAAATTATAAGTGATATAAATTATTACAAAAGTAATTTCATAAGTTAACGTAAAAAATAAATAGTTTTCGATATACTTCTTTACATTCAATAATTTATATGAGAGGTTTTTACTCTACCTAAAATCATTATTTTTAATTTTGAGTATATATAGTTAATTATTGATAAACAAAATGTAAAAATTAATAACTAATTGCACTAATATGTTATTTTCAATATTTCTTGTTTTCTCATCATTGGCTGATCAATGGAAACAATCATTAGTTAGATCAATCATAAGTTAGAATCTTACTTTTTCGAGATACTCCTATTACGAATATTATGAAATACTATGAAGTCTGGTGATGGGTTGGATGGTCAAAAAAAAAAGTTCGCTCAAAATTTTTTTCTAGGCGTTTCCGAGGTCGGGGAGTCCGAAAATGCAAAAAAAAAGTGTCCGGGGGACGCGTACGCTTTTTATGTGCGCAGCAACATCTCATAGAAGTGCTTGTCCGATTTTAATGAAATTTGGCACACAGGCTCTAACAGACTTCTCGCAGCTGCCGGTACAAGATGAGATCGATCCTTTCAGTGGGACCATGTTAGATTTCCACATTTATGTGGGAACCTACGTGTTTTTGTTCTACGGAAAAATGTTAAAAAAAATTTCATGTCTCAGATTTGGATGAAATTTAAAACATGGGTTGGTATCATGATTGTCCACAAGCCTACCAAGATACAGGTCTGTAACTTCAGGGGGTCCCTGGTAAAATTTCCGATTAAAATTTCGTATACTCTAGAGCATATAGTAATTTTTATCTAATTAGCATAAATTTTGGTACATATGATAGTTTCCGTATGTACTTGGTGTCTGTAAAATTTAAAGTCGATACTTCAGTGGGTCCATGTAAAAATCTGTAATTACTTTTCATAAGTTCAACTCTCTATATCTACGGTACCTTTCACCCAATTTCAATGATATTGAATACACAGTTTCATTTAGTTATCTACTTAATACTCCACAAATTTGTAGTTGGTAGGTATAGTACGTTCATGGGAAACTAATATATGAGCAGCTTAGTTTCCGAAGAATATTTGCGTTATGTTCTACAGCTCGTAATTATTATCCGATTTCAATGAAATTTGGTACACAGGTTGAGTTCATGATTCTGCATAGGTTGACCAAATTACAGGTTAGTAGGATTAGGGGGTCCATGTTAAATTTCCGATATTTTTTTTAATTTTTCTTTTTAATTTTTTTTTTTTAATTTTTTTTTTTAATATGTTCTACAGCATATAGTAATTGTTAACCGATTTCAAAGATATTTTATATATAGACTAATTTTGTGATCTAGTTGGCTCTCCTGAAATTTGGAGAGCTTCAGGGGGTTCCTAGAAAACAGTTTTAGTTTCCGAATTTTATATAATTACGTGTTTTATAGCATGTAATTATTATCTGATTTTAATGAAATTTGGTACAAAGGTAGATCTGCTGATTATGCATGTGTTGGCCGTGATAGAAGTTATTACCTTCAGGGGGTCCATGCTAAAATTTCCGATTAAAATTTCATATGTTCTAGAACATATGGTAAATATTATTCAATTTCAATGAAATTTTGTACACAGGTTGGATTCGTGATTACGCATGTGTAAACTAAGGTAGAAGTTAGTAGCCTGAGGGGGTCCATGCTTAAATTTCCGATTAATATTTCATATGTTCTAGAACATATGGTAAATATTATTCAATTTCAATGATATTTTGTACACAGGTTGGATTCGTGATTACGCATGTGTGGCCTAATATAGACGTTAGTAGCTCTAGGGGGTCCATGCTAAAATTTCCGATTAATATTTCATATGTTCTAGAACATATGGTAAATATTATCCAATTTCAATGAAATTTTGTACACAGGTTGGATTCGTGATTACGCATATTTATACTTATTATAGTTATTTTAATAATATTATTTATTATTAAAGAAATAAAAATATAAAATTAAATCAATAAATAATAAAGATGAGCAATTTTGAAGAAAGCACTGTTTGTTACAAAGATAATGTTAATTACAAAAAACTTTTGGACATAAATCGCTGTTAAACAACATACTATGAGTTATCTGCTCCCCCTAGTTAGCAGCTTTTTTTTTAATATAATTTACTTGTAGGCTTTTTCTTAAATAATAGTTCAAATAATCCAATTGTTCCATTATATGCTTTATCATAAATTTAAATATCGTTATAAGAAGTAATTTCCAGATTTACATTTCCAATTTTCCATCCTCTGGTTGCTAAATTTTTACGTGGTCCATATATAATATCTTGACTAGACGTGTTAGGTAGGTTAAATAGCTGTTGAGATTTTGAAAATAAATCTATATGTGAGTTATAATAACTTAATGCTTTCGGTTGAAAAGTATTTGAATCTTTAGTAAAATCTATCATTGATTCAGAATTAATAGCTGTTGGATTTTGTGGTGTTTTATATAATGACTTTGTATTATTGTTTCACATTTTCTGAATGTTTTCAAATCATTTTTAAATTGTGAATGTTTTGGCTCGAAACTGGAGTTTTTTTCATCATTAATTTCAATTTATTCTGGTTTTACTATATCAACAAAAGCTGCGTCTGCTTTAAATCTTCCAGTCTTTAAAAATTTCATATTTTTTGCGTATACATAGCATTCCTAGTTTTTATTATAAATCTTTAATTAACTTTTTATCCATTTCCTTGAGGTGGCTATTAGAACAGGTCTGATATCTATAGCTGTTGCAACAGGTCTGCTTAATTTAAACAGGTATGATTATTTAAATAGGTAACAGGTCTGTTTGATGTAAACATGTAACAGGTCTATTTGATGTGGACAGGTACCAGGTCTATTTGATGAGAACAGGTAACAGCTAACATGTCTGTTTAAATAGGTAACAGGTCTGTTTGATACAATTATCTAACAGGTATTATCAAATGTAGATATTGTACATAATGTAACCCGCATATCCACGTACGGTTGACATATTGGAATGTTAGCATTTGAATGGAATTATTTATATAATAAAACATTATGTAGTGAGCAGCAACTTTGGTGGAAACAACACCTCGGGTATTTTTATGAATTTGTTTTAATGTTTTCAAATTAGAGCAGCCAAAATCTTCTAAATTACGTATTAAGGTACTACCTCCAATGACATTTTCGAGCAATATTTGTTTTTCAACACCTTTAACAAAAACAATTTGATTTCTCAGTGTTTGAATTATATATATTTCCAATTTTGTTATATTCAATAAATCCTGCCAACCACTTAATTCCATGATGATTATGATAAACCCAATTAGCTTGAATTTGTTCAGGTACATATTTCGAATTAAATTTAAATGGTGGTTTTATAATAATTTTTTTTGTTTTGTTATCAGATGATAAAGCTACAGCAATTTCTTTTGGTATAAAATCATTGTCTGCATTGTCTGCATTTTTAAATCCTTGTAAATCAATGTAATACACCATCTTACTCAAACAACAGCTTCAATTTGAATGATTATGATTTTATAAAAGTATAAAGTTGTCAAATTGTTTCCGATATCACCTCCTCTACATGGGACTGTCTTTATCAATAACTAGAATACCATATTTTTCTTTCCAACATTCTTGGTATATGCTTTGGAATTGATTTAATGACATATCTGGGTTTATATGATCGTTATATATATATGTTTTATATTCATATGTCCACAACTCTCGGTACAACAATTTCAAGTATAACTTAACCACCTTATCGGGGTTAACAATCAGTGTCTGTCAGTTTGTCAATTTCCTTATGTATCATTTTGTGTGTTTGTTCGATTATGTAAAAGTGTGAACAAACCCCCAAATTTGTTAAACCTCTGAGTTTTTAGGTTTGTTTTGATATGAATATTTTTAATATGTTACGTACATATGGTTGCTGTTGTTGTAAAGATTTTACGAGAAGTATGAAATACTATGAAGTCTGGTGATGGGTTGGATGGTCAAAAAAAAAAGTTCGCTCAAAATTTTTTTCTAGGCGTTTCCGAGGTCGGGGAGTCCGAAAATGCAAAAAAAAGTGTCCGGGGGACGCGTACGCTTTTTATGTGCGCAGCAACATCTCATAGAAGTGCTTGTCCGATTTTAATGAAATTTGGCACACAGGCTCTAACAGACTTCGCGCAGGTGCCGGTACAAGATGAGATCGATCCTTTCAGTGGGACCATGTTAGATTTTAATGAAATTTGGCACACAGGCTCTAACAGACTTCGCGCAGGTGCCGGTACAAGATGAGATCGATCCTTTCAGTGGGACCATGTTAGGAACCTACGTGTTTTTGTTCTACGGAAAAGTGTAAAAAAAAATTTCATGTCTCAGATTTGGATGAAATTTAAAACATAGGTTGGTATCATAATTGTGCACAAGCCTACCAAGATACAGGTCTGTAACTTCAGGGGGTAAAATTTCCGATTAAAATTTCGTATATTCTAGAGCATATAGTAATTTTTATCTAATTAGCATAAATTTTAGTACATATGATAGTTTCCGTATGTACTTGGTGTCTGTAAAATGTAAAGTCGATACTTCAGTGGGTCCATGTAAAAATCCGTAATTACTTTTCATAAGTTCAACTCTCTATATCTACAGTACCTTTGACCCAATTTTAATGATATTGAATATACAGTTTCATTTAGTTATCTTTTTGATACTCCACACATTTGTAGTTGGTAGGTGTAGTACGTTCATGGGAAACTAATATATGAGCAACTTAGTTTCCGAAGAATATTTGCTTTATGTTCTACAGCTTGTAATTATTAACCGATTTGGTACACAGGTTGAGTTCATGATTCTGCATATGTTGACCAAATTACAGGTTAGTAGGATTAGGGGGTCCATGTTAAATTTCCGATTTCATTTTTTTTTTTTTTTCATATGTTCTACAGCATATAGTAATTGTTAACCGATTTCAAAGATATTTTATATATAGGCTAATTTTGTGATCTAGTTGGCTCTCCTGAAATTTGGAGACCTTCAGGGGGTTCCTAGAAAACAGTTTTAGTTTCCGAGTTTTATATAATTACGTGTTTAATAGCATTTAATTATTATCTGATTTTAATGAAATTTGGTACAAAGGTAAACCTTCTGATTATGCATGTGTTGGCCATGAAAGAAGTTAATACCTTCAGGGGGTCCATACTAAAATTTCCGATTAAAATTTCATATGTTCTAGAACATATGGTAAATATTATTCAATTTCAATGAAATTTTGTACACAGGTTGGATTCGTGATTACGCATGTGTAGACTAAGGTAGAAGTTAGTAGGGTGAGGGGGTCCATGCTAAAATTTCCGATTAATATTTCATATGTTCTAGATCATATGGTAAATATTATCCAATTTCAATGAATTTTTGTACACAGGTTGGATTCGTGATTACGCATATTTATACTTATTATAGTTATTTTAATAATATTATTTATTATTAAAGAAATAAAAATATAAAATTAAATCTATAAATAATAAAGATGAGCAATTTTGAAGAAAGCACTGTTTGTTACAAAGATAATGTTAATTACAAAAAACTTTTGGACATAAATCGCTATTAAACAACATACTACGAGTTATCTGCTCCCCTAGTTAGCAGCTTTTTTTTCCTTATCGAAATCGCGCATAGTCAGCAGAATTTTTTGTTTTGATGATATTTAATACCACCATCATGATGATAAAAGTTTATTTTTTTTATTTTTTAAATTTTTTTGGTAATATTTAATATTTTAAATGTTTCAGTTGACGATTTTACAAAAACATGTTCAAACTTGAGCATTCAAATTAAATCACTAATAATCAAACCATAATAAATATTATGTGCTTCTATAATTGTAATATGTTATGTTGTAGTAAAAATTTCTCACTCTCATTTTTCGAACCAATGAATATAAATATTACAAATTACACTCATCAAATGTATTATATAAAGTATTACTCTGATGCATCAGATTTAGTTATAAACTAACCACTGGTTTGTGCACACAAATTGTTAATTATTTTGTAAACGTGAAATTTTAATATTATATAGCTTTATTATATATATATATACATACATTTTTCATATATAATGATATATAATAATACAGAAGAATGCAAATGCAAATGATGATTTTTTTCCTTCTTATCATGTTATTTTTTGTTTTTTAGGTCGTGCATTTTTAACATCAGAATATTTATATTAATGTATATGATTATTAAGTTTTTTTCATATGTAATGATATATAATAATACAGAAGAATGCAAATGCAAATGATTATTTTTTTCCTTCTTATCATGTTATTTTTTGTTTTTTAGTTCGTGCATTTTCAACATCAGAATATTTATATTAATGTATATGATTATTAAGTTTTTTGATTTGTAATAGATTTTTTTTGTATATATATATATATATATATATATAAATATATAAATTGTTTGTTAGAATAAGATAACAGTTATAACACATAAAATAAACTGATCATTATAAAAAGCTATTGCTGTTGCAGTTATAAACTATTTAAAATAATAAAAATATTATTATAAAAAAAAATATATAAATAAAACTACTGCATTTATTAACATTATAAAAATAGAATGAATAATCAAATGAAGGAAATCGTTCAGAGAGTCAAGTTATCAAGTAATAATGATAAAAATAAAGAGCAAATTCAGGAAAATGTTAAGGAGTACTCCAAAAGTTTGAGAAATTTAGATGCCATGCTGAAAGTATCGTGAAAGGCAGATAAAAGAAATCTGATATGTAGTTGTATATGCTTGCAGAGTGAATTAAAGCAACTGAGGGCGCAACTAGATTTAAGTCATAAAACACAACATCCTAACCGAGCCAATTACAGTAGCAACCATATCAAGTGGGAAGATGTCGAATCAGCTTTTCAAAATCATATTCGAACAGGAGTGATTGTAAATCTTAATCATAAAGAGCCCAATATTTTTTTGTATTATTTCGCTAATTTTTTCCGCCGCCGCATTTATAATATTCTTAAAAAAATAGAGTGCATTAAAGTCAACACTGTATTTTGTGGGGAATTTAAAGTTATGAAAAACAACGAGGAGGTGTTTGAGCTAAAATACATGAATACAAAAACTTCTGCTATATACAAATATTAATGAGTGGTTTTTAGATCATGTAACGAAGCCCACCCTAAAAGATTTGGAAGAATTATCCTCAATCACTAACTTAGGTGTTAATATAAACAAATTTATACCACAGTTAGGATCATCGTACATTGAGCTGCTAAAAGAAATTGAGAGAAAGGAAGCATGCGTCAAGGTTCAAAATAATGATGATGCCTGTTTTGCTTGGTCTGTGTTATCAGCCATACATCCATTTGCTAAAAAGCGTATTACAAAGTATCCTCACTATTCAAAAATACTAAATTTAAGTAACATCCAATTCCCAATGACCATTAAGCAAATACCTAGATTTGAAAAGCAGAATAATATCTCAATCAATGTTTACATTTTGAAGCATATAAAAAAAGAGCACTTTATAACTCTTCCAACATACTTGACAAAAGAAAAGCTGAATTAGCATCTAAACATTTTAATGATTCAGAATGAGTACTATAATGATGATGATTATAATGATGACGATGAACCTACGACTGTAGATATAAAATATCGTTATGTTTGGATTAAAAATCTATCGCGGCTGTTATCATCACAACTATCCAAAATGAATGGTCAAAAAAAAATTTTGCGAACGTTGCCTTCATTACTTTTATACTCGGAATCGTTTGGAGAAACATATGGAAGATTGCAAGGAGATCAATAATTGTAAAATAAGGTTACCTACAACTGAACAATCAACTTTAGAATTTAAGAATTTTAAAAATAAGGTTGAATCACCATTTATAATTTATGCAGATTTAGAATGTTTATTAAAGCAAGTAAGTGATAGAAATAGATATCAAAATCATATTCCTTAGAGCTTAGAGTATATGAATAGGTTATTATGTTAAATGCTCATATGATTCCATATTATCGTTTTATAAGCATTACCGCAGTGAAGACTTTTTAGATTGGTTTGTTCGTGAATTACTACAGTTTGCTAATGATGTAGAAACGGTTTTTATTTGTGATCTACCTATAGACGAACTAACTGAAAAGCAAATTAAGGATTTTAAATCTGCTCTACTCTGTCATATATATACATGATCATTGTCACCTAACCGGAAAATACCGAGGTCTAGCACATGAGGGTTGTAATATTAATTTTAAAGATAGCCATACCATTCCCATAGTTATTCACAATTTAAGCGGATATGACTATCATTTTATTATTAAAAACTTGGCATCAGATATAGTAGGTAGAATTAATTTATTACCAATCAATAAGGAATTTATTACCAATTTACAAAACATTTTTATGATAGTTTAATTAAATTTGGTTTCATAGACTCCTATCGATTTATGACTAGTGGACTTGATATATTATCATATTATTTAACTTCATTCCCTATTTTAAAATCAGAATTTTAAATTCTATCTGAAGAAAACTTTCAGTTAGTAAAGGTGTATATCTATATGACTACTTTGATAATTCAAGTAAATTTTCAGAAATGTTTTTACCATCTATTGATAAATTTTACAATAAATTAAATGATATAGACATTATTACCAGAAATGATATAGACATTAATACGCAGGAGATATTGGAATGAATTAAATATATAAAATTTAGGCGAATATTCTAATTTATATTTAAAGACTGATGTTCTTCTCTAGGCAGATATTTTTGAACAATTTCGGGTTAGTTGTCAAAAAAACGTACGGACTCGATCCCTAACTAATTTACACTTCCAGGATATACGTGGGATGCCATGTTGAAACATACAAACATAAAATTAGAACTACTGATTGATACTGATATGCTTATGTTTATTGAACGAGGAATTCGAGGAGGTCTTAGTCAATGTTCAAAGCGTTATTCCAAAGCCAATAATAAGTACATGGCAAATAATGATCCTTCATTCAGATCCCTCTAAATTTCTAATATATGATGATATTAATAATCAGTATGGCTGGGCAATGTCACAGCCTCTAACATACAGTGGTTTCAAATGGGTCACATGATTCACTTAATGGATATATTTTAGAAGTTAATATTGAATATCCAACGCAATTGCATGATAATGATAAAGATCCTCCATTTTGTTCAGAACATTCTTGTGCACCTGGATCTAAACAAAAAAAAACTTATGGCTACTCTATATAATAAATCAAAATACGTTATCCATTAAGCGGAATTTACACAGTTCAAGTTTTTCATTCAAGTTTCTGTAAAAATTAAATTCGGTTCCTATTCAAGTGGAACTTGAATGAATTTTTATATTTACACGCTTCAAGTATTTTTTTTTTTTAATATTGGGAACAATACATTGAAATGTTTATGTTGCCAGCAAATGATTGGAAAAAATATCGAAAGTGTCAAATCGCAATAAAAATTTTTTTTTGAATTTTATTTATATGTAGTATGCCGTTCAAGTTTTAAAAAAATAGAAAGCATTTCTATTTTTATTTTGTGGGATTCAAGTTTATATAAAAAACACGACTTGCGCATTGTGTAAAATAATTCTACTTGAATGTGGAACTTGAACGATTAATTGAAGCGTGTAAATTCCGCATTACTGCAATTTAAAACAAGCTCTCAAAAATGGTTCAAAGGTTACCAAGATTCATAGAATTATCCAGTTTAATCAGTCATGTTGGCTTAAAAGTTATATAGATTTAAATACAAAACTGCGAATATTAGCCAAAAACGAGTTTGAGAAAAATTTGTTTAAGCTTATGAATAATTCCGTCTTCGGTAAAACTATGAAAAATGTACGGAAACATAGCATTGTTAAATTGGTAACAAAATGGTTTGGTAGATATGGTGCTGAAAATGTACGGAAACATAGCATTGTTAAATTGGTAACAAAATGGTTTGGTAGATATGGTGCTGAAGCTCTTATTTCTAAACCTGAATTCAAAGCAACAACCATTTTTAATGAAAATCTAATAGTTATAGAACTGAATAAAATATAAATATTCTTTAATAAACCAATTTATGTAGGTATGTGTATTCTCGATTTGGCTAAAACAACAACTTATGATTTTCACTATGATTATATGCTTCCCCAATTTGGCTCTAATTGCAGCGTTTTCTATACCGCTACGGATTCCCTTATCTATGAAGTAACCTGCTCTGATCTCAATGAAACTATCAAACGTGATTGTCACACTTTTTTTGATACCAGTGACTATCCTCTTAATAATAAGTGGAATATTTCACTTGTAAATAAAAAGTATTGGGTCTCATTAAAGATGAAAATGGCGGTCGCATTATGACGGAGTTTTCGGTTTAATGTCTAAAATGTATGCTATTCGGATATCTATTTGACAATATTCTGAATACTTTATATTAAAGATGAAGTGAGTATAATATTAAATATATTTAAAATTGTGGAAATAAAATTTGAGAAAACAATAAAAAGAAAGTCCAAAGTTCAACAATGAAAGAATGTCATAAAAATAATAACAATTGGACTAGAACATAGTTATAAAATAGACTAGAAATAGAAACCACAAATCAATCAAAAGCTCATTCTAATCAATATTACCAAAATTGCAATTTGAATAGAGATTATCTTATTATTCAACCAACAGAGATTATATATATCTTATCATTATACAACACTGACATCTGAACGCAAACTACAAAAATTTCTAATTACCATCTTGATAATTTAAATTATTTTGCATATGTTTTGGCGCTGACAGCATAATTTATAATTTAGTAATTACTTCTTAATACAAATAAAATACGAAAATAGATGAGGATAAATAAGTAATAGTTCAAAGTTATCTGAACAACTTGTTGAAGAGTTATCAAAAAGAAGTCGCAAAGTTATCAAGCATTCCCAAAATCGCCGAACGAAGGCCCTGCAAGTAAATTACAGAAAAGTATGGGTACGCAAATTACGTTAGAAGCATTAGAGAAAATGTTCGATAAGAAATTAGAGCCGAAAAATGAAAAATTAAATTTAATAAATGCAATAGTACAGGAAAATATAGAGCTGAAACGCACTAAACGAAGTCTAGCAATAAAAATCGAAGAGTTGGAAGATGAAATTGATAAACTGAAAATGAACAATAAAAGGAATAATTTAATTTTTTGTAATATAAATATAAACGGAACAGATAAATTAGAAAACACTATTGGAGATATAATTTCTAACACTTTAAAAGTCGCAGGAGATATTGGAATTCAGAGTCGTTATACTATTAAAACTATTAAAAATAGAAAGGCGAATGTTATAGTACAATTTAAAAATGCGGATATGGTTTTCTCAATTCTAAAAAAAACTAACTTGCTGAAAGGAAATGAAATAAAAATAACAATAGAGTTACCAATTAATATTATGAAGAAGGAAAGTAAGCTACTCGCTATTCGCAAAAAAATTAAAGAAATCGACTCAAGTAAAAAATATTAAAGTTAGAAGTGGTATGATGATCATTGAAGACATAAAGCTGTTGTGGAGAAACTCTTGCGGATTAGTATGCATGAATGGTGAAGACGGCGTGGAGAAAATTAAATCGAAATTTGCTATTGATGTTGGTGTCAAACTAAAGACATTGCTAAATGAAGATATTAAAGAAATTGAACAATCAACAGCCGTTTGCCATAATAGTGTAAGTAATAATATCTGTAGTTTAAGTATTCTAAGTTATAATATAGGAGGATTAAGTAATAAAAGAATTTTTGTCAATTTTTTTGAATTTATTAAAAAGTAGGAGATCTTTTTTTTATTGAAAACTTTGGTTACTGAACACAAAATAAAGGAGTATGATGGAATTATTGATATGTATAAGCTAATGTGGATACCAGCACAAAAATCAGCAGTCGGAAGACCATCAGAAGGGTACTTATTCGGAATAAAAATAATGAATGTAAGAAATAATATTGAATTTGTGAAAATAAACGGATTCAATTTAATAGAAATGCAATATAATGTGTTCGAGCCGCAGCTTAGGTGTATCACCCGCCTAAATTGGGCCAAATTGTTAACACTCGTTTTAATTAAATAAATTCGAAAATAACCGTAATATCATTAACTTCCTGCTCAAATAATTGCTTTTGCAAAGTTCAACTTATTAATTTCGAAAAAGAGAGTGTTAACAATCTGGCCCAATCTACAAAAAAGAGTATGCAACTAATACTCGGTCTCTTTTTTTATCGAGTCACCGAAGCGTCAACAAGTGCCATTTAGTAATCATCAGTAAATTTTTTAAATATTATCTTGAATATTAGTTTTTTGAAATAATTGAAATAAATTTAATATAAAAAAAAAAATAAACTATTAATAGTACAAATTAAGAATTGTGAAATACATTTAAATTTTTATAGTAAACAAAAAAAAAGATTTGTGAACTTTTAATTATTTCAAGTAAAATAAAAAAAAAACAATTTGTGCTTTTAAAATAAAAATTATTTTTTTTCCAACAAAAAAAAAACCATCCATTTTTGTGATAAGATTTACAAAAATCACGGGTATTTGGGACAACTTAATTTTCTACTTAATAAAAGTGAACCCCCTAGTTTCCCACGCCGGAACATTTGGTCCTTCGAAGTGCAGTAGTGAAAAGTGGAAAAATTAACATCAATTCAACGTCACGTGGCCCCAAGCGCGTGAGGTAAAATCATCACCACGAGGCCCCAAGCGCGTGGATTCAGCAAAAATTCAAATATTTTATCACGAGGCCCCAAGCGCGTGATACAACAAATATATTTCATCAATTTTCCCGTCACGTGGCCCCAAGCGCGTGAGGTAAAATCATCACCACGTGGCCCCAAGCGCGTGGATTCAGCAAAAATTCAAATATTTTATCACGAGGCCCCAAGCGCGTGATACAGCAAATATATTTCATCAGTCTCGTACCACGTGGCCCAAGCGCGTGGACGACGAATCATCAATTTCATCAATAGTTTCAACAATATCATCACGTTCATCAAATTCATCATAGTTTTTCATCAGTTCATCATCATTTTCATCAGCAGATTCAGCTTTAATATCATCAAGTCATCTTTAATTCAACAGCATCAGTTTTCATCATAATAAAAATCATCAAAAAAGAAAAAATTCCAAGTAAGTTATACTAAAAATTTATAGTGCAAATTTTGATCCCAAAAAATAAAAAGTTACCCCAAATTACCGAAAAAAAAATATAAAAGAAAAAAAAAATAAATTAAAATAATTATTTAATATTGTGTAATATATATGAAAAAAAAAATATATATACATATATATATTCAAATAAAATAAAATATTTTTTCCTAAAGGATAAAAAAAAAAAAATTGCATTTCATTTAATTTTTGGAGAAAGTGGTGGTTTTTATTTTATGCCATTTATTGTTTTCTTATATTTATATATATATTGTGGACAAAAATTTTCTATCGGCTAAACCTAATAAAAAATATTTTTCAATATATTAAAGTAATTACGGGTGACCATTTTTTCTTAAATAAAAATAAATAAGATTGGAATAATTAATTATTCTAATTGGAAAAAACAGCTGATTGATTGAATGAACGTAAATAAATTTTTACATAATTTTCTTATGTGTATTATATTTTTGTGGTAGAAGTGATTGAAAAATTGTATGAAACAATTTTATATCAGAATTCGGGTGATTTCACGTAATACAGTGAAATTATATAAATAATTTTTATTCTGAATTTTTGCATATCGGTCCCGGTATTTTATTTCAATTTCGCCATTTCATATTCTAAATTTGTCAGAATTTTTTTTTAATTAATCTTTTATAATTTTTATATACAATAAAAATTATATACCAACACATCGGATTCGGAGTTTTTACCAAAAAATTTTCGTATATTTTGGTAACCATTTGGTAATTTTATATTCAAAAATTACATTATAAATATAATTTATTGGTGATACTATTAATTTCATTCCGTATTCTCATAATTTTAACACGGTTAATATTTCTAATTTTTATATTATATGATAAAGTGCATATCAAAATTCCTATAAATAATATATAAAAAGTACATATTAAAATTTGTACTTTGGTGTAAACAATTGAAAATAAAATATTTTTTAATTTTTATATACAATAAAAATTAATTAACAAAATTAGTTGATTTTTTCTCGAAAAATCACGAAAAATATTTTTTACATCCCCCTCGTACTTTAAATTAATAATATATAAAATTACTCAGATTATCGCTAAGGTACTCTCAATTACTGAGCATACACATTCAAATCAATATAATTGAGGTTTGATAAACGCCAACACAAAAATTCTTTTTTAGGTGCGTTTCATTGGTACAAAATAAAGTTCATATAACTTTAATTAAAACCAAAAATTTTTTTTTAGTTGCGTTCCATTGGTACAAAATAAAGTTCTCATAACTTTAATTAAAATCAAAAAAATTTTTTAGTTGCGTTCCATTGATACAAGTTAAAGTTCAAATAACTTTAATTGGAATTTTTGTTGAAGGTGAATTTCTTTTATACAAAATAAAGTTCAAATAACTTTAATTCAAACCAAATTTTTTTTTATCTCTCTAGTTGCGTTTCATTGAGATAAATTAAAGTTTAAATAACTTTAATTCAAATCAAAATTTTTGGTGGTACGTTTCATTGGTGTGAAGAACAGTTCTAATAACTTTTATTCGCCAATATTTTTTTTTTATTTTTTAAATTAAAAATAAAATTAGTACAATTTTTTTTGAATTATTTTAATTGTGAATTTTATTTTTAAACATTTTTTGGAGATTTCATTGATTGAGTCAATTGTACTAAGTACATATTAACCAACTAATTATTAATATTTTGGTGTTGCATCGGGTTACCAAATATATATATAAAAAAAAAAAAATCTGAGTGTATCTTCGAAGTTTTTATATTTAAGTCGTTATAAAATTAATTAATAAAAATGGACGCATATGACAAATTCATTGTCACCTTTACTACCTTCAAAGATAGTTTAAGCCATATTCCAGCGGATTTAACTCAATTGTCACACGGTAACCTTGTCGCGTCAAAGCTTATGATTACCCAAGATTGGGATGATGTGAGAAGCTCATACCAATCATTTCAAATTACGGCAATACAAACTACTGTACAAGCCGAGCCAAAAATTGAAAATTATAAAACAGAATCCAAGAAAAAATTTAGATCGGCTCAAGAACTCTATATGAAATTTTTAGCGAATATAGAGGACAAAATTTTAGAAGCAACAATAAAAACGGAGCCTAGCTCATCTAGCGTTGCGATAAATCCCAATTCCAATAATTCAGATCAAATTAGAGTACCACCAATTGACATCGACGATTTTTTCGGAACTTATGAAACCTGGCCCGCGTTGCGTGATATGTTTTCAGCAATATTTAAAAATTCAAATACGCTGTCGGATGTTCAGAAATTACATCATCTGCGGCGAAAAACGAAACATGACGCGGCTCGTATTGTACATAAATTTCCTGTTGAAGCAAAAAATTTTACATTAGCTTGGCAAGCTTTAGAGCAACAATATGAAAACAAGCGACTATTAGTCAACATTCATATTAAAAATTTACTAGAAATAGCACCTATTATTTCAGAATCAATTAATGAAATTAAAAAACTTTATGAAACAGTTAATGATTCATTAGCAGCTTTATCTTCCTACGATATAGACGTTATCCATTGGGACCCTCTAATTGTATATCGAGTATTGCAAAATTTACCTCCAGATACTAGAGGTCTATTTGAACAAACCCTAACAAATCATCGCGAAATCCCAACCTGGTCAGATTTAGAAACATTTCTCAAATCTCGAGTACTTACTTTAGAAGCTATAGGGGAAGGGATAAGCAATCAAAAAGCAATACTACCTCAGAAAATCTTAAAATCTAATTCGGTACACATTTTCGCCACAACGGCAAAACCAAGTTTTGACTGCCCTTTTTGTAAGGCGAAGCATTCAATTCGTCAATGTCCAAGGTTCTTAGACAAATCTGTTCAAGACCGACAAAAATTGGTACGTCAGAAAAACTTGTGTCTCAACTGTCTTGCCGCGTCACATCAACTCCACAATTGTCCTAGCCGGTTTAATTGTAGTGACTGTGGCAGACGCCACAATACACTGCTTCATATGCAAGCAACAAAATCAAAAGCACTGCCGCAATCGCAGTCTAATTTGTCGCCAAGCGCTCCTAGCTTCACGGCAACTACTTCTAACAAATTATCAGAACAAGCAGCAACTACAACTGCTCATTCTTACCATACCACTGGTCAACTCCGCACCAGTATGATCCCTAAAAAATGCGTTATTTTAGCTACTGCGATCGTCAAAATAGTGAATAATAACAGCGTCCATGTCGTTAGAGCTCTTATAGATCCAGGATCAGAAGCTACATTCTTAGCTGAATCTGCTTTTCAACGATTACGGATACCCTCTAGTTCCTCTTCTACTCGTATATTAGGCATAAATGCAGCAGAAGGCGGAACATCACAAAAATCATGCACTTTTGTGATCTCGTCACTGATTGATTCGACAGTACGTGTGTCAGTTAGTGCTCTGGTACTTCCCAAATTGACAGGAATACTCCCGAAACAGCCAATTGACAAATCTTCTTTACAAGAGTTAAATTTGTTACATTTAGCTGACAAATCTCTCAACCAACCAGGCAACATAGAGCTTATTATCGGTGCTGACCTATACTCTCAAATCCTTCTAGATGGTGTCAAAAAACACAGCTGATTTGTGGCACAGAATTCGGTCTTCGGTTGGTTGATATCAGGCGTCGCCTATAACTCTGATGTATCATCGTTCTTCAACGGTGTGCAACTCGACAAACAAATTGAAAAATTCTGGGAATCTGAAGAAATTCTTGATTCAAAACCCCTATCCCGGGAGGATCACTACTGTGAAAATCTATATAAGGAAACAACCTTTAGGAACGCGGACGGCCGTTACACCGTGCAACTTCCCTTTAAAGAAAACTTCCCGTCTTCTATTTTTTTAGGGTCCTCGCGAAATATAGCCCTCAGACAATTTTTGAGTTCCGAGAAATCTCTACAGAAGAAGCCCGAACTGAGGGACATGTATTCCAACGTTTTGGAAGAATACTGCACACTGGGTCATATGTCACTGGTCTCGCCAGATGAACGCACCCATGCTGCCCACCCATACAAATTTAACACTTATTACTTGCCCCATCATGCGGTGATAAAGCCCGAAAGCACAACAACCAAGCTCCGCGTTGTTTTTAATGCTTCCTCCCCTACAGTGAACCGTTTTAGTCTGAACGATGTTCTGTATGCGGGTCCCGCTCTTCAGCAGGATTTGACTCTTCTCATTCTGAGATGGAGAAAATATCCATTCGTATATAGTGCAGACATAATGAAAATGTACCGTCAAATATGGATCGATCCCAGTCAAGTCGATTACCACCGCATATTATACCGTAAGACTCCTACAGCTCCTGTCCAGGATTTCAGCCTGCGAACTGTGACATTCGGGGTCAACTGCGCTCCCTATCTCGCCATCCGTACACTACTCCAGTTAGCGGATGACGAAGCTCATAACTATCCATTGGCTTCGCCAATCATCAAACGGGATTTCTACGTTGATGATGTCTTGTCCGGCGGTTATGATATTCCCTCACTGCTAATAGTTCAACAGCAACTCATCGGTCTTCTCCAATCAGGCGGTTTCACGCTTAAAAAATGGTCAGCGAACCATGTCGAATTATTGCATCGCATTCCCGAACCCGACCGAATTTCTGAAGACATGTTGACCCTCAACGAAGATCATATATTCAAGGCCCTAGGCATATTCTGGCGGGTCAAGGATGATGTCTTCATCTTTAAAATCCAAAAGCTCACCAACCATCCGCCGTTTACCAAACGTAAGATATTTTCTAATATTGCAAAGTTATTCGATCCTGCTGGATGGTTATCCCCAGTTGTAGTCCGCGCCAAGGTCCTTTTACAAAACATTTGGAAGGATAATACGGACTGGGATTCCACTGTTGAGCCCGCACGACTATCCGAGTGGAATTCCTTTTATTCTGACTTGCCAAATATTACACACATCACGATACCTCGATGGCTTCATTACAAACCCACATATGAATCTCAGTTCCATGGATTTTGTGACGCGTCCCAATCCGCTGTAGCAGCAGCAGTCTATCTTCGTACAACGGACGCTGACGGTAAGGTATCCGTCCATTTGATTTCTTCTAAAACTAAAGTTGCCCCGGTGAAAACCATTTCGATCCCTCGCTTGGAGCTAAACGGTGCGGTCTTACTCGCCAAGCTTCTCAAGTCTGTCATGATCGGGTTGGAATTACCCTCGTGCTCATATTTTTTGTGGACAGATTCCACCATCGTTCTCGCATGGCTTAAACAATCGCCGGCGAGATGGAAAACGTTTATTGCCAATCGGGTAACCAAAGTTCTCAACGCGGTGGGCGAGGTGCAGTGGCGCCACGTCCCATCCGAACACAACCCAGCCGACATAGCATCGCGCGGCATGCCAGCCTCAGCCCTCAAGTCAAATACACTCTGGTGGCATGGCCCTGAGTGGTTATGCCGCTCTGAATACCGCTGGCCGCAGTGGGAACCCGGTTCCGTGGAAACTGATCTGGAAGCAGCCGCAGTACGAACCTTCTCCACTCATGTGGATGCAAAAACCGAGTTTTATTGTGATACCTTGCTCATGCGATTCTCTTCATATTCCCGAGCTCTTAAAGTAGTTGCCTACATATTCCGATTCTATCGCAACTCCCTCTCCAAACGGCGAGGCACCCCTCGGAATAGCAGTGATCTCCTCAGTCAACAGGAGTTAACGGATAGCAAGTTCTGTCTCATCCGATGCACTCAAATGACATATTATCATATGGAATACTCTCAACTACAAGCCCGTATTCCTATATCGCAACGAAGCCCCCTTCTAGCTCTGAATCCCTTTTTGGATTTAAAAGGCATTATTCGCTCTAACGGACGATTAGCATATTCCGCATTTTCGTATTCCGAAAAGTATCCCATACTCCTCCCTGCGTCGTCTCGTTTTGTCCGTTTGTTAATAGGTCATATTCATACCGTTTGTCTACATGGCGCGAACAGCTTAATGTTAGCTTTACTACGTAAAGAATTCTGGATCCCACGTATCCAATCCATTGTACGTAGCCACATATATAACTGTACTACCTGTACTCTGTTCAGAAAACAGACTCGTAGCCAAATTATGAGCGCCCTTCCTCCGGAACGTGTGTGCTTGAAGAGCCCGTTCGCTTTCCGCCATAACGTGGGTCTCGACTTTGCTGGACCCATCAGTCTCAAAACGCGAAAAGGTCGGTTTAATGCTGCCCAAACGACAAAAGGATATGTATGTTTATTCGTATGCTTTTCTACAAAAGCAGTTCACTTAGAGGCGGTAAGTGATCTCACATCCACGTCCTTTCTGGCCGCCTTTGATCGGTTCACCGCCCGACGAGGCCTTTGTTCGAATCTGTATTCCGACAACGGTACCAACTTTGTCGGAGCAGATCGCCTGCTCAAACTAGAATACAAAAAGGCTGTACGCGACGGAAGTGATCATACCGCACGCGTCTATTCCGTTCGTGGCCTCACCTGGAATTTTATACCTCCCGGTACACCCCATTATGGTGGGTTATGGGAAGCGGGGGTGAAGTCCGTAAAGCATCACCTTCGACGCGTTACGAAATCCTATGTTTTTACTTACGAGGAATTATCTACCGTGCTAGCAAAAGTTGAAGCATGCCTAAACTCACGGCCTCTCACTCCTCTCACTAGCGATCCAACGGATCCAACGTGCCTCACGCCTGGACACTTCCTAATCGGAGACAGTTTGCTCTCTCCTCCAGAAACAGATTTCCTAGACTCTCCCAGTAATTCTTTAAAACGCTGGCAGCTCATGCAGCAAATACACCAAACCATCTGCCGACGTTGGAAAGAGGAATATATTTCACAGCTGCACCAGCGGCCTAAGTGGCGAACGTGCAAGGAAAATGTTAAGGTAGGTGACATGGTCGTCCTCAAGCAGGAAAACCTACCACCCATTGAATGGCGTCTAGGTCGCGTGATCGCGCTGCATCCGGGGAAAGATAGTAAGGTCCGACTAGCCTCCATCAAAACTCAGTTTGGTGATGTCGTCCGGCATGTGGTGAAGTTGTGCGTTCTCCCCATGGAAACCTCACTCACCATCTCAGAAAAGTCGTAACTACCCCTACACTGCAGCTTCGGAGCATATCGCCAATGTGTTTTTTAACCTCAGCTCCTTTTCATTCATTTTTTAAAGATATCACTTAACAGTTTCTACGTCCCTTCAATCAACCATACAGTCCACTATATCATTTTAACTTACTATTATCTTTTCTACAATACAGTCAATACAGTAATGGAATGCATTTTTTTTTTTTCCTTTTTCTGAAAAAAAAAAAAAAAATCAAATATCATGACCCTGCTTTATTTTTATTCCAATCCTATCCTTCTGCACTATAATTTCTAGTTTACTTACAGAAAGCAGTTAGCGAGTTGAAGCGCTTTAACTTCACTACCAACATCTATCGCTGGGAGGAAATGCCCATCGCGCAATGCTACATACTACATGGTACGTCATATCATATTACCATCCATGGTCGACTAATCCATCAACGATGCTGCTCTCGAACGAAAAACCAGTAATAGTAGGATCTTGTTCTGGGGGAGGCCCCAAAATGTTCGAGCCGCAGCTTAGGTGTATCACCCGCCTAAATTGGGCCAAATTGTTAACACTCGTTTTAATTAAATAAATTCGAAAATAACCGTAATATCATTAACTTCCTGCTCAAATAATTGCTTTTGCAAAGTTCAACTTATTAATTTCGAAAAAGAGAGTGTTAACAATCTGGCCCAATCTACAAAAAAGAGTATGCAACTAATACTCGGTCTCTTTTTTTATCGAGTCACCGAAGCGTCAACAAGTGCCATTTAGTAATCATCAGTAAATTTTTTAAATATTATCTTGAATATTAGTTTTTTGAAATAATTGAAATAAATTTAATATAAAAAAAAAAAAAACTATTAATAGTACAAATTAAGAATTGTGAAATACATTTAAATTTTTATAGTAAACAAAAAAAAAGATTTGTGAACTTTTAATTATTTCAAGTAAAATAAAAAAAAAAACAATTTGTGCTTTTAAAATAAAAATTATTTTTTTTCCAACAAAAAAAAAACCATCCATTTTTGTGATAAGATTTACAAAAATCACGGGTATTTGGGACAACTTAATTTTCTACTTAATAAAAGTGAACCCCCTAGTTTCCCACGCCGGAACATAATGAGAATAAATTATTTATATTACCCATTTATTTAAATTTCAATAGGTGGCAGTTTGAATTCGACAATATGTATGATTTTATTAATGAATTTACAGAACAAAATCTAATGATAGTTGGTGATTTAAATGCAAGAATTGGAAAACAAAATATTTTGTGTAGTGAAGAATTTTTTACTGATACTTAAAACAGACAATCCAAAGATGAGAAGATAAACGATAGAGGGTTAAAATTAATTGAACTGTGTTATGAATATGGGTTTGATATTCTTAATGGGAAGACTAAAGGGGATGAAGCAGGTGAATATACTTTTGTTAGCAAAAACGGCGCGTCAGTAATTGATGTAGCCTTAGTAAGAAGAATTTGGAAATAAATTATAGAAAATTTTGAAGTGGTTAATAAAGTGTATACTAAACATTTTCCAATTGCAATTAGACTTAAAACGAATTCAAATTACAGTGAAGAAGAAGTAATAAAACTCATACCGAAATTAATATGGAATTCAGCAAAAAAAGAAAACTATTGCAAAAAAAAATGAAAGTTTAACTAATATTATTAACTGCGAATTGGAAACCACTGAAAAATTAAATGAAGATATAGTTAAAGCAATAAAATCTGCTGCGTCAAATAGTTTTTGAGGAAAAGTTGTATTTAAAGAGAAATGGTTCGACTGGGACTGTTGGAAGAATAGAAAAAAATGTTTCGATTTGCTTAAAGAATGGCGGAAGAATAAATTCGAAAAAAGTCGCATATTATACACTGAAGAAATTTGAAATTATAAGAAATTATGTATAACCAAGAAAGAAATTTATTTGAAAAAACTAGCAAAAATTCATACAGAAGTAAAGGATACAAAAACATTTTTAAAAATTATTAAAACAATCAGAGGCGATAAATTTAAGAAAGGAATAATTTTGAAAGCTAATGATCTAGCTCAATATTTTGATATACAATTCAATCCACCAAATCACTCACTGAGCACCCAGTATGCAGAAAACTTTATAAAATGTGGTATACTAGATACTAATTTCGAATTAAATGAATTAAAATATGTACTTAATAAATGTAAAGATAATAAAGCACCAGTATTAGACGGTATACCATACGAATATTTTAAAAATGCGCCAGACATATTTATTACAAAAATCTTGCAATTTTATGATAAATGTACAGTACTGAAGAAATTCCAAAAGCTTATAAAAAATAAATTATATTCCCAATACATAAAAAAGGGAGCTTAGAGGTAGCTGAAAATTATAGAGCAATTTCTTTTTCGGATGCGATATTAAAAATATTCTGTAATCTATTGTTAAACCATCAAAACTAAAAATCTACTCAACGAAAGCCAAGCGGGATTCAGAGAAGAATATTCTACAAATGACCACATTTTTACTTTGACAAATATTGTGAAATTATAACAAAAAAAAAAAAAAACGATTATACTCTATATTTATTGATTTCAAATCAGCTTTTTATTGCGCAGATAGAAATGCACTCTATTACAAACTAAATTGTCTGGTTATATCAAGTAAATTTGTAAAAATATTAAAAAATTTATACACAAGCACAAGCGCATTAGTATGGAATGAGTAGTAGTTGGGTCACTTTGGCCTGTGAACTAAAAAAAACCATTAATCATCCGTTAATTGCTTTTTTGACACCTTAAAACCTATTAATTATCCGTTAATTGCTTTTTCGACATTTTTATTTAATTGGTTTTTAAATGGATTTTAATTGGTTTTTAACTTGTTTTTAATTAGGTCATTAATTTTGAATTAGTTTTTAATTAGGTCATTAATTTTTAATTGGTTTTTAAATAGGTCATTAATTTTTAATTGGTTTATAATTAGGTCATTAATTTTTAATTGGTTTATAATTGGTTTTTGATTAGGTCATTAATTTTAATTGTTTTTTAATTGGTTTAATTTCAATATTAATTGCTTTTTAATTAATTTTAATTTTGTTTTAATTAGGTGATTGATTTTAATTGCTCACATGTGTCCTTAATTGCTTTGTAATAAGGGGGATCCTTGGTCCTTGTTGTTGCCGCCGTAGATTTTTATATTTTAAAAAAAGTGGTAACTTGTGGGATTTGAACAGCGAATGTGAAGTTTGGAAACTATATGCTCCACCCGCTAAGCCACGCATGGTAAAACAAATTTGTTTGTGTGTTTGTAGATTTGAACCATGGATGTCTCGATCTGTAAACCTACACGCTACCATCTGAGCTATCAAGCAGAAATTTTTCACAAGTCAAATAATGTGTTTTATTCGATTTTGAAAAAATATTTCCTGGTTTAAAATTACGAGTTTTATACAACTGTGTTTGTTTGTTGTGTGTTTATGCGATGAGACAGATTGAACTTGTAAAAATATGATAATAAAAGAAGAGTATTCACCGTTAAAAGTTTTTATTATTATTATTGTTTTTGTTTTGCATTGTAGTTTATTAATATACATATATTCAAAAAATGAATATAATTATTATATAATATTGCTGGATGATGATGATATGATAAGTATTTAATAGTATTTTATACAATATTGCTAGGTGTAACCCTAAGCTGTCAGCTGTACGAAAAAACTTTTAAAAATTAAAAGTTTTCCAAAAAAAATATAGAATTATTAAATCAGTATAAAATGTTTGTAGTTTTATTTAGAATTTTTTTTACATTTAAAGAAAAATACAAGTTTTGTTATTTTTTATTGTAAATGTTTTTGGGCATCAAAATTCTAACGAATTCTATTTCTGCTATGTTCTTTCTGTTAGGATCACGACCTCTGAATATTAGATTATAATACTCTTTGTTTAGCAATTCGAGTTTGTGTCCATTAGTAACAATTTCAGCCAGTCTTGTTGGAAGAAATACTAACAATTTTGTGGGAGTACTTAGATCCTTTAAAGAAACAACAACACCTTTCCCATATTCGGTAGTTTTAAAAGTAAACGCCTCCACCTCATGATTTGCCGATGCTAAAGTCGTCTAGCTTGGTATATTTAATTTCTTCAACTCCAGCAGCTGTGTTCTCAAACATTGTTAAAAAATTCTAAGAGTTAAAAAAAAAATATTATTATGATTATTTAATTATTTTTTAAGGCTTAACATACCATAGTTCTCAAATTTGAATAATATTTATTTTAAAATGCTGCTTGTATTTATACTATGAACAATATTAACAAGTCTCAATAACTTAAAATGATTGTCAATTTTAAAATAATAAATTTTAGTTTTAATTATATTGAAAACACATTTAAGTTTTTAAATCTAACAACCAAATTAATTTTTAAATATTCTATAATTAATTTTTATCAGCATTTTTTTTTTGTAAACAAAGAACTTAAGTTCGTTAAACTTGGCACCTAACGTTTTTGAATCTTAATTAAACACGATTGACATTTATTATCCTAAAGTACTATTTAATAAAAAATTAGAAATAAAAATCCTTTGACAAAATCATAAATAAATGAGTAAACATTTTTAAAGTATGACTGCGAATTAAAATGGATGTCGATTTTAAAATAATAAATTTTAGTTTAAATTATATTGAAGACACATTTAAGTTTTTAAATCATGAATAACCAAATTAATTTTTAAATATTCTGTAATTAATTTTTATAAGCATTTTTTTTGTAAACAAAGAACTTAAGTTCATTAAACTTGGCACCTAACGTTTTTGAATCTTAATTAAACACGAGTGACATTTATTAACCTAAAGTACTATTTAATAAAAAATTATAAATAAAAATCCTTTGACAAAATCATAAATAAATGAGTAAACATTTTTAAAGTATGACTGCGAATTTAAAATGGTTGTCGATTTTAAAATAATAAATTTTAGGTTTAATTATATTGAAAACACATTTAAGTTTTTAAATCATGAACCAAATTAATTTTTAAATATTCTGTAATTAATTCTTAGCATTTTTTTTTTGTACACAAAGAACTTAAGTTCATTAAACCTGTCACCTAACGTTTTTGAATCTTAATTAAACACGAGTGTCATTTATTATTCTAAAATACTGTTTAATAAAAAGTTATCGACAAAAATATCCTTTGACACAAAATCATAAAGAAATGAGTAATATATTGTAGTTATATAAAAAATTCTTTGACAAAATCATAAAGAAATGAGTAATATTTTGTGAATATATAAAACTTAAGGTAATAACCATACTTATTAGGACTCATTAATAAACATCTTTAGAGCTGTTGTATTATAATTTATAATTTTCAAAATGTCGCTGTTTACTTTAAAAAATGAAACAGATATCATGAGTAAGCGTTTTAATTTACGCGGCAGAAAAGTAGAATTTATAATAAATGAAACGCCAGTTGATCGGGATCCCATAACCTGGATAAAATCAGCTATAGAAGAAATTATTGAATATTCGACAAACGATCTTTTACCTACCGATCAAGTAGGTATAAGTTTTTGTGGACAAAATTTTGCGGAACTGGGACCTGGCTGGATGAGCTTCAGAGAAGCCAATTCTGTAACAAAAGCAGACGTGTGGGATCTGATTAGTAAAATATTTCACAGCAAGTGGGAAGGGTTAAAAAAATATACTTTTTGTTTATCGGTTACATCAGTACGAATGCCCCAAGGTTTCGGAAAAACACACAAATATTTAACTTATGATGAGGAATGTGCTAAAAAAAGGGGATTATTACAATTCTTCATAAAGATTTTCTTTGTTTACCAAGAGCACTAGTAGAAGTTATAGCTATAATTGAAAATGACGCAGATAAAATGAAGATCAGAAAAGATGTACACAAGTTGCAATCAATTCGCACAATGAATCTTTTGAAAGAATCAAAAATTCAAATACCTTCAGAAGGTGCTGGTATTACAGAACTTCAAAAATTTCAAGAACATTTAATATTATATAAGATTGTTGTTTATAAATACGGAAATAAAGGAAAAGATGTGTTATACGAAGGCAGTGGCGATGGTAAAATATTAAATTTGTTGTATCACAACAATCACTTTAATGTAATAACCTCACTTACTGCAGCTTTTTGTTGTACTTATTTTTGTAATAGCTTTCATTTTGCTTATAACACAAAATATGCTTATAAGTGTGAAAAAAAATGTCCTATCTGTCTACAAACACCAATCTGTAAAGACGACAACGCAAAAATTATGTGTAACCCAATGTCACAGATATTTTAAAAGTCAGATTTGTTTTAATAATCACAAAAGATCAGGTTTGCAAAATAAAAACGTCTGCGGATTATTAACACATTTTGTAGTTTGTCTAAAAACTTTTAGATTAATTAGAAAACACGTCTGTGGTGAATTTTTTTGTAAAACATGTCAACAACATGTACCAAAACATCATCAGTGTTTTATGAAACCCGATACACGTTCACCACCCAAAGAACATATACTTTTTATTTTTTACGACTTGGAAACTATGCAGGAGAAGATTAATAAACTATATTTTTGTCAAAAATGTGGTTTAAGACAAACAATAATATATAAAAAAGATGATATAGTTCTCTCTTGAGTGTTGTGGGGTTAACACGTATTTTGAGAATTTTTTAGTCAATTATTTTTTAAATTTATTCCAAACTTATTTAGATTTCTATATTTATACAATTTGATAGTTTTTAAAAAAATGCCGTGTATATGTAACAATAAAGTCGAAAGAAATGAAATAAAAGCGCGGTGCACGGATTGCCAAAGTTTTTTTCATGCCAAATGTGTTAATCTCATGCAAAGTGACATAGATTACGTGACAGCAAACAACAAGTTTTTTACGTGCGGCAGGTGTAGCGCTGAAAGAAGAAAATCACTACACACAATTTCTAATGAAAATTTAACAAAAATTAACGACAATTCTTCAAAACCATTAGCAGCATCAAATTCTAAATCAACATCAAATATAAAAAGAACTGGTAATAATAAAAATATTTCTTCGCCAACAGTTATCTCAGATAACGCAATTGTGAACAAAAATACTGATAACAAAATTGTTAACAAAAATATCGAGTTGGTAAATGATATACAGGTTGATGAATCATCAATATCAAATAATCTTTTATATCAAGAAATCACAGATTTAAAATTAATGTTATCAAATTTTATTTCTGAAATTAATACACTGCGGTTAGAAAAAAATATGATGCTAAACCAGATTAATGAGTTAGAACATAGAGTTAATATGTTGGAACAAGAAAAAATTAAAAACTGCATTGATATTGTAGGTATTCCTAATATTGAACCTGATAATGCAAAAAATAAAGTTCTAACATTAATTAATAATGGTTTGTGTGAGCAAATTTTGTATGCTGATATTGAGTATTGTTACGTTAAACAAAATAAGAACAAAAATATTAACAATAACATTAACAATAACAATACGTTCTCTGAGATTGTCTCTTCTGAGAATAAAAATGAAGCTTTGACTAGTATTGTCTGCGTTAAGTTTGCTTCATATGCGATTAAAGAGAGAATCATGAAGAAGAAGCTTTCGGTTAATAAAACAAAAAAATTGAATGCTGGTATTTTTGGTGAAGGGAATGATCTATTTATAAATGATAGTCTCACTGCGTTTTCGAGATCTCTTCTAAAAACAACAAAAGAAGTAAAACTACAGAAAAATTATAAATATGTTTGGATGAGAAATTCTACAATATTATTAAAACATTTGCTGATTTAGATAAAATTTTATAAATATGGATCTTGTAATATTTGATGAATCCTTTAAATTTAAATAATGAAGTAAATTTTGATTTTGGTAATTTTGATATTGTGCCTTCTGCAAATCTTGTAAATACTAATAGTTTTAGTAATAGTAATATTGTTGAATCTAATCATTCAAATCTCCCAAATTTCTCTTGAGTTCATCAGAATATAAGAAGTATGCGTAGTAATTTTGATTACTAGTTTGTGTTTAACAAACTTATTAACTCTTCATAATTTTCCTGATATTATTTTTTTGAGTGAGATCTGGATTTATGACTATGAAAAAACTAATTATAGCATTCCAAGTTATAATTATTTTGCTTGTTGTAATAATAGCTATGCATCTGGTGGTGTAGGTGCTTTTGTAAGAGATGACATTATGTGTGACGTATCTTTTGTTAATTTGAATACGGCTGATATATTAAAAGTAGTATGTGAAATTGATAAGATTAGCTATTGTTTTATATGTATATATAGATTGAATCAACATAGAATAAATGTTTTCTTAGATGATTTTTATAATTATCTAAATGATATAAAATCAAAGAATTGCATAATTCTAGGTGATGTAAATATTGATCTGTTATCACAATCTAGAGATGTCGATGATTATAAACTTTTACTGGCATCTAATGGGTTTGTTTCATTAATTGATACTCCTTTATAAATGATATTAGAGTTACTGATCATGTTATGACAGGTGTTGTTTTTAAAAATATTTATACAAAAGCAAAAGATAAATATGTTAGTATTTCTGCGCAGCATGTTGATTATGCTAAATTGAATTCTATTTTAAATCTTGAATTTTGGAATGAAGTATATTTAGAGGCTGATCCTTCTTTGGCCTTTGATAAATTCATCTCAATTTTATCTACTCACATTACAGAAAGTACATTCAGTACGGAGCATGTATGTAAAAGATTAAAAAAACTTAAACCGTGGATAACTAATAGGGTTCTAATTAAAATTAATAAACGAAATAAATTAAGATATATAGTAGAAAATCATCCAATAATATTCGTTTAAATAAATTCTATAATAAACTTTGTAAAGAAATTAAAAGTGAAATTGAAAGTTGCAAATATAATTATTTTGGAGATAAATTTGAAACATATAAAGGTAATTCAAAAAAAGAGTGGGAGTTAGTAAATCACATTTTAAATAAAAATGGTACGAATAATAATTTAGTTTTAAACATTAATAATGATATAGTTTCAAATCCCAAAATTATTGCTAATCACTTCAATGAGTTTTTTGTAAATATTTCTCAACAATTTGCTTTGGATGATTCTTCATCAATTTATCATGATGAAACTATTATTAATGAACCTTATCAAGTTGAAAGTTTTTTCTTTGAACCTATATCCGCGCTTGAACTACATAGAATTATAATGAGTTTGAAAAATTCTAATTCCAAGACTGCGGACTGCGTGTCTAGTAACATTCTTAAAAAAATTTCCTTCCAGGTAGTAGATGTTCTAACACACATATTCAACAAAAGTGTAATATCTGGTAAATTCCCGGAAAAATTGAAAATTGCTGAAGTTCTTCCGTTATTCAAAAAAGGTAATTCTCTAGAATCCAATAACTATCGACCAATTTCAATATTATCATCTTTCTAAAAAAAATTCGAAAAAGAAATTAAAAGTAGAATTGTCAATTTCTTAGATAAAAATAATTTCTTTCATAATAGTCAATTTGGTTTTTTAAAAGGTAAATCTATAGAAGGTGCTTTAATGAAATTTTGCGAGGAAATATATGAATCTTTAAATAATAGTAATATTACATCTGCTTTATTCATTGATATTACTAAAGCTTTTGATTTGGTTAAACATGATATACTGCTAAGAAAACTTCACAATGCCGGTTTTAGAGGGTTTATTTACGAATGGTTTAAGTCATATCTTACTAACCGCAAACAAAAAGTTAAAATAAAAAATGATTTCAGTAGTCTGTTGGAAGTATGTAGTGGTGTTCCTCAGGGTTCGGTACTTGGACCAATTTTATTTCTAGTTTTTATAAATTCATTGTTTATGCAACCATTCAAGGGTAATTCTACTGCCTTTGCTGATGACACTGCTTTCACTTACTCATGCAAAAATAACTTTGATATCGTCGTCAACATGAACTATGATATTGATTTATTACGACGTTGGTTTAGCAAGCATAAATTGATTATTAGCTATAAAACTGAGTACATGAATTTTAACATATATAATAATACCACCGACGATTTTAATCTTTTTTATCATGCTCCTAACTGTGAAAAATATCCGTTGATTTGTAATAACTTTGCAAATATTGGTAATTCTGGTACTTACTTCGGTCATTGTAATTCAAATTGCTTTAAAATAGAGAATGTTGCTTCATTTAAATATCTTGGACTTTATATAGATTCAAATTTAGCTTGGTCTAAGCATACCACATATTTAAAACAGTATTTCAATAATGTTATAAGACAACTGTATCAAATCAGTTTATATAGTTCTGTTAAAATATCTAAGATGGTTTACTATGCTCTGTTCCAGTCTAAGCTTCAATATGGTATAGTTTGTTGGGATGGTGCTTATTTCAATAAACTAATACAGATATTAATATCGCAAAAACATGCTGTCAGATTAGTTTGTAAGAGAAGTCGACTCTCACCTAGTTTAAATTTATTTAATATGCTTGATATCCTTCCAGTTCGGCATTTGTATTTCTATAAAATAATGAATTTGTTTTTTAAAAAATCAGGTTTTCTTGACATCAGACACACTACTGCTTATAATTTGAGAATAAATAGCAGAAATATTGTTACTGTTCCTCGTTTTAATAAATCACATTTTTGTCATTTCTACAAAATAGTTGCACCCAGAATATATAATAAACTACCTGATGATATCAGATATATCAATAATTTATCCAGATTTTTTGAAAAAATTAAAATATGGTTTTTAAATTTGAATTATGAAGATGTGGAAAGTTTGTTAAAAATTATAAATTAAAATAAATAACGAATTCTATAGTAAGTTTATAATTTGATCTGTTTAATATTTTTTACATTAGTATATTCTATTTATGTTAAACCCCAACCATTGCTCATGTATAATTTGGGAATTTTGAAAGGATAGTTCATTCGATACTTGCTAAATTAGGAAAAGAATGAAACTATTTTATTAATTTAATTTTCTTATTTTTTTTAATATGGTATTTACAATTCTTTAAAAATTTTTTTTATTGTACTTAAAGTTTGTATTTGAATTCATTTGAAGATATTATTGTTTTGTAGTTTTAAGAGAATTAATAAAGAAAATAAAGTAATAATGAAAAAAAAAAAAAAAAAAAAAGTTGTCATCCAGAATTTTGTTAAAGAAATGTTTAATATAAGTTTAAAAAAATTACAGTTATAGCTCATAACGGCAAAGCTTTTGATCATCAATTTATTTTAAATTACGTTATATTAAAAACTAATTTAAAACCAGAATTAATAATGCAAAATTAACAAAAATAGTGTTTAATTTTAACATTACTGAAGAAGTACCCAAACAAAACTTTAAAATTACACTACTAGTGAAGAATAACCCACAAAATTTAAGGGTGTCCTATTACAATAAATATTTTAGAATTAAGTGCGAATTAGGCATATTAGAATTATTACTATTACGCTAATTATGGGAAAGTTATTTTAAGTAAATTAATGTTATTAGATACGGTAAATATTTTAAGTTATATCATGAAAAATTTTGTTCTGCTATATTATCTCTGATTATTTCATAAAACTCTGCTGAGTGTCGTTCTTCTAGTTTGGCATCTGTCCTTTCCAACATGTGGGTTAGTTGATTTGGTTGAGTTAGTTGATACCACCAAACTGTTTGTTGAAGTGGAGTGTATTTTAGCTTGCACGCTTTCGAGCTGTAGATGGTTTTTTGAAATAGAGATAATGCACATTGAAAATTGGCTGATTTTATGGTGACTATTGGATAGTTTGGATGACACATGTATTCTTTATTTCGTCGGTTCTGGCATCTTAATAATTCCATTTCAGTCATTGCGAAAAAATTGTTTCGGTGTAAATCTGCAATGAAATAGCGAATGGTGGTTTCTATAAACACTGTATTTTGTGTTATTGTTAACGGTGTTGGAATTATTTTATATAATTGATAGAGCTCAGTGGCCACCAGTGGTAGTGTTATTGTCATCATAATATAGTTTTTTGTAGAGCAGCCTTTCACTTCCATAATTTGATATAACTCGGTTAAATCACTGCTTTCGTAGGGTATCTTCGTATTTGCAGGAAGATGTTTACGAATGTTGTGTAGCTCACGTTTTAGTTGTTTTGGTGTCAGCAGGGATGGATTCATTTTTCCATGATGAGTGTCATTTAACAGATCGATATTCTTATTTTGCATGTCTTTTTAGTCATTTAATATGAGATTTATTTGAGTTAGTAATGCATGAACTTCTTGACTGTTGGCATACTGATTGAATCCATTGATCATATTTGTTTGGAGTTCGTTCATGTGGTTTTCGATTAACTGAAACTGATTGTTAATATAGGATTCGCTTTTCCTTAATATATTGGTGGTGGATTCTAACACTGATGTTTGATTTTTTATTAGTTCTAATAAATGGTTTTCATTGTTGCGTACATTATAAATCGTGTTTTCTATGTTATCTGCGTATTCTTGATCTAATATGCCAAACATTTTGTTAGCTAGCGTGCCAATTATATCAAATGGAGATTTTCTAACTCGATGAGCCCCCTTTGATGTAATTAATTCGTTATAATGATTAGTTGTGACTAGCTGATGCTCAAGAAGATTTATGGTGTTGTTACAATAAGCTGCGTAACCCTGAATGTGTGCGCACGTTTGAGACAGCCTTTGCAGGTATTTTTCCAGATTATGAAGTTCGTCCCAATAATTTTTTAAATTATAATATACAATGATGTTCCAATCTTCATTTATAATTGTCATGGGCCCCAGGTTCTCAAAGTAGATCCCAGACTGCTTTTTGAATGTTTCAATCTCGACGCTATTTCTTTCAACAGGTGCTCCGTAAATTGGTAAGATAAGCATTGTTAGCAACCATGCTTTGGTTATCTTTGATGGATTTATTGTGATCCTTTTCTTTGGTGGATTTTGTTCGAGTACCTTTGCTTGTGTCCAGTACGTATGTCCCGAAAATATTCTCCGTTTTCGTTGTTGAGGTAGTGTTTTTGTTGCTAATAGCGACACTTGGGATGGAGCAGGTTGCTTGTTTGGTGTTGTGTCATCATCATCGGTTTCCTTGATCGGAAGAGGACATAAGTTATGTATTGCTCGACGATACGTACCCTTTGCAGTTTTCACATCAGCTACTCTTATTAAGCCATCATTACCCTTGATGGTTGACACAATTCTTCCATGTTACCATTGCATGGGTGGTAAGTTGTCATCTGTAATTAACACCAATGTATTGATTGGAATATCTTTGGTTTGGTCCAGCCATTTGGATCGAATTTGTAGTCCTTGCAGGTACTCTTTCGACCATCGTTTCCAGAACTCTTGCTGTATGGCTTGTACCAATTCCCATCTTTTTAATACTCCCATATTTCTTTCATCTTGATTGGGTTCGATTAATGCTGTGAGGGGAGCTCCAATTAAAAAGTGTCCTGGTGTGAGTGCTTGTAGGTCATTTGGATCGTTGGAAAGAGCAGTAATGGGTCTTGAGTTTAGAATAGCCTCAACTTGTACTATAATTGTTGAGAGTTCTTCAAAGGTTATTGATGCAGCTCCAACAATTCGTCGTAGATGATATTTTGCCGACTTGACAGCTGCTTCCCAGAGCCCTCCAAAGTGCGGTGATCGAGGGGGTATGGGATACCATTGAATTCCTTCCTCTGCGCATGTTTTAAGTACCTTAGTTTTGTGCTCGTGTATCTGGAATAGTTCCTGCAACCTTTGCAATTCGGATTTGGCACCAATGAAATTAGTTGCGTTGTCGCAATATATTTTGGCAGGATGTCCACGTCTGCCAATGAATCTTTTGAGTGCTCCTATGAAGCCATCTGTAGTGAGGTCGCTCACAAGCTCTAGGTGAATGGCCTTTGTCGAAAAACAAACAAACACGGCCATGTATGCTTTGGTTGGTCTTTTTCCGCGTAGCTAATAATGAATTTGCATGGGGCCTGCGAAGTCTATGCCGACGTGTACGAATGGTCTGGACGGCTCAACCCTGTCTGCTGGCAGATTCCCCATCATCTGGTATATAGCTCGGGGTTTGGTTAGAAAACACCTAAAGCATTCATGGCAGATTCTTTTTGTTATGTTTAATAGTAGTGTTTTGAAGTGAGAATTGATCGGCTGTTGGGTTCCAAATCATGCCTAATGTTTTTATAGCTGTGTCTTCGCTAAGCTCACATTTGATTTCTCTATGCTCAGGTGGAATGTCTTCTAGGAGACTTATGTGATTAGCGCACCATTTCCGTACTAGAAAGCCTGCGCCTTTCAGCATGACGCTTAATTCTCTTTGTAATGTTTTTGCTTTGTTTAGATCGTTACACCCAGTCATAATGTCATCAACGTAAAAATCTTGTAAGTAGTTGCATATAGGAGTCTTCGTCGTCTACCCAGATTTGACGATACATTTTTGCAATATCCGCGGAAAACACATATTTTGGGAATCGGAATCTTAACAGGATTGAAAAAAATATCATCTTGAATGGTGGGTCCTGTCAGTAATATGTAATTTAATGACACAGTGGTGGTGGTCTTTGCAGATCCATCAAAGACAACCCTTAACTTCGTAGTGCTGCTATCTGGCTTTAATACAGCATGATGTGGAAGGAAGTAGTGGTTAGGTGGAATCCTGTCTTCTTAATTTCTTCCATGTGTCCTAGCTTTAGGTACTCTCGTAAAAAGCCAACGTAATCTGCTTTTAATTGTGGCTGCTTGTTTAGACGTTTTTCTAAATTCTTAAATCTCGTTTCGGCTATAAATTGCGAGTTTCCCAGCCTTGCGTGAGCTTCAGCAAATGGTAATTTTACAATATAACGACCATCATGACCTTTAGTAGTGGTACGCTCGAAAAACTGTTCACACTCGTTTTCCTTGGTCGTAAATTTATCCTGTGGATTACCAACTTCTTCTAAGGTCCAAAACTTGTGTATTTGTTTGTTTAATTCAAGTGTATTGATGCCACAAAACGCTTCTGATACTGTGTCTGAAGTTAAACGTTCAAGTACAATCCAGCCGAGCTGACTGTTCTGTAGTGTTGGTAAATTTGCATGTGGGCGAATTTGACCGATACACATTAGGTCCGAGTAGATTTCTGCTCCGATCAATATGTCTATAGCTCGTGGCTTGTTAAATTCTTCATCTGCTAATTTGATGTTTTTTGGTATATTCCAATTATCCTTGTTAATGAATTGTAACGGCAGATCACTTGTGATTTTCGGCATAGTCACGGCTTCAATATGTGACAAATAACCGTTGATTTTTGACTTAATTTTTAATACATTTTTTTTTGAAATCTCAGAATTGGCAATAATTCCAATGAGATTTAATTCATCGATTTGACCCTTTAATCCGAGCTTTCGTTGTAGTGCGTCAGTAACGATATTTACTTGTGATCCTGAATCGAGTAAAGCGCGAATCTCAATGAGGTCGCCGTTGACGCTCTCAACGTAAATCATTGCCGTTCCTAGAAATATGTAGCTACTTGATGTTTTGCTTTGAGCAGACATGTTGGATGAAACGGTCCTTGTGACAGAATTTGGGCTTGTGTTGTTACCGTCGTTATTATGCTGTATTGCAACTGGTGCTTCTTTCTTTTCACTGTGTAGCGATGCATGGTGTTTCTTCTGGCACTTTAGACAACATCTTGTCGTGCAAGATGCTGCAAAGTGTCCAGGTCGCAAACAATTTGAGCAAAGCTTGTGCTGTTTAACTTTATTCCACTTTTCTTGATTTGATAAGTGGAGAAAGTTAGAGCAGGAATACAGCGGATGTTTTGTCCTTGTAGTCCCAACAGACATTCTTTCGTTATGTCATGTAGATGTTTCAATGCAGCAGCTGATTCTACTTGCTGTGCAGGTTGTTGCAGGTTTTTTCCAGAAGTGTCGTAACCAAAAGTCGCTTGTTTTTCATATCTATGTTGAATGGCCTCCCATGCTGGCACGTAGTTTCTTTCGCAGATCGACATATGTTTAATGAGAGACTCTGCTTCGCCGCTCAAATTCGTTTTTAAGAACCACATCTTTTGTGCATTACCTATATTTTGTTTGTGAACAGTTTCTATAAATAAGTTCTTAAACTCCATCCAGTTTCCATAGTTTCCTTCAAATTTTGGGAGAACTACTAGTGGGAGTTTTAGTTGAGTAGAATTGAACCCTTCATTCAAATCTCCGTGCGAATTTCGTGGAGCAACTCGATTACGCTCTTCAACTAACCGAATTATAAGTTCTTCGACCTTATCTTGAATGTCGAGGAACTCCATTGATGTGTAGTTTAATGGTGTCGTCTATTAGTTCTGCAATCGCTTGGTGATTATCAGCAATCTTGTTAAATTGTTCTGCTATATTATCTCTGATTATTTCATAAAACTCTGCTGAGTGTCGTTCTTCTAGTTTGGCATCTGTCCTTTCCAACATGTGGGTTAGTTGTTGCATATTGGCTCTTTGTGCCTTAATTATCCTTAGTACTCCTGACTCTGGTAGTGGACGCGTAGTGCTTCTTGCTGCTGGTGACGGTTTAAGTCCTAAATCATCTGATGATACTTCTGTTGTAAATGTGAACTCTCTTTTGTCATTCTCATTTTGTTCTTCGATAATTTCATCTTGCGTCTTAATTTGGTTTAAGGCATCCACCATCATCTTTTGATATATTATATAACAGTTTTGTACTAGCTCATAGTACTTATTTTTTACATATGCGTGCTCTTGAAGTTCCTCTCCAACTGTCTTCAAAGTTGTATTATTGGCGTCGAATGCCTTCCAATTTTCGTCTAGGGTAACTATTCTTGCTTCTAAATACTTTCTTGTTCGTCTTGATGGGCCATCTTTTTTGTAGTTGGTATATTGTTTTTGTGATTAATTTTTCGAAGTGTGTTTTCGAATTTGACTACTTTCTGTGTTCCTACTAGGGTTACCATTGAGTCTTTGTTGAATTCTTCTAGTTCCTTTGTTGTTTGTTGTGTTGGCCATTGACGTTTTGGATTATGTAGGAATTTTGGACCATTGAACCATAGATTAGAGCTCAGTAGCTCTTCTGGAGTCACCCTCCTGGAAATAGGATCTGCTGGATTTTCCTTTGTGGGTACGTGGTTCCATTGTTGAACTGTGGATAAGATCTTACCGTTGTAGTCTGTTGAACGAATGTATATTGCCGCACCATACGCCCTTTGTGATGCATCTGCAAATCCGTGAATTTGGACTGTTTTAGGCATGTCCAACACTACGCGTCGTGGCGCCTTAAACGTCTTTAGGACTGGAATTTGCTCTCGAAACAATGACCATTTAGTATGCATGATTTGTGGTATTGCTTCGTCCCATCCTAAGCCGAGTTACCACAGTTCTGACATTAAAATTTTGGCTGTAACAATAATGGGATTGGTCAGTCCTAATGGATCATATACTTGAGAGAGTTCAGCTAATATAGTTCTTTTTGTTATGGCATCTGTCCTTTGCAACATGTGGGTTAGTTGTTGCATATTGGCTCTTTGTGCCTTAATCAAATAGTGATGATGAAATTACATAATATTAAATTTATTGATTCACTGAACTATTTCCCAATAGCTTTATCAAATTTACCAAAAGCGTTTGAATTACAGACCACACTTAAAAGGGGTACTTTCCTCACCTATTTAACACTACAGAAAATGCTGATTATACAGGTACAATAATGCTAAGTATTGTACCTTTTATAATCAGCAATAATGCTGATAAGAAAATATTACAACCCTGAAAATATGAAAACTACTGATAGAGATAATTTTTTGATATGGTATGAGCAAAATAAAAATATTATTTTTAATATGCAATATGAATTAATTGTATATTGTCAAAATGATGTACATATACTGTCAGAGGCATGTCTTAAATTTAGAAACCTCTTATTGAACGAATGCAATGTGTGTCATTTTACCGAAGCTTGTACTAAAGCGTCCACATGTAATTTAATATTTAGATGAAACTTTTTAAAACCAAACACAATTGGTATTTTACCAAAAAATAATTATAAAGAGGGGAATAAACAATCAAAAATTGCAATACAATGGTTGTTGTGGGAGGAAAAAGAAAGAAATATAAATATAAAACATGCTCTAATAGGAAAAGAAGTTATATTGAATGGTGTAAAAGTTGACGGATTCTGTGTCGAAACAAAGCAGATTTTTGAATTTCATAGTTGCTATTATCATGGTCATCCTGAATGCTTGAAACGTAACCGTGATAATCCGTCACATAAACATTCGAATGAAACTTTAAATACACGGTATGAGGCTACAGTTTTAAAAACCAGCCATTTACAGTCTTTAGGCTATGAAATATTAGAAATGTGGGAATGCAGTTTTCGGAAAAATTTGTTAATAAATAAAGAAATGGCATTTATACACAACCACTCATTACTAAACGTAATTTAATTGAATCCTAGAGATGCATTTTACGATGGACGTACTGGTAATACAAGAACGTATTACAAATGCAAAGAAGGCGAAACAATTAAATTTTTGTTAATTATATACTGTTGAAGAGTGAGGTTGTTGTTATTTTGCTATCTTGAATTAATTTATTTTTGTTGAATTCATAATATATATAAATTATGAAGTAATAAATTTGTGATTTATGATAATCGAAGAATGAATGATTGTGCAAAGTGTGGAAAATCCACTAGAAATGAACCTCTAGATGCCCAATGCACAGGTCAGTGTAAAAATTAATTTCATAGAAAATGTGTAAAATTATCAGATTATGATATTGATTTGATAAGCAAGAATGTATGCATTAATTATACATGTGTGGAATGTTTGAATTATTTTCGAACATTACAAGAGAAATATGATGAGATTTTGAAATTAATAAATGAAAGTAATGCTGCAATAATTAAAAGTGTGTATGAGTTTAAAAACGATATAAAAAATGAAATTAATATAAATGCAGGCCCGTTATGTTGTGATAACAATTCAAAGCGGTCACTCACCTATGCAGAACAATTAAAACTGCCTATAATTGTCAAACCAAAAGAGAAAATAAAAAATCAAGCCAGTGCAGAAACAAAAGTAGAAATAACAAATATGATTAATCATTCAGCTCTCCCTGTTAATACAGGGTATCCGCCGGGAAGGTATACTACTTTTTGTTTATAATTTTTGATTAAATGAAAAAGAATGGATCTTATATTGATAAAAGTTTTATTTAATGTCGGCAATTATGTATGGAATACAATATCAGATAAATGTCCGCCTCTGTTAGCCTCACAAATGCGAGTCCTTTTGAGCACATTTTTCATTACATTCTCACACATTTCACGCGGTATTTCATTAATTTCATCACGAATATTTTGTTTGAGTTGCTCAAGCGTTTCTGGTTTGTTTGCATAAGCCTTGCTTTTTAGATATCCCCACAAAAAGAAGTCCGGAGCAGTTAAATCAGGCGACCGTGGAGGCCAATCAACATCACCATTTTTTGAAATAACTTGTTGTGGAAAGACGTCTCGCAGTAATTCCATTGTAATCCTGGCTGTATGCGATGTGGCACCGTCTTGTTGATACCACATGTTAATCAAGCCCAAAGCATGCAGTTGTGGCGTTAAAAAGTTTTCAATCATATCACGATTTCGCTCCCCATTCACAGTTACCGTTACGCCGTTTTGATTTTCAAAGAAGTAAGGTCCAATGATTCCTCCTGACCAAATTGCACACCAGACTGTCACTTTTAATGGATGTAAAGGTGACTGATGATTAATTTGAGGGTTTTCCATTGCCCAGAACCGACTATTCTGTTTGTTCACATATCCATTTAAATGAAAATGTGCCTCGTCACTCATTATGATTTTTTCATGAAAATCGGGGTTGTCATAGGCGAGCTGTAACATCCTATTGGCATATGTACGGCGGCGTAAATGGTCTTGTGGAAGAAGCTCTTGCGTCAACTGAATCTTAAATGGAAACAAATGCAAATCCTTGTGCAAAATTGTGACCAAACTTGTTCTTTGAAGACCAAGCTCCTGAGCACGGCGTCGAATTGAGGTTGATGGATTGTTTTGAACACTTTCTTGAGCAGCACTAATGTTTTCAGCCGATCTTGCAGTACGTTGTGGCCCATGCTTGGGCCTATCACTTACAGACCCTCTTTCTTCGAAATCATTCACTACGACTACACGATAAATAGTGCGCTTTGTTGGCACGTTGTTTCTCCCAAAAATTTCACATAACTTTCTCATCGTCACAGTAATCGATGATTGATTTTGATAAAATGTTTTAACGATTAAAACACGTTGGTTTATCGAATATTTTTCCATAATAAATTTGCCACGTGTGTACTTCACTACTGCCAAATATGAACTGTCAAGACTAACATTTACCAAAATGGCGGCAAAACAAAGTAGTATACCTTCCCGGCGGACACCCTGTATAAACAAAATACAAGAGTTAAAAAAAGATGGTGCTATATATATAAATTGTGCTAATAAACAATCAGTAGAAAAAATTCAGAGAGAGATAGAAAAAGAATTAGGTGAGAATTATTATGTGCAAATTCCAAAAATGCGTAATCCAAATATTTTAATTGCTGGAATGAGTGGAAAATTGTCAGGGGAAGAAATTGAACAATCAATAAAAAATCAAACTAGCTTAGAAAGTAATTATGTGAAATGTCATAAAATTTATAATTACTACAAAAATAAGAATTTGTTTAACGCAATTGTTGAACTTGATGGTGCATTATTTAAAAAAATAATAGATTTTAGTAGAATTTTTATTGGTTGTGAAAGCTGCAAGGTTTATGAGAAGTTTATTTATTTGAGATGTTTCAAATGTTTGGGATTTAACCATAAAGCTGAGAATTGTACTATTGGTAGTTGTTGTTATAATTGTGGCGAAAAAGACCATATTGCGGCGAATCGTAAAAATGAATCAAAAAAAATATGTTTGAATTGTAGTAGATATGGCTTAAAACACGATCAAATAGACCATGACACTAGAAGTTTAGATTGCCCGATTTGTAAAAGAAAATTTAATATAGAAAAAAGTTAAATTAAATATTAGCAATTACAAAATATAGTTGGTGTGTATTTGAATATACAAGGAGTAAATAATAATTATAATGAATTGGAGGAATTAGTAGCAAATAATAATTTTGATTTTGTCTGTCTGACGGAAACACACTTATCAGAGCTAGAGCTAGAGTATTATTTTATATAAAAAATTATTGGAATTATGAAATTGTTGTAAAAATGAACATAGGTCTTGAACTTTGGTGGCTTGTTATAAAAATATGTAAAGGTAATATCAAACTATATTTAGGTGCAATTCATAGATCACCCAATAGCTATCTCAATATGAAAGAAGTAAGGTCCAATGATTCCTCTTGACCAAATTGCACACCAGACTGTCATTTTTAATGGATGTAAAGGTGACTGATGATTAATTTGAGGGTTTTCCATTGCCCAGAACCGACTATTCTGTTTGTTCACATATCCATTTAAATGAAAATGTGCCTCGTCACTCATTATGATTTTTTCATGAAAATCGGGGTTGTCATGGGCGAGCTGTAACATCCTATTGGCATATGTACGGCGGCGTAAATGGTCTTGTGGAAGAAGCTCTTGCGTCAACTGAATCTTAAATGGAAACAAATGCAAATCCTTGTGCAAAATTGTGACCAAACTTGTTCTTTGAAGACCAAGCTCCTGAGCACGGCGTCGAATTGAGGTTGATGGATTGTTTTGAACACTTTCTTGAGCAGCAGTAATGTTTTCAGCCGATCTTGCAGTACGTTGTGGCCCATGCTTGGGCCTATCACTTACAGACCCTCTTTCTTCGAAATCATTCACTACGACTACACGATAAATAGTGCGCTTTGTTGGCACGTTGTTTCTCCCAAAAATTTCACGTAACTTTCTCATCGTCACAGTAATCGATGATTGATTTTGATAAAATGTTTTAACGATTAAAACACGTTGGTTTATCGAATATTTTTCCATAATAAATTTGCCACGTGTGTACTTCACTACTGCCAAATATGAACTGTCAAGACTAACATTTACCAAAATGGCGGCAAAACAAAGTAGTATACCTTCCCGGCGGACACCCTGTATAAACAAAATACAAGAGTTAAAAAAAGATGGTGCTATATATATAAATTGTGCTAATAAACAATCAGTAGAAAAAATTCAGAGAGAGATAGAAAAAGAATTAGGTGAGAATTATTATGTGCAAATTCCAAAAATGCGTAATCCAAATATTTTAATTGCTGGAATGAGTGGAAAATTGTCAGGGGAAGAAATTGAACAATCAATAAAAAATCAAACTAGCTTAGAAAGTAATTATGTGAAATGTCATAAAATTTATAATTACTACAAAAATAAGAATTTGTTTAACGCAATTGTTGAACTTGATGGTGCATTATTTAAAAAAATAATAGATTTTAGTAGAATTTTTATTGGTTGTGAAAGCTGCAAGGTTTATGAGAAGTTTATTTATTTGAGATGTTTCAAATGTTTGGGATTTAACCATAAAGCTGAGAATTGTACTATTGGTAGTTGTTGTTATAATTGTGGCGAAAAAGACCATATTGCGGCGAATCGTAAAAATGAATCAAAAAAAATATGTTTGAATTGTAGTAGATATGGCTTAAAACACGATCAAATAGACCATGACACTAGAAGTTTAGATTGCCCGATTTGTAAAAGAAAATTTAATATAGAAAAAAGTTAAATTAAATATTAGCAATTACAAAATATAGTTGGTGTGTATTTGAATATACAAGGAGTAAATAATAATTATAATGAATTGGAGGAATTAGTAGCAAATAATAATTTTGATTTTGTCTGTCTGACGGAAACACACTTATCAGAGCTAGAGCTAGAGTATTATTTTATATAAAAAATTATTGGAATTATGAAATTGTTGTAAAAATGAACATAGGTCTTGAACTTTGGTGGCTTGTTATAAAAATATGTAAAGGTAATATCAAACTATATTTAGGTGCAATTCATAGATCACCCAATAGCTATCTCAATATGAATGCGAATTTTTTTGTTATTTTTAAAGACTTTATTGATGAATTATGTACAATAAATGGAAAATTAATTATTATGGGGGATTTTAACATTAACTGGTTAAGTGATAACTTCGCTAGAAATAAAATTAGTGAAATAATTACGGATAGTGGTTTAAAACAAATAGTTAAAGAATGCACAAGAATAATAAGCCATTCAAGATCATTAATAGATTACGTAATTGTTAATGATTGTTACAAAATTACTACAAAAATTGAAAATAAAATGAAAATTAGTTATCACGAAACCATTGAAATTAAAGTAGAACTAAAAGAAGTATTAAATAATGAAAGAAAAAGTATAAAAATAATGAATTATAATAAGCAGGAATTCAGAAATCAATATATTATGTCGATGTGGATAAAAAAGCGGAAATATTTAGTTTTACCCTACGAAATATTAGTAGTGAATTTGTGGTATATAAGGAGGTTAGGAAAGATTCAAATAGATGGTTTTCGAATGAGTTTAATTCAAGAAAAATTCAACAATACAAAAAGGCTGTATTAAATAATCATAGAACAGAGTGGGAGAAATACAAAAAAATAAGAAATATTTACATAAATAAATTACAGATTGCTAAAAAAAACTGTATACAAAGAAAAATAGATAATACATATGACGCAAAGTCAATGTGGAGTTCGATCAAATCACTGGTATTGAAACAATCTATATCGGAAATTAATGCAATTATTTGCAATAATGAAAAAATTCAAACTAAGGAATTAATAGCCTCATCATTTAATGAATATTTTGTTAACAGTGTTGTTGAAATTAACAGATCTATACATGTAGTACAATATAAAAATTTAATAAGTAATGTCGAATGTGTATTTAAATTTAAAATCATCACTCTAAATGAATTAAAATGTATATTAAATGAACTTAACAATAAAAGAGACATGAATTTTATAAATGTAGACATGATAAAAGATACGTTTGATCTAATTGGAAATAATTTATTAACTGTTATGAATAATTCAATAGAAAATGGCATATTTCCAGAAATATGGACGGAATCGTTAGTGATACCAATCGAAAAAGTAAAAAATTCGATAAATTGTGAACATTTCCGACCAGTAAATATGATTGCGTTAGAATCAAAGATACTAGAAAAAATTATATTTCAACAATTGGAGCATTATCTTGAAAAAAATAGTTTAATTTATGAATATCAGGGTTCAGAAAAGGACATAGTTGCGAATCTTTATTAAATTTGGTTTCAATTAATTGGAAAATGGACATGCAAAGCGGAAAAGTTATAGTTGCAGTATTCATAGACCTTAGAAGAGCATTTGAAACTGTTGACCGAACAATTTTAATAAATAAACTTAATAAATATGGATTAAAAAATAATGAGTTAAAATGGTTTGATTCTTACTTAAAAAATAGAAAACAGCGTACTAGGATCAGCAATGTTGTGTCCGATGGTATTGAAGTATTACTTGGTGTATCTCAAGGATCTATTTTCGGCGTTCTTTTATTCTTAATATATGTGAATGATATGGAGAAAGCAATTATTTATGCGAAATTACTATTATTTGCGGATGATGCGTTATTATATATCTGGTGATTCGGTTGAAGAATGTATACGTAAGATGAACATTGATTTAGATAATTTGAACTGTTGGTTAAGGATGAACAAGCTAAAACTAAATGCAGAAAAATCGAAATACATGATAATTAATAGTACAGTACAGCATAATGATATTAAAATTCATATATTATTAGACAAAAAGTTAGGGAAATTAAATATTTGGGTATAATCATAGATGAAAAATTAAATTTTAGAAGTCATATAAATTACATTTGTAAAAAAATAGCTAAAAAAATATATTTCCTATCAAAAATAAGATGTAAATTGTCTATGTTAAATGTGATAAAAAAATTTAATACAATATTGAAGCCTCATTTTGAATATTGCTCGTCAATATTATTTGTAATGAAAATATTAATAGATTACAGAAATTACAAAATAAAGCCATGCGTATTAGGGAGTGCAATACCGGAGTGAAAAAATAATACCGGTATTTCGGTACTGAAAATTTTGATACCGGAATCCCGGTATTCAATACCGGAACCAAAAATTAAGAAAAAACACCTATTATGAAAAAATCCAACTAAAAAATTAATAAAAACAATTCATTCTTTAATATTATAATAAAATAAAAAGAAAACAAAAATTACATAGTTCATTAAAAATTAGTTCATGTTTCATAAAGATTGGAAATATGCTCTTAAAAAGCATAGTGCATCTAGACTTTTGTCATTTAAGTTGGAGCGGATTTTTGTGCATATTTGTCCCGCAGCAGAAAATGCTCGCTCTGATTCTGCGCTTGTTGGACGTATTGTAAGAAGGAGATCATAAATTTGCTGAATATATATCCCCCTAGTACCCTCATCTTCGAATAGTGTCATTTCTCTTTTTATTAGTTTGACATTATCTTGAAAAGTATGCGTTTTTTTTCCAGATATAATATAATTAGCTTGTTTTGAAATTGCTTCGTCTAACTTTTGTTTCATTGTCATGATGTTGCCGCATTCATTCCGTGAATTATCTATTTCTACAACTTCATCTTGATCAGTGTCAGAATTATCATTGATTTGCTGTATATATTTTTGTTTAAATAATTGCATTCTGGTTGCTATGCTTACTAGAGATTTTAAAATAGCGGTCTTACTAAGTTTTGTAAAATTAAATTGTACATTTGATTGAACTGTTGTAGAAACTTCTTCTTCTTCGAATGCATTATGCAAATAATGTATAACTCCAGATAATTCTGTTCGTCTTTCATAGATCCTTTCCTTTAAAGCAATTAAAAGTTCATTGCTTAGTGTGGAATTTATTTTACCCAGCTCGTCAAATAAAAACTTAAAAGTCGTGTCTGCTGAAATTAAATTTGAATCTTTCCGACACAAAGCGTCGACGGCAAGTTTCACGGGATGAAGGGCAGAAATAGCTACAGATATTGCTTCAAATTCTTCGTCACTAAAAGAATCTAATTTTAAATCTATAATAGATTTTTGTATACAGCCCTTTAGCATATAAAATCGTTCTAACATGGAAAATAAACTGTTCCAGCGTGTTTTACAATCTAAAAATAATACCAGTTCCTTACCAAATTCAGCTTTGACATAATTTTGCAATACTTTATCGTTCTTTGTTGGAGAACGACGAAATATTTTTACAATTTTTCGCACTTTTTTAATTAGTGGAGCCAGCTCATAATGATTTATTTCTAATATATCATTTTGTTATAATTCAATTGTTAAACCGTTATCATTTTCAATATCTTCATCTTCAAATTCATCCTCTGATTCACTATTAGATTCGCAGTTTGTATCTGATTCTAGTTCAGCTTCGTTTTCGATATTAGCTGCATTTTCAAACACTGTTGATTTTGTATATAAAATTTTTATTACAGCTAAATGAATGCCGTGAACAAAACATAATTGTTGGTCAGCACTGATAAGTGTGCCAACTTTCTTCATAACAGCTGCACCGTCCGTTGTTATGCATACAATGTCATTGTTTAAGGATACACCAAACTCTTTTAAATTATTATCTACAACTTCTACACATTTAGTTGCTGGCACACTTCCAAACATTCTAATTAATCCCAAGTTCCATACTTTATTTTCTGAATGAATATTTATGTTCATGTATCGGTGGTTTTTAACAGAACACCACTCGTCGAATGTCAAGCTAAATCCTATTTTATTTTCCTTCTGGTCTGCAAGTGCTTTAACAAATAAATTTCGAATCTGGTTACTGTAATCAATAATAATTTTACGCATAGTGTTGGCAGATTTCGGAAGTTCGCCTATACGCATCGCTTGTATTGCCTTTCGAAGATCTTCTGATGTGATAAATATTTTAAACGGTAAACCATCATAAGCACACATTCTAGCTAATACAATCTCTAATGAATTATTCGTTGTTTTAAAGTATTTTGTTATAGCTGTACGTGGACCTTCTACACTCGGTCCAGTATCGGCATCGGCACTAGTAGCAGGAACATCTCTCTTAAGAGTATTAATATTGTGAATGGTTTTCATATGAGTATGAAGGCCACTTGTTGATCCGCCACTTGTTTTTATTACTTTGCAACAATATTTGCATTTTGCGTGACTACCTTTCTTTTCTTTTAAAAAATACTGCCAAATCGAACATTTGTCGTCATCTTTCATATGTTTTACAAATTGTAAATTTTCCATTTCTGAGGATTGCATAATTTTTATGTAATTAATATTAAAATAACTTATACTTTTAATCGTTGTAGCTCTTTTATATACTTTTTTCTAATGGTAATTATAAACAAGATTTTTTTTATATAAACTAAAATCTCGGTGCCTGTATCTGAATGGGGTTTCCTTAAAAAAGGCATTGAGTAGAATATAATGAATTAAAAAATTGATTGAAGGAATAACACAATTTTTTTTATCGCCTTTACACTACTTTTGTTTTCCAATTATTTACCTCCATATTCCATAAGTTTAACTTGCTTCACCTTTTATTCTGTAATAATTACCTCTTTGCTAAAAGAAAAAGTCATTCACAGAATTGCATACTTTTTATTAAAAAAAACCCAAAATTATTCAGTAACATTTACTAAAATAAAAAAAAATTCATTGATTATTTTAGTTATTCCTAGAATTATTATCTTTTTATTCTGTAATTTAAAAAACGCATAATAGGGTAGGTAGATTTTTTATCCAGTAATGTTTAGTTATTAATAGTCGGTAATAAATAAACAATAATGTTTACCTTTTTGACCAAAAAATTCCCATTTACAGTTTATAATATAATATTTACCTCTTTTTAAAACAAAATTCATTGTAAAATTTATATTATTATAGTAAATGTTATTTCAAAATATTTTTTTTTTGTTTTCAGATAATTAAGAAATTAATATCGAAATACCGCGGTATTAATACTTTAATACCGGTATTGAATACCGAAAATATACTCTCGGGATCCCGGTTTTCGAGATCCCGGGATCCCGGTATTGCACTCCCTAATGCGTATTATACTGAAAGTAAACAGGTACACATCAAGAAGTTTTATGTTAAATTCATTAAAATGGTTGAGTGTTAGTCAAAGAATTAAAATGAATGTATTAATATTAATTTTTAAAATGAAAAATGATATGTTGCCTAAGTACTTAAGTAAAAGATTAATTTATTTAAGAGAATGGCATAGTCATAACTTAAGAAATATTGCAGATTTTAGATTAAATTCAGTTAGAAATGAAAAGGATAAGAATAATATTTTCTATAATGGTTTAAAATTATACAATAGTCTACCATTTTAAACAAGAACAAAGTATTATTAGATTTAAGAAAAAATTAGTGCCATATTTGAAAGAGAACTTTAACTTAATTTAAAATTAATGAATTTAAAAAAAATTGTTTTTATATTATAATAATAGTAAATTTACTAAATAAAGGAACAAATAAATAAATATATTGACGTATGTTCTTTATATCCTTGAGTATGTAAATACGGAAAATTTACTATTGGATACCCTGAAATTTTTGTAGTCAATGAAGTTGTAAAAATCTTGATATAAATAAAACAGAAGGAATAATAAAATGTAAGATTTTACCACCAGATAATTTATATCACCCCATATTACCTAAGCAAAACAACAAATTAATGTTTACTTTATGCCGAAAATGCTCTGAGCTACTAAAAATCGATGACTGTATACATAATGATGAAGAAAGAGCTCTATCTAGTACATGGATTATTGCAGAATTAGTAAAGGCTATTGAAAAAGGTTATAAAATAATGGAAATTTATGAAATGTGGTCATATAAAACAGAGCAATATGATTTACTAACAAAAACATGAGGACTTTTTACAGCCATGATGAATAAATTTATAAAAATGAAACAATCCTAAAATAATTTAAATCAGGGTTCCCATCTAATTGTACAACACAAAACGAAAAAATACTTATATTGAGGAATTTCTCAATAATGAAGGAATTCAACTGGAGTTCAGGGATATTGTAAAAATTGAAGGGTTAAGATGTTTGGCAAAACTAATATTAAATTCATTTTGGGGTAAATTTGGTAAATGTGAAAATTTACCACAAACCAGCATTTTAAATAAACCAGACGAACTGTACGACATGATATCAGATTCTTCAATCATCATAAATAACATTTTGCCGATAAATGAAAATACCCTTATTATAAATTGGGAACATCGAGAAGAAACACAAACACCATAGCGACTGCAAATGTAACCATAGCTGCCTATACTACAACACAAGCAAGGCTGAAATTGTATAGTTATTTAGAAAAACTTAGTAATAGAGTTTTTTATTACGACACTGATTCGGCTATATACATAAACAAAGAGAATGAATATGAGCCTCACACAGGTGATTCAGAGTTTTTTCTACAAATGAGAATGGCGTAAAAACAGTATGTAAAGTGAAAGGTATATGTTTAAACCATAAAAAATTACAATTGGTAAATTTCCATACAATCAAAAACATGATTGTTAATGAACAACATCAAGAACCTGTAAAAAAATTCGTCGAATAAAAGATTTTGCTGTTGTTGTATCTGAAATTAAAACATACAAACCACTATCTACAAAACGAAAGTTTCTCACAGATTATGATTCTCTACCTTATGGCTACAAAAAAAAAAAAATATTAAAATATTTATGTTTGCAAGATAAATAAAAAACCTAAAATAATTTAAATAATCTTTTATTTTAATATTATTGTTAAATTGTTTTTTTATAATTGAAATCTTAAAAATATATAACAGGGTCAGCTTGATTTAGCACATAATCTTCGCTTCTGTATTCGCCAATATCTCGCAACCGTTTTTTAATTTTTAGTTGCAGATGTGCTATATTGGAGAAATCAATGTTAGTCTGTGTAGAGTACAATTCGCGAAAATCACTCAATAGAGTCCTCATGCAGTCTATCCACGATTTATTTAGGATGATACATTTTTGGTTGTCCGTTAGGTTTTCATCCAGCCAGGCCAATTTGCAATCATAATCGACCTTTACATTGTATCCAATGTCAACAATTAAACGCGCTTCATAAGTGACGTAATCTCTTTGCTCTTTTAACTGGCTGTTTCTTATTAAGAGTCTTGCTGGTCCTCGTAAACTATCCAGTTCACTACGTTGTTGTTCAAGGAATTTCTACTTGCTCCTGTGTAATGCTGCATTATTATAGCTGTTCTTTTAATAACTTTTTAGTTGCTGCTTATAAGAAACTGACGATCCAAATCTTATAAATTGTTGCTTATATATTATTAATTCAATAATTTTTTATACCAATGCAAAATTATTAAAAATTTAAATAATTATTATATCCCTTGCAAAATAATAAAAATCTTTTTTTATCATACAAATGTGTAAAATTAATATCCATTAATTGCAACATTTTTTTTTGTTCAAATGAGCAATATGAATATATCACAATATTTTTAAAATAATGAAATTAACATATAAATGAGGCAATTATTTTAGTTTTAACATATTTATTATGAATAAAATAATCATAAATTTTTGTTTTTATATCCATGCAAAATTATAAAAATCTTTTCTATCATACAAAGTTGCAAAATTAATTTGGTGCAAACATTTTTTTGTTGTAAAGATCAATATCAGTATCACAATATTTTTAAAATAATGAGAATTAACATATTAATAATGTAATTATTTTACTTTTTAATAGTTATAAAATATCTTTTTTGTCAATCCATGAATTGTGTGTAGTGTCAAAACCCAACCATTTGACAAATACTTTATTACCTTGCTGCCGGATAACTTTTTCAACAAGATATTCGTCCGGATGTTTTGTTTTTTGCAATTCAAGCTCGTAAAAACCACCGATTATTGAATTATCTTTATAACCAACTAACTAAAAACTTCAGTCAACCAATTTGGTTCAATCCTTTTAGAATACGTACGAAATCGTTAACTTTAAATTTTGCTTGTGTAAACTTAGGATTGTTGTAAATTGTTGTCATTATATATTTTTCGTTTTTCTTTGTTACTTCATATGGTTTCAGTTTTATAGTGCGATGTTTAGTATGATTGTTTATTTATTAAATCATTTAAAAATAAAATCCTATTATAATTGCCTAGTAAACTAAATTCTTTTTATGGCATTCATAACATCTATTCCGCTTTTTGATTTAACTGGTTCTGCATAAGCGTATTTGGAAAAAAATATAAATAACTGTAAGGAGGTTGTTAGCTTTTTTCGGTCTTCAAAAATGGAATTTTTCAGTTTCTGTTAGCAATCAAACTCCAACTAAAACACAATAATTTTTCTTTTAATTGTAAGTTTTATTTATTGGAGCCTTTTAGATATGCTACAAATTTCCTGAAATTATGATATTATTATAACTCATAACAAATATTAATAATAATAAGTATAATAAGTATACTTTTAGTTTTCCAGTTATTGAATTATTTTCCTGATACTAACACACTAATTTTTTGTCCTTTCAACTCAAATATTTAAGAATAATAATTTTATAATAAATTTTCTGACAAATAATAAAAAGACAAATAAATAGAATTAAATAAAACTTTTAAAAATCTAAGTGAAATCCCTTCAAGCAATTATACATAAAAGTTCAGGCGTTTCACTGTTGTCTAGGATATGATATATGATCCTCACAAGCGGTAACACTCCCACCCGGTATGACGATACCATCTTCTATCGGCTTACCTGTTGCTTTGGCTTTGACATCCAACACGGCTAACTTTACTGCTGGTCTCTCATAAATTCCGGTAGATGTTTGAACAGATGCACTTCGTACTTGACCATCTTTACTTTTTTTTTATTTTTATTACCCTTCCTTTTTGCCAGACATTTCTGGAACAATTTTCATCGACTATTATTACGATATCACCTTCTTCAATTGGTTTTACTGGTTGAAACCATTTAGTTCTTCTAGTTAAATTTGGTAGATACTCATGAACCCAGCGCTTCCAAAATTTATCTGCATATCTTTGCGACATCATCCAATTATTTCGAAGTGCCTCTCGATCATCTTTACATTCACCCAACGGTTTGATACCACTAGAACTTCCCAGTAGAAAATGGTTAGGTGTTAACGCTTCAGCATTTTCATCCTCGATTGGTACATATGTTAAAGGGCGTGAATTTATAATATTCTCTACTTCTGTTAACATATTTTTTAATAACTCATCCGAAGGATTTCTAGGAGGCATTATTTTATATAATGATTTTTTCACAGACTACCTCCAACTACCTCCCATGTGTGGTGACGCTGGTGGAATAAAAATCCATTTACTTATTGTAGTTGTAAATGCTTCAGCTAATTTGTCATTATTAATATTTTTCATAGCTAATTGAATTTCACGATCTGCACCATGAAAATTTGTACCATTGTCACTATAGATCTCAATTGGTGTTCCCCTGCGAGCCATAAAATTACGTAAACTGAGAATACATGAATCAGTTGTCAATGAATGTGCAATTTCTATATGAATTGCACGAATAGTCAAGCAAGTTATTAAAACACCCCATCTTTTTTCTGTTCTTCGACCAATTAAAACGGTTATTGGACCAAAATAATCTATTCCAACATATGAAAATGGTCTTGTAAACGATGATAACCTTACTGATGGTAAATCGGCCATTTCCGGTGGTTTCGGTACAACATTTTTATTTTTACACAACTTACTGACAATTTTTATATACAGTTTTTACTGCTGCTCTCAACCTTGTTATAGAATAGATTTGGCGCATTTCATTTACTACAGTTTCATGGTTTAGAGTTTAGATGATGATATTTTTTATGATACGAGGTTATTATGAGCTCTGTTATATAATAATTTTTTGGAAGTAAGATTGGCCGTTTAGTGTTACTGTTTACGTCCACAGCCGCATCAATACGTCCACGAACTCGTAAAACACCATATTCATCTAAGTACGGCGATTGTTTATATGTTAAACTTGATTTATTTATCATCAACTTTTTATCATCTGAAAGCAATTTATTTTTTGTTAATATCATTACCTCTTCACGAAAACCATCCTTTTGAGCTTGGCGATATAGATGATTTTCAGCTTGTAAAAAATTATCTTGTGAAAATGGACCATTCAGTCTATCCATCTTATTTCTTTTAAGATTATTTAGAAATCTGTATACATAACATACTGTTCTTAACAGCCGACACCATCTTGAAAATCTCTCCGGTTCTATCAGGTTTTGTAAAATAACAAAATCATGTTGTAAATGTGTTCTTATTTCTTCATTTGTTGTTGTAAATTCGACTTCATTATTTGGCCACTGTTCTTTTGGTAAACGCAGAAATTCAGGTCCATTAAACCATCTGTTATTTGAATTAAAGTCCGGTATTACTTTCCATTTTGTAGCTTCATCGGCTACATTTAACTTAGTGGATATCCAGCGCCACTCGCGAACATCTGTTGATTCTAGAATCTCGCCAATACGGAATGCGACAAATTGACGAAACTTCCTTTGGTCCGAATTCAGCCAGCACAAAACTGTTTTGGAATCACACCAAAAATAACGCTCAGTGAATTTTATCAAATGACTAGACTCAATATTGGCAGCTAAATGTGTACCTAACAACGCAGCTTGTAATTCAAGTCTAGGTATAGACAGCATTTTGATAGGTGCTACTCTAGTCTTAGCTCCAACAAGTGAACATTCATTTTCATGATCATTACCAATTCTTAAATATTCTACAGCAGCATAAGCATTTTCGCTAGCATCTACAAATATATGTAACTGTATTTGATTTTTATTTAGTGATATATCAGATGTGTAACATCTTTGAATTTGAATATTTTCCACTAATGGTAGAACTCTCATCCACTCTAACCATTTTTTATATTGATAGTCATTTATTTGATCATCCCAATCTATTGATGATGTCCAAATATCTTGAAGTAAAATTTTTAAGTAAATCAAGAAATTAGCTATCAAACCAAGCGGATCGTATATTTTCATTAGAATACGTAATACGTCACGTTTAGTTGGACAACGTTCTCCATTTAAAATATTGGCATTCATTTTACTATATTTAAGAGAATATGTGATTGTATCTGTTGAAGTAGACCACCACATTCCTAATACTTTTTCAGTACCAATTTCCGGATCAACATTTAAATCTTTATCAGCTTCTTTAATTTTTTCACCAAGAGCTTCTAAAACTTTATTCGAATTTGAAATCCAGTTACGGATTTCGAATCCACCTTGCTGATGTATAAATTTAACATCTTTGGCTAGTTGGATTGCTTCTTCTTCTGTGTCTACACTATCTAACAGATCTTCTACATAATGATTATCAATTATTGCACTTACCGCTCTAGGATAATCATTGATGTAAGTACGTGCATTTTTATTTTTAACATATAGAGCACTAGCGGGTGAACAGGATGCTCCAAATGTCATCACATCCATTACGTAGACGTCAGGTTCATCATCTGGGTTTTTGTCGCCATAAAAAACGTTGTGAATGTTGATCTTGTTTTTTAATTAAAACTTGATGAAACATTTCCCGAATATCACCACAAATTGCTATCTTTCTTTCGCGGAACCGATATAATATTGCTGGTAGTGAAGCTAATTGATCAGGACCTTTTAACAGCATGGAGTTTAATGACACTCCATTAACTTTTGCTGCAGCATCCCAAACCATTCGAAATTTTCCAGGTTTATTTGGATTTGTAACCGTGAAAATTGGTAAATACCAACTACGTGGATGATTCATTTTTAGATCATCTTTTGACAGTTTATGAATATAATTTTTTTTTTCATATTCACCAATGTTTTTTTTTAAACTTATGGCCAATTCTGGTTCACGCAATATTTTCTTTTCTAAACATTCCAATCGACGTTTAGCCATTAATAAACTATCTGGTAATGTAAAATGATCAAACTTCCAAAGTAATACAGTTTCAAAACGTTGACCTATTTTCTTGGTAGTTGATTCCATTATTGATAAACATCTTTCATCGTCTTTTGAAGTCAAAGTTTTAATTGGTACTCCAACTCCCTGTTGGTCCATTGAAATATATTGCTTCACCATTTGTTGTATAACTTCATCATTTGCCTTTTCACATTCACAAACATGGAAACCGTTAAATTTGAAACCGATTTCTTTAATTTTATTTTGAAGTGGACCATATACATTCCAGCCAAGACGCGTTTTTACTGCTACTGGTTCATTACGACCACCTTCTTTAATTTTAAAAGTTGCACCTAATTTCGAATTATCTAAGCCAATTAAAATTCGTGGAACTGCTTCATTATATGACATAATAGGCAGTCCTTTTAAATACAAATACTTTTGAAATAATTCATCAGCTGATAATGATTGAATTGGCAAATTTAATTTTTCTACAGTACGAACATCTGTTATGGAATATTTCGCATCATTTGTATTTAAATTGCTAATTTTTAAATTTACTCGCTGTGAATTCTCTTCAATTCTATGGTTATTGGCAGTCCAACGCAAACATAATGAATCTCGTGGCCCTTGTAATCCTAATTCATCAGCTAATTTTTGTTCCATTAAAGTTATTGATGACCCTTCATCCAGGAATGCAAATGTTTGAACCTTACAATTTTCACTATACAAAACTACTGGAATTATCCGAAATAAAATTGTTTGATTAGTCATATGATGTGTGGTACAACTGTATTTACTGCATGAAGCCTGACTTTGTTCTATTACTTGTTGTTGATTTGGAAAATCTTTGTTATCATTATGTAATAAAGAATTGTGTCGTCGAGTACAGTTACTTTTTCCACATAATTTATCCAATTTACAGTTTCCTTGGTGTGGAAATAAACAAATACGACAAAGCTTATGTTTGTTTACAGCTGTCCATTTCTCATTTAAAGTTAAATCTTTAAATTTTTGACAATTTGTTACTGCATTACATAATTGTTGACATATACAACATTTTTTCTTTTCATTTTGTTGGTTGAACTTTTTACTATACTTTTGCTTACCAACTTCTTCAGCATGAGTATAAACATAATTTTTATTTATATTATGGCTTCTATTATCATTTTTTTTTATATCCATTATTGTTTTTGTAGGATTGTTACATGTTACTTTACTAAGTTTATTTGATACATTCGTTAACCAAGTACTAAACAATAAAATATTAGGTTCAGCTTCTAACTGCATAGCCCAAATCACCCTTAATTCTGTGGGTAATTTATTAACAAGTTCACGCAACAATAATGGATTTGCTAAATGATTTTTAAGATTGGCTGCTTCCATTGTAGCACACAAATTTTCTACTGCTAGTGCATATTTCGTTACAGTTTCAAATCTGTCATATTTTGGTGCTGGTTCAGTTCTAATTTTATTTATTATTGTATCAATAATTATTTCGGGATTACCATATAATGTAGTTAATGTATTTATAATATTTGGTACATTTGATGGTAAAATCAATCTGCTTCTAACTGCTTCCAAAGCATCCCCTTTTAATGCCTTTCTTAAGCGACTTAAATTTTCAATATTGGTAAAACCACAAATTTCTGATGCCATATTGAATTCAATCTGCTTCTAACTGCTTCCAAAGCATCCCCTTTTAATGCCTTTCTTAAGCGACTTAAATTTTCAATATTGGTAAAACCACAAATTTCTGATGCCATATTGAATTCGCTAATAAATAATGGTCATTCTTCTGGGCGACCATTGAAATAAGGTAAATCTTTTGAAATTACCTGCCTGGAATTTATCTGCTTTTGTGTTAGCGATTGTTTCATTTGATCAGCACTATTGATTAATTGTTGTTGATTATAATTTATTGGAACATTAATATTTTGATTATAATTTCTCGGAACACTAAATTTTGTAGAGCTGTTAAACAATTCATTATTTTCTTTGTTTTCTATGTTCTTCCTTTCTATTATAGTAGGAGATTCAGTTTTTTTCATTTTTGAAAGTGGTTTAAGCCAATTATCAACCTTATTATATATTTCATTTTCGTCAATATAACTTTTGTGGCTACCACCACAATACTTTTTTGTTTTAATAAATTAAAACGTCTTTCTAAAATCTCCTTATCACGTTCTTCGTTCTTCTTTAAAATTTCACGTTCTTTTGCCAACATTTCACGTTCTTTTTCTTTCCTTTCACGTTCCATATCACGTTCCTTTTCTAATATTTCACTTTCTCTCTTTCGATTCTTTTCTTTCAAAGCTTGTTCCATTTCTAATTTTTTCAGTTCTAAATCAATTTCTACTGATTTTCTCGACATTGAGGAAACTATTGATATATTTTTATTAGATGTATGATGTGAATTCTTATTTAATCTTCTTATACAATTTTCACATAACCATCTTTTTGCAGATACTTCATTATTTACACCTGCACAGCTATAATGGTACCAATGTTTACAGCGTTCACATTCTACCATATCTTCAAATGAATCTGGCTTTATACATTTATTGCAACTATATTGCTCATTTGCACTTGGTATCGACATTTTACCCTTGATATTTATATTTAAAATATAAAAGAAATTTGTAGAATGTTAGCTTTTTTCGGTCTTCAAAAATGGAATTTTTCAGTTTCTGTTAGCAATCAAACTCCAACTAAAACACAATAATTTTTCTTTTAATTGTAAGTTTTATTTATTGGAGCCTTTTAGATATGCTACAAATTTCCTGAAATTATAAATATTATTATAACTCATAACAAATATTAATAATAATAAGTATAATAAGTATACTTTTAGTTTTCCAGTTATTGAATTATTTTCCTGATACTAACACTAATTTTTTGTCCTTTCAACTCAAATATTTAAGAATAATAATTTTATAATAAATTTTCTGACAAATAATAAAAAGACAAATAAATAGAATTAAATAAAACTTTTAAAAATCTAAGTGAAATCCCTTCAAGCAATTATACATAAAAGTTCAGGCGTTTCACTGTTGTCTAGGATATGATATATGATCCTCACAAGCGGTAACAGAGGTATTTGTATCCTTTGTTGGATTTTGCAAATGGAATCATTTCCACCAAGTCAATCTGCCACGTATCATTAAGTCCTTTCTGTTTAACTTGACGTCTTTTGAAAATGCAACTCATTTACAATTAACTTTTTACAATATCCCTGAACTCCAGTCGCCTTACAACTAACTTAAAAACTAAATATACTTAGTTTTATAACATTAGTCAAAGTACAAAGTTGTTTTTTAACATGGTTAAAACAATAATTTTTTGTTGATTATCAATTTGTAATTGGTAATGGAAAACAATATTTTATAAAAGAAATGGCTACACTAAAACAAGGATCTCTATTATCTGTGCTTTATTTATTTAAACCACCATTTATGTAAATGAAATTCTACAACAAAATTACTACAATAGGAAAAATGTACATGGTCTAGAATGGGAAAGCAGTGTTTTAGAATATAACAGTTTACCATTTATATTCAAAAATCTGGAGCCATATACCATTTTTGTAAAAGGAAAACATAAGAAAGATATACTTCATAAATATTTACCAAATACAACTACAATTGTGGATTTAAATCTTACTATACCTAGATTGGGTGATTTACAAAATTATGGTGTACATTGCATGGTTCGCTCCGCAGAACAACAAATTTTGAAAAGCTGCGCTACCCAAAATTGTTTTAATATAATAAAATTGATTTTTAAGGAAAAAATTATTGTTTATTTAATTTCTTAAAACCTATTTTTGTTTAGTTTAAATTATTGTCAAAATGGAAGCACATATTTCCAAAGATGCTGGCAATTTGCATGTTGCATATCATTATTTTCTGAACAAAGAGCAGACAGAAAAAAATTCATCTGAAGTAGTGGTAATTTTACTTCGAAGTAGTGGTAATTTCGAAGTTTGATAAAGCTCCAATGATTTTTAGTTATAGTCTTTGGAATATGTTTATACTTAATATATGCAATGATGACGAAATTGATAATTTGACATTTTTGCTAAACAGCGGCGAATGGAGGCAGGTCAATGACATCAGGGATTTTATAACCAGTCATGCATATTTTAATTATATAAATGAAATATTTGTAAAAGATTATGTATTAAAATATTTTAAAAATTGTGAAATTTATAACATAAAAATTGACAAGACAACATTTATTTTTGCCAAAATTTAATAACTTATTTAATTTTTCAAAACTTTTTGTAGAAATATCTTTACTATGTGCTGAAAATGTAATAAATGAATAAAAAAAACAATTTTCGGATTTTATTTATATTTTTATTTGTCCATTAAAAATTACAGATTTGTTACTTAGTATAAACTAAAAATATTTTACGAAACATTTTTCAAATAATTTTATCATTGTTGCTGAAATCAGTGGAACTGAAGTTGCTTAAAAATTTCTTTATTGAAATACCTCGGCACCTGTAATATTATGTATATAAACACATACAGTTGAAAAGTCTGCTTGTAAACGTTTTGAAATTCTTATAAAATATTTCTGCTTAGAATTCTGATTGATTTTTCTTATGATATTTGTTTTTATTGTTTGATTTCCATAAGAATCAAAATATTCGGCACATTCCGCTTTGGGAATAATTTCTTATTATTATTAATCATTTTAATGTTCTACCACCTTTTACGGTCGCCTGTTGTGTAATAAAATTAATTTAGTTTGTACAGCTATTTATAAATTTGTGTACACATTTCGATTCCTGTCAATTTCCAATGACCCATCAAACTCACCATAAACAATACATGTTAATGTTGATGCTAGTGACGAAGTTAGTTTTGCCTCAATTCTTACTATACCCTGATTTAACAAGTTTTGACATGTTTCGTTACCTGATCCGTCAGCTGATAAATCAAAACCTAATACTGTGTAGCCTTTTGAAAAATATTCTCTTGTGATCTGATGACCTCTATCAGAATTATGTATTCCTGTACCTTTGAATAATGTTAAATATGCTCTCGTATTACAAAAACTCTCAGAGAAATTTGTTTCAATTGGCAATTTGGGTACTTGTACACCGTTTTCATATAATTGAAATTGTGATAAATTATTGTGATCAAAATAATATGGATTTTTTTATTGTTTTCCATTAAAGTTTTCATTATTTACCATACACAATAATAATGTATTAGGCAACTGGCCAATAAATACATTATCCAATGAAATGTTTGAAGTATTTGCTGGTATTGTAAATGTTTTTAATTCTACTCTTTTGTAACGATATTTTGCATTAGCTTTTGCAAGAATGGTGTTGTGAATTAATAAAATATTAGGGTAACTGTAACATGTTTCATGTATGGTGTTGCTTCATGAATTTTTTAATAGCTTTCATCCGTATCAGCGCAAAATAAATAAAATTCTGGTTTTTCCAGGGTTAACGAAATGTTCACATCAACATTGTTTAAAAGCAAAGTAGGTGTGTTAAAAAAATCCACATGTAATTTTCCCATTAGTTCAACATTAGAAGAGTTTTTGTACTGCTTCTGTCTTATTTTGGAACCTTCGTTATTAATATCACAGACATTTGGTTTATCTAACTCCCAACCAGATCCTTCCAAATGTATTGTACTAGCATCTTTTCCATAGCTTATCAGGGAAATTAAATAACTCTTATAATTATAAAAAGAATCAGAAGGTGTTATATTTGTCCCATTTAATGTTACATTGCTTGTTTAATCATTGAATGTAACAAATTATTTACTACACTAGGCTGTGGTATTGACTTTTTATCAGCACCTGATCCTGTTGTATCGGCATAACTCCATTTTGTTCCATCTTGTTTTAATATTTGAACTTTGAATTTAATATATGTTGATGCTAAATCTCTGTGTGTAACACCATTACCAAGTAAGACAAATTCTATTGTAGAAGATGAGGCCTCTAGTAAGGCCAATGGATTGTAGACTACTTCATCAGTTCATAAAATACTCGTCTGGTGGTGTTGTGAAAAGATGTAACTCTGACTTCATGCATTTTACAATAACCATTTTTAATTAAATATATCCAGGACGTGTGACTTTTTTTTCTTTCCTTCTCCCCGCCTATTTCTTCTGATTGAATATAGTTTTGGTTTTACACGTCTTCTTATAGTTTTACGTCCTCTTTTTACTTGAATTATTTTTTTACTACTTCTTTTTCTCTTTGTACCACTACCATACATTGAATGCAATTGGTTTAATGCTGAAGTTCTTAAATTTTTTATGTCTGCTTTAGCTTGTTCTTGAAATACTTCTTTTGGATTTGCCCCTGACGCTTTATCAGACAAAATATTAGAGCCAGTTTTGAATGCTTCGTCTTTGAGTAAATTAAAACCAGTAGTTAATGCTGGTTTCAAAAAACGAAATAAACTTCCAAATAAATTACCTAGACCACTCCCTCGCTGGATTGTTGGATATGCCTGTTAAACTGGTCCTATTTCATTTATATTACGAATAATATTTAATGTATTCACATTGCATGTTTAAGTAAAATGATAAAGCTTTATGTGTTGTTTTTATTTATATACTTTTTTTTTATTAAAATCTCTTAAAATGTAATATAATTTTTGTGGGATAATAGTTTGGTACAAAATCAATTGTTTTGCCATACTGATCGGAAATATTAATGGCAATAGCTTCAAGTTTTCCAATGGAACGTATTGTATATTTTTAAATTCTATATTATTTTGCCTTCTACAGTTATCAATATTTATTGCACGCAACGCTCGTATATTATTATTTCCAAAAAATTTCATATATATCAATCAGTTTGTAGGTAGTCATTAACAAAAATTTCGTAAAGACCAACTTGCCAGTCGGCTTTAGATAAATCTAAATGTGTTGGTATTCTATTTTCAAAAGTTGATAGAGTATTATAAGGGAAAAAATTACTGAATCATTACTAAACAATGTAATATAGAAATCATCTCGTGAATTCATAATTGCAATTGGTAAATTTAACCTTTTAACGCTTATTTATAGCTTTCTAGCAGTTATTTATAGTTTTTCCGTAGAGGAGGGTGTTGCTGACCAGCAACAAGATATTCATCTAAAAATAAAAAATAAAAAATTGTAAAGATTTATGTTAAAATATAAAATAATTACCTATTGATTTGTCGGCCATTCCACGTTGTTTACTTTTATTTAATTTTTTTTTAATTATTGTTGTCACTTTGACAATACTGTCAATCAAATTGAGTTTACTGAGATTTTACGCAACCCTTCTAATGAATTGAAGGTTTATAAATGGTTCGCGCATGCACTAATTCGCCGCGGCAGAAGTAAACCAGATGATTTAAGTATATAAGCAAAGGGCAATGACCACAATCAATAGGAATTATTATATATATGAAAATAACATTTTTTTGTAAAATTTAAAAGAAAATAACAGATCGAAAAATAACAGATTAAAATTTTAATAGTTTAATAATTTATATAAAGGTAAAAATGAATTTTTCTTGCTATTCGATTAATAGTTGCCGACATTAAAAAGTCTCAATTTTCTTACGAAATATAATTTAATAAATATACGTTTTATAAAGTTTAAATTAATTTGTTTTATTTATAATTAAAATTAAATTGTTTAAATTAAAAATTTATTTTAATCTTTTTACGAAAGATTACATGGTCCTTCGAAATCGTTAAAGGAAATTCAGTGATAATAAAATTTAAAAAATATTTTTTTTAGTGGAAATAAAATTCAAAATTAATTTGTCATAGACAAAATCATAAAAATTTCTTAATAATTTTTTGTTAAATTTAAAACATTTTTTTTTAGTGGCAATAAAATTCAAAATTAATTTGTCATTGACAAAATCATAAAATTTTCTTAATTATTTTTTTTGTTAAATTTAAAACATTTTTTTTTAGTGGCAATAAAATTTAAAATTAATTTGTCATAGACAAAATCATAAAATTTTCTTAATAATTTTTTTTTTAAATTTAAAACATTTTTTTTTTAGTTGCAATAAAATTCAAAATTAGTTTTCATATACAAAATCATAAAAGTTTACTAATTTTTTAACAATTTCAAATTTTTCAAATATAAAATAACAGTGTGTAAAAATTGTAGTGTGTGCTAAGAAATTTAAAAAAAAAAAAAAGATATATACCACAGTGAAAAATTCAAATTAATTAAGTGGTAAACTAGAAATTCAAATTAATTAATAGTTTATAAAAAATATTAATAGTTAGGTGAAAATCCAATGGTGTAAAGCTAAAAATAGTGGTATAAAATCATTATAACAAAATTCGGTACGGGAATAAAAAACCTAAAACAATAAAATTTCATAAAGAAAAATCGGTTTCGGTACGGTTTAAACAATAAAATAAATTTTTTTTGCAAAGAATCCACTGGTGATCTATTGGCATATTCACCTTCAACAAGGTCAGTATACAAACCTTTTCGTTGGTGACGTCAGAGCATTAAATAAAACCCATCTTAAAAAACAACAATGATAATAGGTGGTTGATAATAAATAGGTATTTATTAAATTACATTGATAAATAATAATGGAATAAATATATTACAATATTATAAAATAAATAACACTTATAAATATATTACAATATTATAAAATAAATAATACTTATAAATATATTACAATATTATAAAATAAATAACACTTATAAATATATTACAATATTATAAAATAAATAATACTTATAAATATATTACAATATTATAAAATAAATAATACTTGTATGTTACAATAAATAAATTATTAAAATAAATATTTTATGGTTTTTTAATAAATAAAATTACAAACATTATAAAATAAATAACACTTATATTTATACATACAAGTACAATAAATAAATTATTAAAATAAATATTTTAGGGTTTTTAATAAAAATAAAATAAATAACATTTATTTTACTATAAAACAAATAACATTTATCTTTCATATATAATTATATATGAACACAACATATTGAATAATAATTAGAATTACTACAATTACACATAATAAATATATACCATAAAAAGTTTAAATTAATTTGTTTTATTTTATAGTTAAAATTAAATTATTTAAACGCAATTTATTTAATCTTTTAAGAAAGATTAAAAACACAATACAAATCTAATTCTACCTAAAATAATTCACAAATTTAATCCTACATTAAATAAACATAAATATAATAATTAAATACAATAGTTGTTCGCGTATAATAAAATGCCGCCAAAAAAGATAATGGAACAGATAGCACAGCTTGATGCTATTGTTCTAGCGATGCGAGCCAACCAGGAATCATATCATCAATTGGATGGTAAACGGAAATTAGCGCACATTGAATTAAGGCTCAGGGACCTTGAAACAAATTTCAAGGATGCTAGGACCTTACATTACGCCATAATCAAGGTTATAGAGGATGACGGGAATCAAGATTATCTAAAAAATAAAAGTTTTGAAGAAATTCAAAATATTTTTTTTAATTATGGTGGTGATTTAAAATCTGAATTTGACGCGATTAAAAACGAGACGCAGTTAAATAGCTCGATACCCGCGACATCAAATGATTTCAAACCACCTCGTTTAAACGTACCTACATTTTCCGGTTCTTATGAGAGTTGGCCCTCTTTCAAAAATATGCTGGATGCATATTTTACACAATATCCCACGATGTCTAACGTTCAAAAACTTAATGTCTTGAAGGACAAAGTTGAAGTCGATGCAGCCATCTTGATTCAGCATTTGTCTATAGAAGAAGCTGGTTTTCAATCAGCAATGACCATCTTATGCGGGCGCTACGAAAATAAAAGAGTATTAGTAAATGCACAATTGAAACTATTATTGAACCAACCTCAAATTACAAGTGAATCCGCTGCAGCTTTCAAGCAGATGTTAGACACATCAAACGCAGCCTTTCATTCCCTAAAAAATTTAGGACTGTTAGTAGATAGTTGGAGTAGTATTTTAATTTTTATATTAATACAAAAATTACCTTATAAAACCCAACAATTATGGGAAGAAAAGTTAGGTATATCCAAGCTCCTACCAGAATTCTCAACCTTTAGAGAATTTCTGGAAACACGATTTCGTGCTCTTGAATCCATTCAGAGCACACAACACCACCTCTCAAAGCAGGTATCCAGACCAATAGATAAACCAAATAGATCCACTAGATTATTCCACATCAGCAAATCCAACGATGCTGGAAATTGCAAAGTTTGCAATTCAGGCACACATCCTGCAAGAAAATGCAACAATTTTTTAAAGTTATCACCAAAACAACGTTTCGATTTAATTAAAAATATGTCTGCATGTATCAATTGTCTAGCCTATAGTCATACGGTCTCAAACTGTCCCAATACAAAAAATTGCACCCATTGCGGTAAAAGACATCATTCATTACTACATTTAAATAAAGAACAAAATTCTAGGCAACAACATCAAACAAATAACTTACACAACAATCATCAGCAGAATAGACATGCTTTCAACCCAACGGTACAACACATTACTACATCAAACAATAATCTAGGTTCCAGCACGAATAGTACGAATTATCAAATTCCCAGTACTTCTGCGCCACACAACCAATCACAGCATCAAGAATTCCAGTCCACCAATCCAAACATAACTTCTTTAGTAACAAAACAAAGTTACACACAACTACATAAATTAGTAGTGCTTGCCACAGCACTTGTTTCGGCAAAATCTACAAGTGGTGAAAACATAAAACTTCGAGCCCTGATAGATCCAGGTTCTGAAGCATCGTTCATCACAGAATCGGCAGCACAGCGACTCAATCTAAAAAGAGAAAAAACAAAAATAAATGTCACTGGATTTGGAGAAAATGAAGCCGGACAAGCACAATACCTGGTTAAGATGGATATTAGTTCAATTCCGAACCCAGCAGTTAACATAAAATTTGATGCATACATATTCAAAAAATTAACCGGCTCATTACCAGGACAAGAGTTTTCCGTTGGCAACTGGACACATCTGCAGAACCTGGAACTAGCAGACCCATGGTACAATAAACCTGGCAAAGTTGATCTTCTACTTGGTGCTGAAATACATTCCATCATAATCCAAGAAGGATTAAAAAGAGGTCCAATCGGTTGTCCCATAGCACAACAAACTCAATTAGGGTGGATCATCTCAGGTAGCATAAATCCAACACGCAAATCAATAATTGCCATGCACTCCCATATTGAACTAGAAAAAGAATTGAGAAAATTTTGGGAAATCGAAGAAATATCAACAAATAGAACTTTTACCGATGAAGATGAAAAATGTGAACTACATTATGCCAACAATCATAGACGAAGGCCTGATGGTCGTTATGAAGTCAGCCTGCCTTTCAAAAATGACATTCGACCAGAATTCGAAAATTCATATCGTCCAGCATTCATCAGGTACTTGCAACTAGAAAAACGATTCAAAAATAATGAATTATTAAAGGAATCATATAGTAATTGTATCTCAGAATATACCAATCTGAACCAAATGGAAGAAATTCAGCCGACGCACAATAATCAAAAATATTTTTTACCACATCATGCAGTCTTCAAGGAGACCAGCACCACTACCAAATTACGAGTAGTTTTTGACGCATCTTGTAAGGATGTCACTGGAACTTCGTTGAACGATCATCTGATGATTGGACCACGCTTGCAAGATGACATAACAGACATCATTATGCGCTGGAGAAAATTCAAATACGCCTACACTGCTGATATGGAAAAAATGTATCGCCAAATCTGGATTGCACCTAAAGATGAACAATATCAATTAATTTTGTGGAAAAATTCTAATGAACAAATCAAACCTCATGCATTGAAAACAGTGACATTCGGCACAGCCTCAGCGCCATATCTCGCCGTACGAACGCTTCATCAATTAGCCAAAGACGAAGGAAATAAGTATCCTCTCGCTGCACAGATCTTAACAAATGACTTTTACGTCGACGATCTGTTGTACGGTGCGCATACAATCCAAGAAGCCATAGAAGCACAATCTCAACTTCTCCAAATCCTGAAGTCGGCAGGGTTTCCATTGCGTAAATGGGCCAGCAATTCAGAACAAATTTTAGAAAAAATACCTGAAAAAGATAGAGAAGTTAGCATGCCTTTATCATTAGACATCAAAGACACAATAAAAACCTTAGGAATCCAGTGGCATCCCGCAAAGGATATCTTCACCTTCAAAATAGCTCCTGCTTCTACGGAGAAAATTACAAAACGCACAATCTTATCCGACATTGCCAAATTATATGATCCATTAGGATGGATCTCGCCATGTATTATACTAGCAAAACTCATAATACAAGAACTTTGGCTCAGCAAATCCGATTGGAATGAACCTGTTACGTCAAATCTGCACCAGCGCTGGACAACCTTCAGGAACACGTTGCCAGACTTAGAAAAGCTAGAGATTCCACGATGGATCAAGACAACACAGCAATCTAAAAATATAGAAATACATGGATTTTGTGATGCATCAGAAAAAACATATTCAGCTGTGATATACTTACGAATAGAAACTGAAAATTCACCAATAGAAATTCAGCTGATTGCATCTAAAACGAAGGTGGCGCCATTGAAGAAAATAACATTGGCTCGTTTAGAGTTGTGTGGTGCAGTAATGCTGGCAAAACTTCTTCACACAGTTTGTAAAGCAATGCACTACGATGATATAACAAAGTTTGCTTGGTCCGATTCAATGATCACGTTAGCGTGGATCAAAGCAAACCCATCGAAATGGCAATGTTTTGTCGCAAATCGAGTCGCCGAAATACAAAAATTCACAGATCCAGCAATCTGGAAGCACGTCAAATCCAAAGAGAATCCTGCAAATCTAGGGTCCCGTGGTTTATTTCCGCGTGAACTCGTCGACTGCAACATATGGTGGTCCGGACCAGAATTTTTATATCGGTCCATTGTAACCACTAGAAACTCAGTATTAAATTTTGAAACCGATCTAGAAATAAAAAAGGTAAAAACACACATAATTAATTTAACAGACACTTATGTCCACAAATTCTCATCACTTACCAAATTAATTCGCTGCACTGCATATATATTGCGATTTCGCGCAAATTCTGCACGTCTGAGCAAAGTCAAATCACCCGGTCCACGAATATTACTATCATTGACTACCTGCGAACTAAATGCAGCATTGACACGAATTCTGTCAATCGCTCAAGCAGAAGCCTTTGGCCCTGAAATAGAAATATTAACTCAAATGGCAACTACCACAAATGATAATAAATCAAATTCTAAATTACTTACGCTTAAAAACAGCAAAATTAATAAATTAAATCCATTCATAGATCACAACGGCCTAATACGTGTTGGTGGACGCTTACAAAATTCGTCACTTCGTTTCGATCAATGCCATCCAATAATTCTTCCAGCGAACAATCACATAACCACATTAATGATTTGTGTTCGCGCAGCAATCTTCCTGCTGCGCGAACACAAATAAATCGACCATTTACTAATACCGGTGTAGATTACGCCGGTCCAATAGAAATTAAAGCCTGGAAAAAGACATCATTCATTACTACATTTAAATAAAGAACAAAATTCTAGGCAACAACATCAAACAAATAACTTACACAACAATCATCAGCAGAATAGACATGTTTTCAACCCAACGGTACAACACATTACTACATCAAACAATAATCTAGGTTCCAGCACGAATAGTACGAATTATCAAATTCCCAGTACTTCTGCGCCACACAACCAATCACAGCATCAAGAATTCCAGTCCACCAATCCAAACATAACTTCTTTAGTAACAAAACAAAGTTACACACAACTACATAAATTAGTAGTGCTTGCCACAGCACTTGTTTCGGCAAAATCTACAAGTGGTGAAAACATAAAACTTCGAGCCCTGATAGATCCAGGTTCTGAAGCATCGTTCATCACAGAATCGGCAGCACAGCGACTCAATCTAAAAAGAAAAAAAACAAAAATAAATGTCACTGGATTTGGAGAAAATGAAGCCGGACAAGCACAATACCTGGTTAAGATGGATATTAGTTCAATTCCGAACCCAGCAGTTAACATAAAATTTGATGCATACATATTCAAAAAATTAACCGGCTCATTACCAGGACAAGAGTTTTCCGTTGGCAACTGGACACATCTGCAGAACCTGGAACTAGCAGACCCATGGTACAATAAACCTGGCAAAGTTGATCTTCTACTTGGTGCTGAAATACATTCCATCATAATCCAAGAAGGATTAAAAAGAGGTCCAATCGGTTGTCCCATAGCACAACAAACTCAATTAGGGTGGATCATCTCAGGTAGCATAAATCCAACACGCAAATCAATAATTGCCATGCACTCCCATATTGAACTAGAAAAAGAATTGAGAAAATTTTGGGAAATCGAAGAAATATCAACAAATAGAACTTTTACCGATGAAGATGAAAAATGTGAACTACATTATGCCAACAATCATAGACGAAGGCCTGATGGTCGTTATGAAGTCAGCCTGCCTTTCAAAAATGACATTCGACCAGAATTCGAAAATTCATATCGTCCAGCATTCATCAGGTACTTGCAACTAGAAAAACGATTCAAAAATAATGAATTATTAAAGGAATCATATAGTAATTGTATCTCAGAATATACCAATCTGAACCAAATGGAAGAAATTCAGCCGACGCACAATAATCAAAAATATTTTTTACCACATCATGCAGTCTTCAAGGAGACCAGCACCACTACCAAATTACGAGTAGTTTTTGACGCATCTTGTAAGGATGTCACTGGAACTTCGTTGAACGATCATCTGATGATTGGACCACGCTTGCAAGATGACATAACAGACATCATTATGCGCTGGAGAAAATTCAAATACGCCTACACTGCTGATATGGAAAAAATGTATCGCCAAATCTGGATTGCACCTAAAGATGAACAATATCAATTAATTTTGTGGAAAAATTCTAATGAACAAATCAAACCTCATGCATTGAAAACAGTGACATTCGGCACAGCCTCAGCGCCATATCTCGCCGTACGAACGCTTCATCAATTAGCCAAAGACGAAGGAAATAAGTATCCTCTCGCTGCACAGATCTTAACAAATGACTTTTACGTCGACGATCTGTTGTACGGTGCGCATACAATCCAAGAAGCCATAGAAGCACAATCTCAACTTCTCCAAATCCTGAAGTCGGCAGGGTTTCCATTGCGTAAATGGGCCAGCAATTCAGAACAAATTTTAGAAAAAATACCTGAAAAAGATAGAGAAGTTAGCATGCCTTTATCATTAGACATCAAAGACACAATAAAAACCTTAGGAATCCAGTGGCATCCCGCAAAGGATATCTTCACCTTCAAAATAGCTCCTGCTTCTACGGAGAAAATTACAAAACGCACAATCTTATCCGACATTGCCAAATTATATGATCCATTAGGATGGATCTCGCCATGTATTATACTAGCAAAACTCATAATACAAGAACTTTGGCTCAGCAAATCCGATTGGAATGAACCTGTTACGTCAAATCTGCACCAGCGCTGGACAACCTTCAGGAACACGTTGCCAGACTTAGAAAAGCTAGAGATTCCACGATGGATCAAGACAACACAGCAATCTAAAAATATAGAAATACATGGATTTTGTGATGCATCAGAAAAAACATATTCAGCTGTGATATACTTACGAATAGAAACTGAAAATTCACCAATAGAAATTCAGCTGATTGCATCTAAAACGAAGGTGGCGCCATTGAAGAAAATAACATTGGCTCGTTTAGAGTTGTGTGGTGCAGTAATGCTGGCAAAACTTCTTCACACAGTTTGTAAAGCAATGCACTACGATGATATAACAAAGTTTGCTTGGTCCGATTCAATGATCACGTTAGCGTGGATCAAAGCAAACCCATCGAAATGGCAATGTTTTGTCGCAAATCGAGTCGCCGAAATACAAAAATTCACAGATCCAGCAATCTGGAAGCACGTCAAATCCAAAGAGAATCCTGCAAATCTAGGGTCCCGTGGTTTATTTCCGCGTGAACTCGTCGACTGCAACATATGGTGGTCCGGACCAGAATTTTTATATCGGTCCATTGTAACCACTAGAAACTCAGTATTAAATTTTGAAACCGATCTAGAAATAAAAAAGGTAAAAACACACATAATTAATTTAACAGACACTTATGTCCACAAATTCTCATCACTTACCAAATTAATTCGCTGCACTGCATATATATTGCGATTTCGCGCAAATTCTGCACGTCTGAGCAAAGTCAAATCACCCGGTCCACGAATATTACTATCATTGACTACCTGCGAACTAAATGCAGCATTGACACGAATTCTGTCAATCGCTCAAGCAGAAGCCTTTGGCCCTGAAATAGAAATATTAACTCAAATGGCAACTACCACAAATGATAATAAATCAAATTCTAAATTACTTACGCTTAAAAACAGCAAAATTAATAAATTAAATCCATTCATAGATCACAACGGCCTAATACGTGTTGGTGGACGCTTACAAAATTCGTCACTTCGTTTCGATCAATGCCATCCAATAATTCTTCCAGCGAACAATCACATAACCACATTAATGATTTGTGTTCGCGCAGCAATCTTCCTGCTGCGCGAACACAAATAAATCGACCATTTACTAATACCGGTGTAGATTACGCCGGTCCAATAGAAATTAAAGCCTGGAAAGGCAGATGTAATTAAAACTTGAAAGGTTATATTTGTATCTTCGTTTGTATGAGCACCAAAGCCATACACTTAGAACTAGTCAGCGACCTCAGCACTTCGGCGTTCATCGCTGCATTTCGTCGATTCACCGCACGCAGAGGAATTTGCTCAAACATGTATAGCGATTGCGGCACAAATTTTATCGGCGCAAAAAACTTTATGTTTTCTGAATTTAGAGCAATTCAAAAACAAGCAACTCATGACATTGCTGAACTTTTATCACAGCACGGCACGCAATGGCATTTCAACCCACCATCCTCACCACACTTCGGCGGTTTATAAGAAGCGGGTGTAAAATCGGTCAAGCACCACTTCAAACGAATAGTCGGTATCAGCAAATTGACTTTCGAGGAACATGCCACGCTACTGACACAAATCGAGGCTTGTCTAAATTCACGCCCATTATGCGCACTGTCCACGAATCCAGATGACACCGCCATATTGACACCAGGTCATTTTTTGATAGGTGCAGCATTATTAACTCCTCCGGAAATAAATCTACAAGAAACAAATATTAATCGTTTAGATAGATGGCAATACATTCAGCGATTATACCAAGATTTCTGGCGTCAATGGAGCACAGAATATTTGTCCAGACTACAAGCACGTCCAAAATGGATCACACAACGAGAAAACGTCAGTGTTGGTAGCCTAGTGTTGTTGAAAGATGATCAATTACCACCAGCACACTGGCCACTAGCTCGAATAACTGCAACACATGCTGGAACTGACGGTTTAATTCGTGTAGTCACACTAAAAACCAAGGACTCCACATTCAAGCGTCCACTTACTAAAATTTGTTTATTGCCTACAAATGACAATATATAAAATTTCAATTTAATAAAAATTAATAATAAATAAATATGTTCAATAATAAAATATAATATCGAACATATATAATTCATTCATTTTTAACATAAATAAAAATTACATTCATACATTTTAATATAAAAACATTAAATAATTGAAATAATAATAATCATATATTATTATTATCATCTCACACTACAGGAACAATTAATGCACACTATAAAATTTAATATAAATACATATATTCAATCTATTACACACTATAAAATTTAATATAAATACATCTATTAAATCCAAAGGGACATAAATAAAAAAAAAATATATTGAAATACATAAAGACTTTTCTTGAAATTCAAAACCAATTTTTTATAAAAAAAAAATCATAAAATAAATATGAACTAATACACCCGGTAGTTACAATTTTCGATAACGATTACGCCAATAACATTAATATAAAAATACAATAAAGTATTATAATTATAATAAGGTAATATAATAATACAATAAGATATTAACAGGTAATAAAATTAAAAGTATATAATCACTTAATTAATTTATACATTCCGCAAATGAATTCGTTCGCAATTAAAATATTGTCATAAACCGAAACGAAATAAACATTTCTATAATATACACATGTTAATAAAAACAATAATAATAAAAAGGTTAAGGTAACGCATAAAATCATAATGCGATTAGGCGCTTACAATAAAATCTATAATGTACTAATACATTTTTTTTTTTTATTTTTTTATTTTCATGTAAATCCACCGAGAGTTGTAGCAACTTGGTATCTGCGAGATAGGCCGCAGAGTAAAAAGGCTTAGGTATTGGACATAAATTAATCGCACGGAGGAAATGCCGCATTAATTGTCACGTATCAACAATACAATAATATATCAATGTTATACAATATCGAAGTGCGATTCCACCGATTTCATCTGCTAAGATACGATTTCATCGACACTTATGGATAATCATCAAGAATCACCGATTCATCAAACACTATCACTTTTCATCAGAAAATCAACATACACAAATTACTATGTTTTGTGTTTACTACAATACGAGACATTAACAAATAACAACACCATTCATCACAACAAAAAAAAAAAAAAATGTGTGTCAACATACAAAAAAAATCAGCAGTTTCACTCCTACCAATTATGTTTCTGATGTATCCGCGGCCGGGGAGCATGTTGCTGACCAGCAACAAGATATTCATCTAAAAATAAAAAATAAAAAATTGTAAAGATTTATGTTAAAATATAAAATAATTACCTATTGATTTGTCGGCCATTCCACGTTGTTTACTTTTATTTAATTTTTTTTTAATTATTGTTGTCACTTTGACAATACTGTCAATCAAATTGAGTTTACTGCGATTTTACGCAACCCTTCTAATGAATTGAAGGTTTATAAATGGTTCGCGCATGCACTAATTCGCCGCGGCAGAAGTAAACCAGATGATTTAAGTATATAAGCAAAGGGCAATGACCACAATCAATAGGAATTATTATATATATGAAAATAACATTTTTTTGTAAAATTTAAAAGAAAATAACAGATCGAAAAATAACAGATCAAAATTTTAATAGTTTAATAATTTATATAAAGGTAAAAATGAATTTTTCTTGCTATTCGATTAATAGTTGCCGACATTAAAAAGTCTCAATTTTCTTACGAAATATAATTTAATAAATATACGTTTTATAAAGTTTAAATTAATTTGTTTTATTTATAATTAAAATTAAATTGTTTAAATTAAAAATTTATTTTAATCTTTTTACGAAAGATTACAGAGGGGTACCATGTAGTCTATATTGCTTGGGTGTGTGCGGTGGAGTGCCTGGTGTTGCTGGTTTCCTTTTTTTTAATATTTTTTTCTACAGGATATCTTGACAAAATACTTTTTCTTAGCAATGAACCACTTGCTTGTGCATGTTGTCTGGTATTTATAGGTGACAAAATACTTTGGTTTAAAAATGAACTATCTGAATATGTTCGTTGTCTTGTAGGAGACTTTTTTGGTAATGCTACTGTAATAATACCACCTGTATTTGTGTCATACATTCTTACATTGGAATTAGAAGAAGACAATCTTCTAGTTAAACGCTCTTCAGGTAATGTCTTCTGTAAAGCAATTTCAGCAGCTTCATCATCATCAAATTCCATATCCATATCATCATCACTAATCTGTTCTCTATATTGCAAGATTTGTTGTTTTTGTTCTTTTACTGGGTCAAAGTCGTAAAAAACTTCATCATCTTCATAATTTTCTTCCTGTTTAATATTAGGCTCATATTGTGTTTCCTGATTTTTGGCAAATTTAAACCTTGTTTGAGTTCCAGCATTTTCTGTATCAACATTATTTCTTTTAAACGGAGGGGGCATGGCCAAGCCTGTTCGTCTTTGATAAGCGTACTTTATTAAATTCTGTCTTAACAAGTACCATTTTTCGTGGGATTTATCTTTTTATTATTTAAAAGAATTTCAATATTATGATTTAAAATATTTAAGTTCTTTTCATTTTCTGCTAATTTTTTTAATCTAACAAAAACCTCGGGAGGTATAACAATCATGTGCTGCATATTATTTATTTTTCGATTGATAGTCCCCTATTAATTTTCCAATAATTCTTGATAGTACTGTTCCAATTAAAACAGGTAAAAAGCCACCTTTCTGAATTAGTAATCGACGTTTCGCCTTTAAACTACTCTTAGTACTGATTAAACACCTTATTGCTTTTTTATGTGTTTTTAAAAATATTAAATTGTTTTTGATTTTTATTATTTCCGTTTAAAGTATTAATTGATATTTCAATCAAAGTCTTTATAACATCATCATCACATGACTTTAAAATACTATTACGTAGTTTTTTATTAGAATTTTTATCAGTCGTAATATATGATGGTTTCTTGTCAATCGTTTCATATTTTTCACAGTAAATTTTGCTATTCAAATCATTTAAGGTACAATAACAAACACAATAATTTTTTTCAAATATATTACTACGTATCGGTACAATTCATTAACGTTTTGTGTTAAGTCTAACACAATATAGCCGTACGACCGTGATGTAACCTAGTTATATACTCTCTTGTTCTTTCTGGAAAAATCTGACGTGCCAGTGGTATAATTTCAGATTTGTCACGGGGGTTCTTAAACAAAACCAGATATTTTGCATTTAATGATATATCACGACAGTATTTACCTTGGTGAAAAATATTTTGTATTAATAAAATAATTGACAAGTTTTTGTGATGTAAACCTTATGTAAATAATTCGCATACTGGTTTATTACAAGTCTCAAGCATTAAGTCATCTAATACTACTAGTATGTTGTCATCATCTTCTTTTGATATTTCTTCTGGTATGTTAGCTAAAAATTCTATATTTTTAAAATGTAAGTTTTTTGGTACAGCTGACAGCTCAGGGTTACACCAAATTATTTTGGTTATGTTCGATTTGATTAAATTAATATGCTAATATAATATATTACACACAAAAGTTGTTTTACCACACCCTGAAGGACCTGCTATAATCATAGTAAATGGATGTAAAAATCGCAGCATGTTTACAATTTTAATTAATCAATTCTTCTTATCAAATTCTCGGAAGTATTTTGAAATCTTTTTATCACTTTTAAAGCGTCTTTATATTTATATGTTATTGAAACACATACACATGTATCAGGTCCCGATGTTGCATTATTATCTGACCAAATACAGTTTCTATCAGCAAATTTAATGTCTCAACAAGACTTTCTAATTTTCTCTTATGATACGCGGACAGGAACGGTTTATAATCATTTAAAAAATTAGTAATTACAGCTATATCTGCCGTAGTAAGTAACATTATGTACACTAAACTAAAATTATTTTTATTAACAATAAACAAATGCAACGAAACTATATCAAAAATATACCAAAATAATATTGTATAAAACACTATTAAATACTTATCATATCATCATCATGCAGCAATATTATATAATAATTATATTCATTTTTTGAATATATGTATGTGGAGTTATATATTTGTGTGATTATAAAATGAAACGCACCATTCCACATTTTGTTAATCTATTTATTACCTAAGTTATTATAATTCTATTTCTAATCTAAGTTTATTTAATTCATTTATTTATTTATTAACTAATTATTGTCTACGTTTTTATAATATTAATTTTATTCAAAGTTATAATGGTCTGTACTATTATTATTTAATTCATTTATTTCTTAAGTATTATTTAATTTATTGTTCTTTTATTTTCATTTAATTTTAATTTTAATAGTTTATAACACCATATATTATTTATATTTAATTTATATTTTACACGACCGATATGAATTTTATAATTTATTTATTTAACTATTTTACTATTGACTTTTACTTTAAATTTTCGCTTTTAAGTACTTGTGGCAACTCAATTCTAGTTCAGTATATTTTTGTAAATTAATTTTAAAGTAAAAAACAATGTCATGTAAAGTAACGTAAATTCAATGTAAAGTAGACGTTAACTGTTTGATTCAAAAACGTGCCGCTAGGGTACATTTTATATTTATTGTTAACTTTCCTAGAGGGTTGTTGTGGTCAGAAATTTCTAGAAAGAGTATTGTTTTGATCGTTCTTAAAACTAGCAGATGTAAAATTTTTATAAAAATAAATATTATAATAAATAAATATAATATAAAATATTATAATAAATAAATATAATATAAAATATTAAGAAAGAGTGTTTATTATTTTCAATAATATATTATATGGGATTGGAATCAACGGAGCCTTCAATACCCATAATTGGTGACCCCAATTAAAATACACGTGCATTTTGTTTTCAAGAACAAAATAAAAAAATCATCTTGAAAAATATAGATCATCATCCATAATTTAGATCATCATTCACATCATTATTGATGTTTAAGTATATTTAATATATAAATAAATAAGTATTTTCGAAATTTTAGAATTATTGGTAAAAATTTATATATCAATACATATTATAATGTCTGCTGGAGAATCTGATGGTGAAAATTCTGCTGGTGCAAGTGGTAGCAATACGCATGTTGAAAAACAAAAAGAAAATAAACACGAATTATTCAGAGTACAAATCAAAATACCACCGTTTTGGCCAGAACATCCTAATATTTGGTTTGCACAAATAGAATCGCAATTTGTAACGTGTCAAATTAAAGCTGATAGCACAAAATTTCATCAATTAGTAGCTGCAATTGATGGTCATATTTTGCATCAAGTATCCGAGGCTGTATTAAATCCACCAGCAAATAATAAATATGAATATTTAAAAAAGCAACTGCTGGAAACATTTTCAGATTCGTATCAAAAAAAATTAAAAAAGCTTTTATCGGATGTTGAATTAGGTGATAAGAAACCATCGCAACTTTTGAACGAGATGAAACATTTAGGAGGACCAAATTTAGGTGATGAAGTATTAAAATCATTATGGTTGCAACGGTTACCATCACAAATTAGTGCCATACTTTCTGCTAGTTCAGCTGAAATTAAAGAGCTGGCATTAATGGCAGACAAAATTCATGAGTGTAATAACTTTGGTCAGGTTTCCGTTCTACAAGAACGTAATACAATACAAAAAGAGACAAATTTTGATATTATGATGTGTAAAATTGATGAATTAACTAAAAAAATCAATTTATTGGAAAGACAGAATTATCAAAATCGTAGTGGTAGTCGTGATAGAAGTCAATCCAGGTCAAGGATAGGCAAAAATAAACCAAAATATGACGTGTGTTGGTATCATTATAAATTTAATGAGAAAGCAACAAAGTGTCACCCACCGTGTAAATTCACCACAACTTTAAACTAAGTGGTGGTCAGCAGCAAAATGCAGAGACAGCTGGTGACCACTATATTAATCGTCTCTTTATTAAAGATTTTAAATTAAAATACAAGTATTTAGTAGATACTGGTGCTGACGTATCAGTCGTACCACCAAATATAAATGAACGTCGTAATCCGTCAAAAACAACATACTTATATGCAGCAAATGGTACAACGATAACAACATTTGGTAGTAAACGAATTGATGTTGATCTTGGTTTACGACGTAAATTTAATTTTAATTTTATTATAGCTGATGTTCACACAGCAATTTTGGGTGCTGATTTTTTAAGTAAATACTCACTTTTGGTAGACATTAAAAAAAGATGTTTGGTAGATTCAACAACATTAGTCAATTGTAAAGGTAAATTACAAACAATAAAATTTAGTAAAATATCTACTATAAATAATACATCAATATATACCAAAATTTTAGATGAGTACAAAGAAATCACTCAATTTAATTTATTAAATCAACGTAAAAAAGCAGAGGTAGTGCACCATATTTTAACTACCGGGCCACCTGTTTATTCTAAAGCACGCAGATTACCACTTGAAAAATATAAAGCTGCGAAACAAGAATTTCAAGTTATGATGGAACAGGGAATTTGTAAACCGTCTAATAGTAACTGGGCAAGTCCGTTACATATGGTGGAAAAAAAGGATGGGTGTTGGAGACCTTGCGGTGATTTTAGAAAGTTAAATGCTGTAACTATACCAGATCGCTACCCCATCCCATATATACAAGACTTTGCATATATATTGGAAGGCAAAAAAGTTTTTTCAACAATAGATTTGCAAAGAGCATATAATCAAATACCTATTGCACCGGAAGACGTAGCCAAAACCGCTATTAGTACACCTTTTGGTTTGTATGAGTTTGACTATATGACATTTGGTCTAAGGAATGCTGCACAAACCTTTCAAAGACATATTCATGAGGTGTTGCGTAATTTGAATTTTGCATTTCCTTATATCGACGATGTTTGTGTAGCGTCAACAAATGAAAAAGAACACTGTGAACATCTGCGTCAAGTTTTTCAGCGTTTGAAAGAGTACGGATTAGCTGTTAATGTATCCAAGTGTAATTTTGGTAAATCTGAGGTAAATTTTTTAGGACATAAAATTACAGAAGCTGGTATTCAACCTTTACCAGAAAAAATAAAAACAATTAATGAATTTGAATTGCCAAAACAGGTCAACCAATTAAAACGTTTTTTGGCAATGATTAACTTTTATAGACGTTTCATTCCACAAGCTGTAGTAGCACAGTCAAAATTACAACAATTAATTCCTGGAAACAAGAAAAATGATAAATCAATAATTAGTTGGTCAAATGAAAGTAAAGCTGCTTTTGAAAAATGTAAAGAGGATTTAGCTAATGCAGTTACATTGGTCCATCCCTCAGCAAAAGCGAAATTAATTTTACATGTAGATGCTTCTGATGATGCAGTAGGTGCAGCTTTACACCAATTAGTTGATAAAGAGTTACAACCATTAGGGTTTTTTTCAAAAAAGCTGACAAATACACAAAAACGTTATAGCACATATGATCGAGAATTATTAAGCGCATATCTTGGTATTAAACATTTTAAACATTTACTGGAAGGACGAGACTTCGCAATTTATACCGATCATAAGCCCTTAACGTTTGCGTTTCATCAAAAATTAGAAAAAGCGTCACCTCGTCAAGCAAGACAATTAGATTTCATTGGTCAGTTTACAACGGAATTAAGACACATCAAAGGTACTGAAAACATCGTAGCTGATGTACTATCAAGAATGTTTGAAATTAACACTATCGAATTTAGTAATTATGATGAAATAGCTGAAAAACAAACTAAAGATCATGAATTAAAGGATTTAGTTAATAACGCTGAAAATACATCACTAAATTTGAAATTAATGAACATTCCAGGTACAAGTAAACAAATATATTGTAATGTGACAGGTAATTCAATTTGTCCTTATATTCCTAAAGAATGTAGAGAACAAATATTTAATACATTTCATGGTTTGTCACATCCAGGCACTAGAGCAACAATAAAGTTAATGCAAAAACGTGTTATTTGGTCATCCATGAAAAAAGATTGTGCAAGAATGGTAAAATATTGTATACCATGTCAAAAAAGTAAAATTCAGCGTCATAATAAAAAATGTTTATCAACTTATGATTTACCGTCACAGCGTTTTGAGCATATAAATGTTGATATAGTAGGTCCACTACCACCTTCAAAAGGGTATAATTACTGTTTGACCATGATCGATCGTTTTACGCGCTGGCCGGAAGCTGTACCTATGGTGGATATAACTGCTGAAAGTGTAGCAGAAGCATTAATGTCAGGATGGATTGCACGATTTGGTGTACCATCACGAATAACTACGGATCAAGGTCGACAATTTGAATCAAATTTATTTCAACAATTGTCTAAAATTTTATCAATTAAATTATCCAGGACAACAAGTTACCATCCTCAGTCAAATGGAATAATCGAGCGTTGGCATCGTACAATGAAAACGGCAATTAAAAGTAGACAAACAACTGATTGGGTAACAGCACTTCCAATAATCCTTTTAAGTTTACGATCGGTTATCAAAGAAGATTTAAATTCGACAGTCGCAGAAATGGTATATGGTGAATCTTTACGTTTGCCTGGTGAATTTTTTACAGCAACAGAAATGAGATGTAATGAAAATGAATTTGTAAGAAAATTCAAAGCAAATATGTCAAATATCCGTCCAACTACAACGTCAAATCATGCTAAAGAAAAAATATTTTTACAGCCAGAACTGCGTACTTGCAAATATGTGTTTATCAGAAATGATGCGGTAAAACCTCCATTAAGTTTACCGTATGATGGTCCATTTGAAGTTGCTGAAAAAAACGAAAAATATTTCAAAATTAAGGTAAATAATCGAACTACAAATATTTCTTTAGATAGATTGAAAGCTGCTTTCATAGAACGTCCTGATGGTTCAAATATTCATGAACCAACAACAAATATTCATGAACCAACAACAAATATTCATGAACCAACAACAAATATTCATGAACCAACAACAAATATTCATGAACCAACAACAAATATTCATGAACCAACAACAAATATTCATGAACCATCAACAAATATTTGTGAACCATCATCAATGATTATTCATGAACCACCAGCAAGAAAACAACAAACAACAAAAAGTGGTAGGAAGGTACATTTTCCTGCAAAATATTTGGCATGATTATTTAAGGGGGAGTACTGTGGCAACTCAATTCTAGTTCAGTATATTTTTGTAAATTAATTTTAAAGTAAAAAACAATGTCATGTAAAGTAACGTAAATTCAATGTAAAGTAGACGTTAACTGTTTGATTCAAAAACGTGCCGCTAGGGTACATTTTATATTTATTGTTAACTTTCCTAGAGGGTTGTTGTGGTCAGAAATTTCTAGAAAGAGTATTGTTTTGATCGTTCTTAAAACTAGCAGATGTAAAATTTTTATAAAAATAAATATTATAATAAATAAATATAATATAAAATATTATAATAAATAAATATAATATAAAATATTAAGAAAGAGTGTTTATTATTTTCAATAATATATTATATGGGATTGGAATCAACGGAGCCTTCAATACCCATATACTCACTGCTAACTCGTTGGTTGTAGATTTTAGGGTAATTAAAAATGAGACCAATTATTTCTATCATGGTGTGATGTAGATGTTAAAGATAGTGGTACCGCTAGGATTGCCGATAATGAGAAGTTACCGGCATTCCTATTGGTGAGCCGACATCACACTCACACCATGATAGACTGCAACATTTTTGTACTAGATTAATTTTGTAGGGTTTTAAACCTTGTTTGAGTTCCCGCATTTTCTGTATCAACATTATTTCTTTTAAACGGTGGGGGCATCGCCAAGCCTGTTGACAACCGCTGCAGTACCCCCTTCAAGCATTGACGCCCCCTCGACAAAGGCTGGTTTCAATCTATCGACGCAGACAGATGTTTGTTTGTTGTTTACATTGATTATGTAATTGTTGCGCAGTCTACGAATTACCTTGTGCGGTCCGGTGTATGGCTTTGTTAAACCCGATTTTATAGTGTCTGTTCGTAGGAACACGAACTCGCACGTCTTTAGCTCGTCCGGAAAATAGACTTTTCGACAAGACGGTCGTGGAGGTGTAGGTGTTATATTGTTCATTACACGTTTTAGCTGTGTTGTGAGTGTTTCTTGGTCTATAGGTGGTGATTTGTAGTTTTCGACAAAAAATCCCCCGGAAGCTTAAGGCATTGACCGTATACCAATTCGGCTGGCGAAACTGTCAAATCTTCCTTAAGTGAGGCGCGAATAGATAAGAGAATCAGAGGAAGTTCGATGGTCCAATTGGAATTATTGCAGCGCCCTTTCAGCGATGATTTCAGCTGCCTGTGGAACCGCTCCACTAGGCCGTTCGATTATGGATGGTACGGCGAAGTACGAATTTTGTGACTGCCTAGTAGCTTTGATAGTTCTGTGAAAAGTTTGGATTCGAATTGCTTGCCTTGGTCGGTGGTGAAATCTTGAAATGTAATTTTGAATAAAACTTTTTGCTACAGTCACTGCCGTCATATCTTTAATTGGATATGCTTCGGGCCACCTAGTGAAACGGTCAACGATGGTCAGGAGGTAGCTGAAACCATCGCTAGTTGGCAAGGGTCTACAATATCCATGTGAATATGCTCAAACCTGGAATTAGGGAGTGAAAATGTACCCGGCTGACTCTGTGTGTGCCGGTGTATCTTGCATTTTTGGCACTCGACACAACTTCTTGACCAGCGGGCGATATCTTTATTTAGGCCGGGCCAGAAATAACGTGAGGCAATTAATTTACGAGAGGTTCGGATACCAGTGGCCCTATTCCGGTAATTCCCAGGGAATTAGGAATTGGGAGTTTTTGACATATTCGCGCAGTTTGGAATTATTTTTTCCCAAAGTGTATTCCGGCGACCGGGAAAAAATGTTTCCTGGGAAACTTTAATTCCCAATTCGCGCAGTTTAACTTTCAAAAACTCCATAGCTATTTTGAAAAGGTAAATAATTGCATTAAAAGGAATAAAGATTTTTCTATATTTAAATACAATTATATTTCGTAAAATATTTTTTTCAATATTCTACAATTATTAAATATTATTATTACAACTTTTTTTTTAATAATTGTAAAATATTTCACGAAATATAATGTTTTTAAAAAATGTTATAATGTTAATAGATTTGTATAAAATTATAATTATGTCACAACCTTTATTTAATTCTATTCTTTCTATAACAATGTACATATATAATAATAACCAAAACTTTAATTTATAAACAACATTGACAAAAAATATAAACATCAACATTTGCTTAAGTACGTTTTACACTATACAAAGTGAAGTAAAGATTAAACATTTTTGAAACTACATTTTAAGTGGAAAATACTTCAATTTTTCCCACAAAAATTAACATTGTACTTTGGAATAAATATTTAATGAAGTTTTATGACTAAGATGTCTTAAATTTTACTTTTTTAGTTAATTTTGAACACTGAATTTTCTTAATTTAACATGGTGTAAACGCACATAATATGTATTTGACAGCAATTAATTCCTTTGCCTGCCGGAATAAACTTTTGGGAAATAGGAACAAAAAATCAGGAAAAATATTTCGAGGAGATTTCTAATTCCTAATTCCCAATTCCTAATTCCCTGGGAATTACCGGAATAGGGCCACAGGATGTGACAGGTTGTGCAACATATTAAAAACAGAACGTCGCAACTGTTCTGGTATGTATGGTCTGTTTTTGCCGGTTGAAGTGTCGCAGTATAATTTTGAGTCAGGAAATTCGAAGAGCTGTAGTTTGAACTTCGTTGAAGGGTCTCTTACTTGTTGTAAAAGTTTTTGTAAGTCCGTTTCTTCCGCTTGTGCTTTTGCTATTTTTTCTAGGTTGAAACTGTCGTTAGAGGATATCTCTGAAATACGTGAAAGGCTGTCCGCGACTGAGTTGTCAGTGCTTTTTACGTGAACTATGTCTGTTGAGAATTGAGCGATGAAATCCAGATGTCGTGTTTGTCGTGGGCTTCGTTGTAAGTTGTTGTAGGTTCCCAATACCCGTTGTAAGTTGTTGTAGAACTGCTCCTACGGCTATGTCGGAAGCATCGGTCATAGCTGTATTGCCCATTTAGTAGAGGGTGTACCAAAATCGTCGCATCGGCCAGGGCCTGTTTCACCTTATCGAAGTGAATGTCTATCTCGGCGGGCCAGTAGATTTTTTTTGGAGATTTAGGCTTTTGAAGTAGCAGCGTAAGATGAGAATGAATCGGTGCTAGAAGTTCTCAAGGTGGGGTATGAGTCTATGATAATAGTTTATCATGCCGATAAAACGTTGGACTGACTTCACCGAATCAGGTTTTGAGAATTCCCTGATAACCTTGATTCGGTCGTGTGAGGGAAAAATGCCAGAGTAGTTGATGGTGTGGCTGAGGAAATCGATTGAATCGACTCCGAACACACATTTCGAAGCATTAATGTTGATTCCGTATTCGGAAAGACGCTTGAAAAGAGTTTGCAGGTGTTTTAGATGTTCGTCTTCGGTCTTACTCGCGATGAGTATATCATCGATGTACGCGAAAACGAAATCTAGGTCCCTACATACCTGGTTGATGAAACGTTGGAAAGTTTGAGCCGCGTTGCGTAGTCCGAACGGCATTCGTGAAAACTCAAACAATCCGAAAGCTGTGGTTATCGCTGTCTTGTGGATATCATCCGGAGCCACCGGTATAAGGTGATAAGCTCTGACCAAATCGACATTTGAAAATATGGTACACCCATGTAGATTTAGAGAAAAGTTCTGTATGTGAGGTATTGGGTACCTATCCCGAATGGTGATGTCGTTTAGTCGTCTGTAATCTCTACATGGTCGCCAATCAGAATTGTTTTTCTTCTTGACCATGTGGAGTGGGGATAAAACTGAAGAGTCAGACGGTCTGCAAATACCGATTTCGACCATGTGTCGAAATTCTGTCTGAACAGCTTTGTGACGCGTTGCGTCGAGACGTCGTGGTCTAGCGAATGGTGGTTGTCCTTTTGTTTCTATATGATGCACAACACTGTGTTTGACAGGAAGGAAATAATTTATTGGTTGTGTTAGTGTTGGGTAGTTTTTTAGTAGTTCTGAAAATTTGTTAGAATTGGAAAATTGCTTAATGGATAGAGACATGTTAGAATCTGTTAGTGACATGTTAGTATGTGTTAGTGCGGATGAGTGGATTGAGGATTTAGGATCAACCAATCGTTTCTGCTTCACGTCAACTAGAAGGCCAAATTTTTGTAAAAAGTCTGCACCTATTATAGGGTGTTTCACTGAAGCAACTATAAAAGCGTGAGAAAAATTTCTACGAAGACCTAAGTTAAGATTTAATAATTTCGAGCCGAAGGTCTGAATGATGGATCCGTTGGCTGCTGTTAAAAGTAAGGCTGATTTGAATTGTTTGTCCTTTAATAGTGTTTGCGGAATGACGGATAAATCGGCACCGGTGTCAATAAGGAAAGTTTGTTTAGATGTAAGGTCTTTAATGAACAACCGGCTGGATTGGTTGACCTGTGACTGCGCCGCTTCAGTCACAGGGTATATTAGTTTGGGTGACCGGTAACCTTTGAATTAGATTTGGTGTTATTATCCAGGATCTTGGTACAAGCACACTTACGTGCTTTGTCACCAAACTTCTTATGGTAATAACAAAGGTGTTTGGTTGCCGTATTCAGTCTGTTGGTCGACCGTAAACGTGACCTGTTTCTCGTAAAGTCTCTGTCATGTCTGGTGTTTTTATGCCCTATATCTAATTTGGATAGCATGTGTTCGATCCTTGCTAGTCTTGCTTCGAGGTTGTTGTCCGTATTTTCTCTTATCGGGGCGGTTGAAGGTTTACTGAATAGAGCGTTAATGGAATTTTTAGGTTCGGAAGCTTCAAAGATTCTATCAGCAAGATCAGTCAGCTCCTCTGTTGGTTTGTCGCCCACAGAAACTAAAGCAATGTTTAAGGCCTGTGGAAGTCGACGTAACCATAGCTTTTTAATGATGCTTGGCTCGAAGGTGTCACCAGCTGTTTCTTTCATTAATCAGAACAGTGCCGATGGTTTCCGGTAGTCAAGTTCTGTTCTATCCAGTAATGCCTCCAGCCGTTTGCACTCAGAAGCCGAGTGTCTTGAAATTAGGGTTTTCTTTAAGTGTAAATATCTGCCTTTTAGTGGCGGATCACCTATGACGTCGATCACGGATTCGCAAGTTTCAGCAGGCAGTGCAGCGATGGTGAGGCAGTATTTGGTGTCATCTTTGCTGATTTTAAAGACTGAAAATTGAGCTTCAGATTGGATGAACCAAGTAGCTGGGTTGTTAGGCCAGAACGATGGTAGGCGAACCTTTGCGAAGTCAATAGCAGCTGCGTGCAATCCGTGATCGGTAGGATTAGAAGTTTGAGTTTTATTGTCGTCGGTCATTGTGTTGTTTTTTATGTAGATTTGCACAAAAATAAAATAAACGTAATAATGAGACGATAATAGATATAAAACCAACCTGTGTCGAGAAGAGTGAATGCCCAAAGGAAGGATGTGTAACCCTGTACTAAAAAACCGCTGACAAATAAATTTGAAATGTGAAAACCTGGAGTGACGTGTGAAAAACGAGAAATGTGTATAATGCGGGAGCGAAAAAAAATGAAAATATTTAAATGAATATATTAGTCGAACCAAAAGAAAATTTTGTAATAATTTTTTTTAAAAAATTATAGATTTTATTTCTGTTTGAATGGACGGTACTGATGAAATAATATATGGCGATGTTTTAAAAAAAAAAATTATAAAAATAAATAATATATTTGTTGATTAAAATTTAAAAAAAAATATTTTTATTTATTGAATATTATTGTAAATTTTTTTTTTGTATTTTTAAATGTTTAATATATCGAGCGTCTACTGTACAACAATAAAAAGAAATTTTAAAAATATTAATTTTTATCGAAAAACAAAATATAAAATATATGTGACGCCACTGGTGGAATTTTTTGTTAAATTATGATTTTTGCCCAGTTTAATGGTACGCCACTGTCCAAAAAACTTTGATTTTATCGATGATTTTTTTGTATGAGATTAATATTTTTGATTTTATTTATTGTTGTTGGTAGAAATTGTATTTTTTTTTTAATATGTATTTATATAAATTTATATAGTAAATGTGTATTTTAATTAATTTTTGTGTGTAATTTAATGAAATTTTTTTTTTTTTGTAATGTATAATTTATATAAAAAATAATTTTGTAATGTATAATTTTCCAAAAAAAAAATATTTTGATTTTTACTTAAAATATATATGAAAATGTTGAAATTTAATTATATTTATTTTACTAATAAAAATGTTGAAATAAAATTTAATTATTTATGTTTTATTTTTATATTTTAAAAAAAAAAAAAAAAATTACTCTACGTTACTTTTTTTTTGTTAATTATAGGAAAATATATATTTTTATTTAAAATGGAACCTTTGATGATCTACTATACGATGAATGATGATGATAATTGTAGCCGGAAAATTTTTGATATTGCTGGTAAACTAGATGTTACTGGAAACTGGATGTTGCTGGAAAACTGGATGTTGCTGGATTATATGTTGCTACTGTGTTTTTAAATGTTGAATGATGATACTGCTTTTCTTTGTGTTATTGTGTGTGTGAACTTTTTTTTTTATATGTAAAATTTAAAAATAAAAATTTTTATATTGCAAATTTTAGAAAAAAAAAATTATATTATATATGAGTGATTGTTATTTTTCTTTTTCTTTTTTTTTCACTGTTTTATTTAAATGTATAAATGTATATTTTTTATATGACTATATATGTATATATTTTTTTGAAAATTTTTATTGTATGTAATTGGTTTTTTTTTTTTTATATATATATATGTATGAAATAAGTTTTTATACACTTTAGATAATTTTTTTAAAATACTTATTATTGTTTTTTAGGAATTAGAAAACTTTTTATACACTTTAGGTCAATTTTTATTCGGTGTCACCAATATGTGGAGTTATATATTTGTGTGATTATAAAATGAAACGCACCATATCCACATTTGGTTAATCTATTTATTACCTAAGTTATTATAATTCTATTTCTAATCTTAGTTTATTTAATTCATTTATTTATTTATTAACTAATTATTGTCTACGTTTTTATAATATTAATTTTATTCAAAGTTATAATGGTCTGTACTATTATTATTTAATTCATTTATGTCTTAAGTATTATTTAATTTATTGTTCTTTTATTTTCATTTAATTTTAATTTTAATAGTTTATAATACCATATATTATTTATATTTAATTTACATTTTACACGACCGATTTGAATTCTATAATTTATTTATTTAACTATTTTACTATTGACTTTTACTTTAAATTTTCGCTTTTAAGTACTCACTGCTAACTCGTTGGTTGTAGATTTTAGAGTAGTTAAAAATGAGACCAATTATCTCTATCATGGTGTGATGTAGATGTTAAAGATAGTGGTACTGCTAGGATTGCCGATAATGAGAAGTTACCGGCATTCCTATTGGTGATCCGACATCACACCATGGTAGACTGCAACAATTTTGTACTAGATTAATTTTGTAGGATTGCGACCATTGACGGTTTCGCCGACAAACGCGTGGTGGCGGCTTGTCAGCGGAAACGTAAATTGTCACAACCGCTACATGTTTATTAATAAATAAACCACAATGCAAAAAAATAATAATAATAAAAACTTTTAAAGGTGAACACTCTTCTCTTATAACAAGTTCAATCTGTCTCATCGCATAAGCACACAAACAAACAAACACAGTTGTATAAAACTCGTAATTTTAAACCTGGAAGTATTTTTTCAAAATCGAATAAAACACATTATTTGACTTGTGAAAAATTTCTGCTTGATAGCTCAGATGGTAGCGTGTAGGTTTACAGATCGAGACATCCATGGTTCAAATCTACAAACACTCAAAAAAAGTTTGTTTTACTTTGCGCGGATTACTATTCCACAAAATTTATATATGCATTTTCAACAACAATTTCAAATTATGGCTTAGCGGTTAGAGCACATAGTTTCCAAACTTCACATTCGCTATTCAAATCCAATAGTTACCACTTTTAAAAAAAATAAAAATCTACGGCGGCAACAACAAGGACCAAAGACCAAGGACCCCCGGGTGGGAAACAATCCATTTAAAATTAATCGTGAGAAACAAAAATAATGGCCTAATTACAAAGCAATTAAGGACACATGTGAGCAATTAAAACCAATCACCTAATTAAAACACAATTAAAATTAATTAAAAAGCAATTAATATTGAAATTAAACCAATTAAAAAATAATTAAAATTAATGACCTAATTAAAAACCAATTAAAATGAATGATCTAATTAAAAACCAATTAAAAATTAATGACCTTATTAAAAACCAATTAAAAATTAATGCCCTAATTAAAAACCAATTAAAATTAATGACGTAATTAAAATCCAATTAAAAAGCAACAAAAACGTCAAAATAGCAATTAACGGATGTTTAATGGGTTTTAAGGTGTCAAAAAAGCAATAAAAATGTCAAAAAAGCAATTAACGGATGATTAATGGTTTTTTTTTAGTTCCCAGGCCAAAGTGACCCAACTACTACTGGAATGGAATTGATTTGTCAGAAGAATTTTGGACTTCCATGGGATTAAAGCAAGGTTGCGCCTGGAGCCCGATTCTATTTGCTTTATTCGTTAATGATATTTATGACTGATTACCTGGTGATGTTAGGTTACTAGATCTAGTTATAAAAATTCTAATATATGCTGACGATATGCCTATTTTTGCAGAATCATTGCAGGTTATGATATATAGTCTACAAGACTATTGTAAGAAGTGCAACCTAAAAATAAATTTAGAAAAAAAACAAAAATTATGGTATTCAAAAGTGGTGGTAAATTAGCAAAGAGCGAAAAATTGTACTTAAATGAGAGCAGAAATAATTAAGCAATATAAATATTTAGGAATTAACATCACATCAACACTAAATTGAAAAAAACATATAGCTGCTAAATATAGTCAAGCAGTGTCAGTTTTGAACACCACATGGAAGAAATTTATTAGCAATAAAGATGTATTACATTCAACGAAATATAACATCTTTTTATCAATAGTACGTTCGATTATATGCTATGGGGCACAGGTTTGGGGTTATATGGAATTCGACGATGTTGAAAAAATACAAAGATTTTTCATTAAAAGTTTATTTACACTGCCTCAATACACACCAGGATACATGATCCACGTTGAAACCGGTTTAGCACCCTTATATCTTTACACGTTAAAATTACAGGTAGATTTTATTCTAAAAATAATGAACAGAAATGAAAACAAAATAGCAAGAAAGCTAGCTGAAATAATTTGCCGTAAAAAATTGTTATACATAAAGCATTGGGAGAATCTAGCTGACGATGTTGATATGTCAATAGAGCTTAATATGGAAAATGGAAATTGTTGGAAAGACTAATTATATGATTTGATACAAAGGGTGGATACTTCAATCACGGTGAAATGTATACAAAGAGCAATAAATTCAAACCACCGTCATGCCTATGGTAATTTAAATCACTATTTAAAAGAAAATAATTATTTCCAGGATAAGTATGATGCTGACCGAATTTCAAGTATTTTTAAACTGAGACGGGAATTACTACCACTAATTTTAGACCACATATCAGTACACAAAGTTCTATTTGCACACTATGTAATATGAATAAGGTTGAAGACTCATACCATTTTCTGGCAGAGTGTCCTATGCTTAAAGAAACTAGAAGAATATGATTTGGACTGTCGGAATTTAATAGAGAAGAAGCAGAAATAATCTTAAATGGGAAAATATTGGGATATGTTAGCAATCTACGTACAAGAAGCTATGAAATATAGAAAAGCAATTATTGATGAATTTCTGTGAAACTACACATTTTGACAACTATTTTTTTTATTGATCTTGCTATTAAATTACTTAGTAACTCTATTATGATTATTTTTTTTAAAAAAACTTATCTTTATATTTTTTTTGTTTAACTCACTAATTATGTTTATTTAATTAAAATAAAAGATGTTTAACTGTCTAAGATTAAAAGTAATGTATAAATGGGCAAACTGCTAGGAGCCATGCTTAAAAATTTGTATATTTGTATGAACTATTGTAAAACATAAGAAGTAATGAGGAATTATGAAATAAATATTATTATTATTATTCGGATAGAAGATAGTGACGAGATAAAAAAAATCCAAAGGTGTAAAGCGAAATATTGTGAAAAATATATTGACGTTTAGTGATTATCTTGAATGTTTAAATGAAAATGTTGAGAAAACTGTTTCCCAAAATTTAATACAAAGTCACAAACATCATGTGAGCAGTATCACTCAAACTAAAATTGCTCTCAATCCTCACGATGATAAAAGATATTTAATAAAAAATAGCTATGAAACTTTACCGTGTGGTCATTATAGTTTAATTGATATTAACTAAAAATATATAATACTTATTAGTTTTTATATAAATAAATATGAAATTCTAATTAATGAAAAATTGAAAAAAAATAATTCAATTGATAATAAAATAAATATAAAAATTTTCAAAATTAGTTTTAAGAATTTTCAGATTTGTATAAATAATATAAATATAATTTCAATATAAAAATAATTACAGTATAAAAATTTATATAAATAAAAATGTAAATGTAATATATAAATATTTATATATATATATATATATACATATATATAAATAATAAGAATTATAGTATAAAAAGTTATTATATTAATTTTTAGTAAAAACATTATTCATTGTTTTTGTCTTTTGATCCCTTATGCAGATTTTTAAGTTGGGTTTTTAGATATATAATTTAAAGAAGGTAAGTAGTATCATTCATCCAGAGTATATCTAAGAGACAGGTTTTTGAAAATTTGCATAAAGCAAGAAAAAAAATTAATAGACGCCGAGTTATCATCAATGGTTTTGTTAATCTTTGGCAAGCTGATATAGTAGAGATGGGAGCATATACAAAAGAAAATAATGGTTATACATATTTACTTAACATGATTGATACATTTTCAAAATATACATGGGCTATTCTAATGAAAATAAAACTGGATATGATATTTCTGAAGCTATTAAATCGATTTTCATTTTTTCGAAGAAATATCCCAAAAATTTGCAAATTGGGCAAAGAGTTTTTTAATAAAAAGTTTTGAAATTTGATGGTGAAATTTAAAATAAATCACTATTCAACATTTAGCCCATTCACTCAACTCATAAGAAAAAACCTACTGAAGTTAGTATGGAAAATAAAAAAGAAATATTATTTACAGCTTATAACTATATTAAAATTGCTACACAAATTGCTACAAATTCAAGGTTGAGGAGAGAGTTCGAATTAGCAAGTTTAAACATATTTTTGAGGAATTTTATACCCCAAATTGGACAACTGCATTATTTAAAATCAGAAAAACCAAAATAACTAGTCCACCATGGACGCCGGCAGGATTTTGTGTAAGGTGGTGCATGTGAAAATTATTATTGATTTCACCAAATGTTCTACATACATATTGCGAATTTATCTTTCAGCCACCTTTGTTTAACATTGTTTTAGCCTTCAAAAAAATTAAATTTTGATTTCAGGAAATACCCGTTACAAAACAATATTTTGAATTTACGAAAAAAATCATCTCAGTAGGCTGATGCTCAGAACTTTTGAGAATCAACTTTTACTTTCACTAAATTTGCATACGCATCAAATTCAGTTGTTTTGCTTTTTATATGTATAAAAAAGTTGTGTAAAAATTTAAGCTATTTTTAGTGTCTTGTAGTGCATTTTACGAAATTAAAATTCCATTGTTCTAAATACTACATAAGTATAAATTTGAAAAGGTTCTACAGTTTTTATAAGGTAAGTAATATAAACATGTCTTTTTAAGCGCTATTTATTTCCTAATTTTAGCTGTGGTTTCTATGCAAACAAAATTAAGCCCAATGAGTGATATACGGAATTTTTTAATCAAGAATAAAAAACGTAAAGTGGACGAGAATGAAGGGAATCCCCTTGCATCTGCTCCTGCTCCGTCATCATCAGTAATGTTATCGATTCCCACAACGAGTTTAGAAGAACCTGTATTAAGTGATTTAGATATTGGTATATATGTAAAAAAGGATATGAATGACGAAATGCGATATAAACTTTTAAAAACACAATGGATACCAAGTGTAGAATATAATTTTAAGAAGGATGTTGACAGTGCAGCAAAACGAGCATTTCGACTGGAATGGTTAACTTTGTATCCATGGTTATCGTACTCCGCTGCCGAAAAAGGACCGTTTTGTCGGATTTGTGTGTTATTTAGACCTGTAGCGCATTCCAGTTTATTAGGTGCTTTTATTGTTAAACCATGCATACAATATAATAAATTTAATGAATTGGCAAAATCTCATGCATGCACCCAGTGGCACCGTGAAGCAATAATGAAATCAGAAAATTTTGTCGGTGTAATGACAGGAAAACAAGTAAGTGTGTACCAAAGCTTAAATAATGCTTACGACAAAGCAATTCAAGAAAACAGAGTAAAACTGCGATCCATTATAGCTTCGATCATGTTTTGTGCTAGAAATGATTTGCCTCTTCGTGGTAAAACAGATCAAGGATCTGTATTTACAGAGTTACTTCATTTCCGAGTAAGTTCTGGAGATACAATTTTGCAGCAGCATTTGGAATCCGGGGCTAAAAATTCATTATATATATCCCATCAATCACAAAATGAAATTATTGAAGCTCTGGAGAATGTACTGCGGGAGAAAATTATTAAAGAAATTAAAGAAGCGCAAGTTTTCTCTGTTCTAGCTGATGAAACAGCAGATATAGCAGGAATAGAACAGATGTCTATTGGAATTCGCTACTTACATCAAGATCAGAACAATATTTTCAAACTTCATGAAGAATTTATGGGATTTTCTTCTCTCTCTGAATTAGGTGCCCAAGCTTTATCTAAGGTAATAATGAAAACATTACAAGATTTCGGTTTAGATCTGAACCTTTTGGTTGGGCAAGGATACGATGGCTGTGCTACCATGTCCGGACATATAAGCGGTGTTCAAAAAATAATAGGGGATTTGTATCCAAAAGCAATGTTTTTCCATTGTGCAAATCATAGATTAAATCTTGTAATAAATGACACAAACGCGGTAATTGAAATCAGAAACACGGTAGGAACTATAAAAGAAATTATAAAATTCTTCCGGGATTCTACTCTAAGAAGAAATATGGTTCCAAATATTCCTTTACTCTGTGAAACTCGCTGGTCAGCCAAACATAAGGCAATACGTATTTTTAAACTTAATTTTATAGAGATAATGAATGGTTTGGAAAAGTTGTCCACAAGTACGAACTGCCAAACAAGACAAAAGGCACACCATCTTTACGTTGCAGCAACTAGCAGTAATTTTGTTGTAGCTCTGCACATAATTGCTATCTATTCATCTATACTAGAACCCGTCACTAATCAGTTGCAGGGAACTCAACTTAATCTGCAATCTCTAAATGAAAAAATTGGCGACCTAGTAAAGATTTTAAACTGTCATAGAGAAAATTCAGAAGAAGAATTTGCCCTAATTTTTCAGGAAATTCAAACTTGTTGCAACTTATTGAATATTGACCTGAAATTGCCTCGATTAGTGAAACGAATGACACACAAATCAAATCAACCAGCACATTCTGTGGAAGAATATTATAGAAGATCAATATTCATTTCTTATTTAGACTCTATTATTACATCATTGAATGAACGTTTTTCTGAAAACCATAAAATACCTTTTGCGCTCCTGCAGCTTCACCCCCGTGAAATGAAATTGTTAACAAAGCAAGAGTTTATAAAAATTGTTTCAAAAATTGAAAATTTCTATGGAACATCATTGTTGGAAAACTTTATTGTTGAAGCCACAACATGGTACGAAACTTGGGCTCAAAAAAACCTAGATCCATCAAATATTGAATACATTGATTTATTGGAAAACGCCAAAAGTTTTTATCCATCAGTTTTCCAAGCTATTAAAATTGGCCTCACACTTCCTATAACAACATGTACGGTGGAACGCTCATTTAGCACATTGAGAAGAGTAAAGACTTGGACAAGATCAACTATGTGCGAACAACGATTGTCAGGCTTATGTATGATGAGTCTCCATAAAAAAAGAACTGTTGATAATGAAGATTTTATAACCGAAGTAATTTCAAAGTTCGCAGAGAAGCCGCGTAGGTTACAATTATTATTTAATAAAGATTAAGAATAAAGAAAAATTATATTGTTTTATTTTTAATGCTTAAAAAAGTAAAAAGATGAAATTTTTTTCAATCAAAGGTGGTGCAGTTGCACCATCTTGCACCATGCTGCCGGCGCCCTTGAGTCCAACAACATGTTTACTAAAGGATTAACAAGGACAACCCATTGACGGCGGGTTGTATGAGCAGGAATTATTAATGGCTAAAAATAAAGATGTATATTTAGTTGAAAAAAATTAAAGGAAAATCTCCGTTGTCCAGATAGGTGTGTAAAGTGTAGCCCTTTTCAAAAACATATTTGTACTTGCTAATACGTACAAAATCTCTAACGTTTAATTTCTCCATATTAGCTATTTTAAAGTTGGAATATACTGTTGTGAGTAATTTTTTCCCGTTTCAATATTGACACAAGGTAGCATTTTAATAGTTCTATGTTTACTATGATTATATTCATATAACAATTCTTTTAGTAAGGAAAGCCATCAATATGAGCCACTCATACTAAATGCTTTCCACATTTTTACTTTTAAAGTTGTAAAATTCAGTTCCATCATCTGTTTGTAGATTCTTAGCAATGTGGCCTTCAGACAATACAGATTGAAACGCTTTGCTTATACTCAATCCAGTTTTATTTTTAATAGCTATTGCCCATCCCAATTTGAAAATGTATCAATTATTCTTAACATGTAACGATATGTCTATTACTCATTATGCTCTGTTTTTTTTTTCTTATACTGCTACTGCATCTATTTTTGATTTTATATATTTTCTCATTGCAAGTATTGTTTCATTAACATATTCGTCGATATTTTTCCTATAATTATTAACAAGTTCTTCTACTTCAACATAAGATTGTTTCATATTTCCTTTTAAATCGTTAAATTCATTCATTCGTTTATTTATATGTAAGACCTCCATTCGCCGCTTTTTTTTACATTCTTCAACCATTTCTTCCAATTCCAAATATGAATGATTCATATTCTCTTCAAAATTTCTAACAAAAGCATTAATTACATCTATTTACATTATGTACAATATCTGCATTTGATAATACCCGTTAGATAATTGTATCAAACAGACTTGTTACATATTTAAACAGACCTGTTAGCAACCGCTAATCACCTGTTCACATCAAACAGACTTGTTACCTATTCACAGCTAACAGACCTGTTAGCTATTACCTGTTCACATCAAATAGACCTGTTACCTGTTTACATCAAACAGAACTGTTATCCACTTAAATAATCAGGCCTATTAAATTATTTCTAAGAAATCATTAGCTGAAGCACTGAAAATAATTCCTATACCAAAAACTGGTGGTGTTTTACCATTTTTAATACCACTTTTGGTGAATATGTACCATATATTTAATATTAATACACACACTACAAGTTCAATATGCTTATATAATTCCGCAATACCACAATTTTAGATTATTTTCTACATATGCTCAAAAATTTTCATTTAGAATCACCAAATCAAATATCTAAGTGACATGAAATAATTGTTGGAATACAGAATCTGAAGAATAGCTGGAATCGTATTTTTAAATATTAAGGATTAAAGTCAATAAATGTAAAATGCATGTTTTTATATGAGATAATTTTTTTAAATGAAATATGTAAAACTGGAATTATATTTAAAATAAAGAAAAATAAAGCATCTTTGTTTTTTATTTAGATTTTTAATACTTTTATAAGAATTTTGTTAAATGAAATTTTTGTGTGGTTTAAGTAATATTTTTTGTTTATTTTCTTTCGGCAGGCCAATGACGCTAATTAAACAGGAACTATTCTACATTAACATAATATTGCAATTAAAAATCAACGTTTCACAATTACACAAAATTAAAAAAAGAAGGTTTTTAAGCAAATTTTAACACAAAGAAATAATACTTCTATAGTAAGAATTCAAAATTATGAATCTAGTTTTGTATGCAATATTTACCTCACACTCATTAATTTCTACATCGCGATTTCGTATAGAAAAAGATGAATCATGTATTCGTATTATTGTTAGCCATATAAATGTAAATCATTAATGTCAAGCTCCATTTTTTATTTATTTATTTTAAGCTTATAACACCCTATATCAAAAAAATTCATTACAATTCTTATATTATTAGTTCATTGATTTTGTAATTTTACTTATGATAAGATTGTATTATTTATAAATTGATGTATAATTAATGTATTAAAATATTGTAAATTAAATTTTAAACTAGCTAATTAATTCGGTTTTTCCTTTCTTGTTTATTTTTGGCCAAATTTCTCCATTGACCACAAATATCGCTAATTTCATCAACCCATCTTTTTCTCTGCCTGCCAATTCTTCTATTTCCGATTGGTAGCCAATTCGTAGTTATGTTTGTCCATCTCTCCTCCTGTAACCTCGGCACATGGCCGGCCCAATGCCATTTCAGTTCTTTAGAACGTTGGATTACATCTGTAAATTTTTATCTTTGTCTAATCGTATAGTTTCTTGTTCGTGACCATCGACTTATTTTTAACATGGATCTTTCCATCGATCTTTGGCATATTTGTAAGTCTTCTACTTTCTCAATCACTTCATTGTCTATACGAATCTCTGGCAAGTCGAAGTTAGAGATAATTTTGGTTTTGGTTTTATTTAACATCAACCCCGTTTTTTCGCTTTCGTTTTTTAATTTTATTATCATATTTTTTGTATCTTGGAAATTATTTGCAAAGAGTGCAATGTCGTCTGCAAAGCGTAGGTTGTTAAGTTTAGTACTATTTATATTTATTCCAATTCCAGTGCTATTCCATTTTAGTTTTTTAAAAATTTCTTCAAGAACAGCAGCAAAAAGAGATGGCGATAGAGGGTCCCCCTGTCTGACACCTCTATTTACTTTGAAGTAATTCCCTTCTTGATGTAGCATGATTTTTGCTTCGCAATTACTAAAAATATGTTGTAAAAATTTTATATATTTATTGTGTACATTTTTCTCTTTGAGTGCTTGCCAAATACAAATATGCTATTGGTATTTGATATTCAGAACTTTTTTCAATAATTTGGTTAATGCTCTGAAGATGATCGGTTCTTGAGTAGCTAGATCTGAATCCAGCCTGATCTGTTGTTTGGCTAGCATCGAGAGTTAAAGATATTCTTTTTAGTAGACATTTTGAAAAAATTTTATATAATGTAGATATAAGACTTATTGGACGGTAGTTATTAATATCGTTTTTGTCTCCTTTTTTGTGGATAAGTATTATAGTCGACCGTTTCCATTGTTCTGGTATAATTTCGGAATATATGATTTTGTTAAAAATATCTGTTAAAACTGGTACCGTCTCCTCCACGCTGTATTTTAAATATTCACCAGTTATATTATCACTTTCAGGTAACTTTTCGTTTTTTAATTCTGAAATTGCTTCTTTTATTTCTGATTCAATAAATGGTGGATTATCATTTGTATAATTTAACTCTGGCATAAGCTCTATTATTTGTTGATTTGACATTGTAGATGAATATAAATTTTCATAAAAATTGCTTGCTACTTTAATTATATCACTTCTGTTTGTGTTTTTGATGTTATTTGTCAATAAATCAGTTACCCATTTTTTACCTTCTGTAAGATTCTTCTTGATTTTTTTTAGTGAGTCTGTATCTTTCAATGTATTTATTATGATATTATCTTTATACTTTTTAATATCTATCTTACTCTCTTTTTACTTTCCTTTTATTGAATTTACAATTCATGTTTTCCTCACATGAATAGCTCCTAAACGGCTTAACCGATTTAACTCAAATTTTGATCTTAAGCTCCAGCGTTTACCCATTCAATGCCACACAATTTTCATGGCCCGGCGAGGGGGCGGGGGGTTGGACCTATTTTCAAAAAAGTTATGTGGGGTACCAAATTAAAGGTCTTGATGAGTACATCTCGTTGGGTAGTGTTTCTAGTAACGGAGGGCATGTGCGGCCCCAAAAAATTGGGCCTATTTTCAAAGAAGTCATCTGGGGTATCAAATTAAAGGTCTTGATGAGTACATCTCGTTGGGTAGTGTTTCTAGTAATGAGGACCATGTGGGGCCCCAAAAAATTGGGCCAAAAATAATAAACATCATGTGGGGTATCAAATTAAAGATCTGGAAGAACAGGTATCTTTGGGGCAAGTAATGATAGCGTTTCGGCAACAAGGTTCATGTGGGGGCCTGATAAATGGGGCCAAAAATAATAAAAATCATGTGGGGTATGAAATTAAAGGTCTCAATGAGTATATCTCGTTGGGTAATGTTTCAGGTAAAGAGGGCCATGTGGGGTCCCTAAAAATGAAGTGAAAAATAGCAAAAATTATGTGGGGGTATCAATTTAAGGGCCGGAAATATAAGATATCTTTGGGGCATGTATTAGGAGTGTTTGGGGCAATCAGAGCCATGTAGATGTCTTTTCGCTTTTGCGTCGGTTAAAAAAAAAGAACAATCGCTTTGCATCGGTCCTTCGTTATGGGTCGATAATTTTTATATTTTTTGGGTTATATATATAAATATAAGTATATATATATATATAAAAATCAAAAAAAACGAATTATAAGCCGTTTTAAATACAATATATGGAGGTGGTAGACCGCACCTTATAAATTGAAGTAGAACTGAACAAAATTAATTGTAGCAAATCTGATCGCAATGAATAGTATATAAAAGTTCTTATAAGAATTAATAGAATTTATCAGAATCAATTATATTTATAAGGGTCTACTTCCCTTTTACTATATTTTACCTTTACTGAATTTCTAATCTAGTACGTTTGCAGTTAACCCTACTACAATTGAACATTACTGAAACTCTAGATACAAGAATGCAAAATTATAAAAAAAATTAGTATTCTTATTTATTAGTTTTTAGTCACATATTACTATTTATAAAGGAATATATTTTTAAAAAATGTTTTTTTTTATTTATTTTTTTATTTGTTTTCTTAGATTTTTTAATGCTTATTTTTCACTATCTGATAATATTTCTTTAGTTCTCAATTCTTCTCTTTTATCAATTAGATTTAGTGTTGTTTCAGATAATTAACTGACTTTATTTTTATTAGTTTTTAGAGTTCTACCGGCCGTAATAATGCTTTTCTCTATATAGTTGTAAAGCATTTGTACATTATCCGTTGGGTTGTTTTTTATTAATTCGAATTGCTCTTTTAGATTTTCTCTATAATTACATATGGTTTGTGGATCATCTAACAAGATGGTAGTATTTTTGGTTCTATAAATTTTCTTTTCCTTTTCGTATTAATTTTGAATTTGCTTCTAACTAATCGATGATCCGAATCAAAATTTTTAAGAATTGAGACATCGTAGATATTACTTTTTTTGTTTGTGAGTACGAAGTCAATTTCATTTCTTGTAAAACCATTGGGTTATTGCCAGGTCCATTTCTCCTTAATTTTCTTTTTGAAAAGTGAATTTCCAATTACCAACTTATTTCGCCAAATCCACTAAATAAGCCTTTCACCTCTGCCATTTCTAATACCGTAGTTATGATTACCCATTATTGTTTCTTCTCCTGTTTGTTGTTGGCCAACTTTACTATTGAAATCACCAATTATTATTATGAATTCACTACGAACTTCATCTAACTTCATCTAACTTTTCATAAAAGTTTTCTATTATATTATCTGGTTCAGTTTCAGTTGGTGCATAAACTTGGATAATCGATATTATTATAGAATAATTCATTGAACAAAATTATTTCTTCAACATTATTTCTAAGATGTTTATTAATTATAAAACCGACTCCATGGAGACCTTTTGTTTCTCCTTTATAGCAAAAAATCTTTCCATCTGGTCTTTCAAAAATATTTTCTAACTTCTGCGAGTCCTATTATGTCCCATTTTATTTTACTTAACGAGATATCTAGTTTTTCTATTTTTTCATCACCTATCAATTATAGGTACATATATTTAATTCATCTATTTTATCTGTTTCGATTGTATTTGTGGAATTCTTTTTTCTATCATTAATTGCAACTTCTTTTGTTTCTCGATTTTTATTTCTATTTTTCTTGTTTTTATTTGAACATGCTACTGTTTTCTTATTTATTTTCAATATCTGTTTTGAATCTTTGTTACTATTATTTATATTTTTTTATGGAATTTTGGGGGGTTTTGGCCAGAATTTCCCACGGTGGCTAGCCGGGTTGGGGAATATGATTTCGTTTTATTTTTTTCAGTGCTGTATATCGTTATATCCTTTTCATATCCATTTTCGTGTGCTAGGTTTTCGTTTATTGTATTGTTCGTTTGCTGTTTATATTCTAGTTGCTACTTCCCTTCAGTGAGGTGTTGTTTAATGTGTTCGAGATTACTGGTTTTCTTGGTGTAATTTCTTTTCTGTTAATATCATTATTAATACCAGCATTAACTGAGCTGGGTATTTTTTGTTTTTTATTATCTTGGTGTACTTTGTCTATTATTTCAGTATTAATTTCTTCAATAGATCTATTTCTTTTATTGTTCTCGTTATCATTAGCATTAGTTTTAGTTAGATTTTTTATTAATTTTTTTTGCAACCTCTTTTCCTTGTTTTTTTCAACTACTTCCTTTGGTAGGTCCTCAACGAAGAATATTTTATCAGGTAGATCTCTTAAATTACATTTGTTTTCCATTATTAGTATTTTCTTCTTATATGTTGTTAAGCCTAGGAGTACAGGCCGAATTTTTCTTGCATCGTTTTACCTATTCTGTATAGAAAATCTAGTTCAGTTCTTTCTAAATGTATACCGATAGTCTACGTAATTATATCCATCACTGTTCCTTCTAATATAAAATCGGTTTCATTTGTTTCATCTTCTGAAAGACCATATATAATAATATTTCTCTTCTTTGCATCCTTTTCGTTTCTGATAATTCTGTTTTCTAATCGTTTTTGGTTTTCTTTAGGCTGTTTATCTCAGAATCAACAAAATGGTTTCTAGAGTTTATATTTTCATTAATACTTCTTGTGCTTTCTTGCATCTCTAATCTTAGATTTGCTATTGCTTCTAGAATTTTATTTTCGTTCATATTTATAGTTGGTTTTAATAAACACCTATTAGTATGCAAAGATATATACGATTAATTTGGACTACACTAAATTGATCTAGATAACAATAGATGGCGCTTTTCACAATAGTGCTTTTATACTAGTATAATTATCATTAACTTTCGATTAGTTTTATAATTTTTTCATATATTTACCTTTTAAAGGTGATCTAGTCCAATTATTTATTATGTCAAAATATGGAATATGAGAAGTTTTGAATATGGACTTTGGACTTTCTTATGATTTTTTTTTTAGTTATTTTTTTATTTTATTTTTTTTAGATATTTTGTTTCACCAATATAAAATTTTACAAAGCAGTGACTTACTTGTGTCCAATATATTTTAATTAGACCTTCTTAAAGATTCTATTCTTACTAAGTTTGCTTTATATCTCACTATTATAATTGATTTTATTATCTTTTTATTTAACACACTCTATCACTCAACTTCTATATACCACCATTAGTCTTTTTTAATAGTCCTCATCACTTTTTTTCAAGAAGAAGTTATGCAAGATACAAAAAAGCATGAGTGGGGTAGAGACGGAACAACGATTTTTTTCCGAAAAAAAGTCGACAAATCCAACAAAAAAGATGTTGTCTCCGAAAAAAAGTCGATGAATCCAACAAAAAAGTCGTTGAATCCAACAAAAATATACTGCCTCCGAAAAAAAAGTCGTTGAATCCAATAAAAAAGATGTTGTATCCGAAAAAAAGTTAATTGTGACCAACTTTTTTTTACTAAAACTTGAAATTTGTCTATTGTATTAAAATTTTCTCAAATCATAGTTGACATTTTTTTTTAATTTTATTTTTTAAATTTAAAATTAAATTAAAAATAAATTAAAATGTCAAAATGTTTCCGAAATTTCTTACAGTAGTGGGAAATTTCATCTATGTCTGTACTGTACAATGTTTATTTAACCGTACAATGTTTATGCAAAAAAAAATAAAAATTTTATTAGTATATTAAAAGTGTTAAGTTTTTTAGGTTTGCTGATAAGAATGTATTTAATTGTACAATATATATGGTTGTTATTGTTGTAAAAAAAATTTGTTGTTGTTTTGAAAGTTTTAGATTTTTGTTTTGTTATGAATATTATTTTTATATGAATTTTTTATGTTTTTAATATATGTATGGCTGTTGTTGTTGTAAAGAATTTTTGTTGTGGTATTGAAATTTTTAGATTTTTGTTTTGTTATGAATAAATTCGCGTAGGCGTAATAATAGAGGAGATGAATTTTTATATGTGGTAGGATATTCTAAGCGTCCATTATTGTATAGTTTGTGACTATTGTTTGGATGATAAAATATTTTTTTTCTCTTATGGATTTATAATATTTGAAGGAATCATATTGTTCCGCCGTGGAACCTGAGGGCTGGTTGTTGGGTGGTTTTTTCCAGTATTTTTACTATGGTGCAAAATACCTTGGTTGGAAGTGTAAATTCCAACGCCAAATCCTTTTTCTTGTTGAAATCAAACTCACTTTTTCCAATAGTTAAATGTAATATAATTTATTGTTTTATTTAACACGGTTGAGTTTAAAAATTATTTTATATGAAATTTACCACGTGGGTATTATGATGTGCAATAAAGGTTAAATTTTACTTAGTAACAACAATTGCAATTAGAGCTTTTTTATAATGATTGAAATAATTCTTTTTGATGCGAGATGCGATTTAAGAATGAAAACAAAAATGAATGTTTATTTTCTCAGGCCTCCATAAAAGCTTTTTCTCCTTTTACAATTAATATAATTACAGCGGCAAATTGATTAGTACAGACGTCGATAGTAAGCACCCCTGTACACGACCACTGCTGCTGGAGACTCGAACATTTTGGGGCCTCCGAGAAGATGACCCCTACCCTATGTAGTCTAACTGTTCGAGGCTAACTAAGTGTAGCTAATTATTGAATATGCATCTAATGGTTGATGTGCAGCGAATTGCTGATATGCTTACCGATTTGTATGTTGTTATAAGGCTGAGTTGACTATGATGACTTATCTATGATGAGTTATCTATGATGAGTTGTCTCTGATGACTTGTCTATGATGAGTTATCTATGATGAGTTGTCTCTGATGACTTGTCTATGATGAGTTATCTATGATGAGTTGTCTCTGATGACTTGTCTATGGGCATTTCCTCCCACAGATAGAATAAACTCTGAGGTTGTCTGCGCCTCTACTCGCGATATTTGGTGTATCTGTAAATTCCAATCAAAATTAGTGTTATGAGATGGGAATTAAGGATAAGGATAAGGTGGGATGAGAGATATATAACATCAAAAGTGCTTGAATCTAAAAGAAAAATATTAACAACGTTCAATAAAAAAAACATTTTTATATATATTAATTTTAACGTTGAAAAATTGACGGATTGCTTCTGTCGATAGATGAATTCAAATTCAAAAATTCTTTAGCATAGTTCTTTTTTTTTGATTGATTGTTGAAAAAATCATTTAAATTCAGTTGATTAATTTGAGAAAAAATCATTTTATAAAAATTGAGTTAGTATGCTGCGAATGACTATACCTTTGTAAATTATTATTATTATTTTTTTTTTTTTAACTAATTATTTTTGATAAAAAATGTTGCAAGTTTAAATTTTATGCGTAATTTATATAAGATGATAATTTTTTAAATTATAGTGTAACTTTATGGCTGAACTATAGACGACTCCATGGGGAGTACACAGAGCTTCGCTACGTGTCGAGCAACTTTTCCGTGTTGGGTCTTAATAGTTGCCATTCTAACATTAAGATCCTTTCCGGGATGTATTTTTATAACTCTACCTAACCGCCATTCCGTAGAGGGTATGTTTTCATGCTTTAAAATTACCATATCTACTATTTTGACGTTCTGTTTGCATTCTCTCCATTTTGGTCTTTGGTTTAATTGTGAGATGTACTCTTCTTTCCACCTACGACATACTATTTGTTGTAGTTGTTTCATAAGCTGCCAACGTTTTAACGAATTAGTGGGCATGTTAGTTAGATCAGTCTCAGGAGTTGAGAGCAGGCTATCACCAATTAGAAAATGACCGGGTGTGAGACATGTAGGATCCGTGGGATTACTGCTGATAGGGGTTATAGGTCTAGAATTTAGACATGCTTCGATTTTTTCGAGAACGGTAGCTAGTTCTTCGAAGGTAAAGGTGTATGATTTGGTTACTCGGCGTAAATGGTGTTTAAGCGATTTAACCCCCGCTTCCCATAAACCACCGTAATGGGGAGTTCCAGGCGGAATAAAGTGCCAAGTGAGATCGCGTGAGGCATATACGTGACCTATATATTCACTACCTTCCTTTACAGCTTTCTTTTATTCTAATTGTAAAAGGCGATCTGCACTTACGAAATTCGTACCATTGTCTGAATATAAGTTAGAACAAAGACCTCGTCGAGAAACAAATCTATCGAACGCTGCTAAAAAGGACACAGAAGTAAGATCACTTACAGCTTCTAAATGGCACACATAACCTTTGGTCGTTTGTGTTGGGCTATAACGACCTTTACGAATTTTTAAACTAATGGGACCCGCATAGTCCAATCCGACATTTGTTCGAAAAGCAAATGGGGTACCTAAACTGACTCGTTCTTTCGGTAGAGCACTCATAATTTGGCTTCGGGTTTGCTTTCGTTGGATCAAACAAGTTGTACAATTGTGTATGTAGCTACGAATGAACCCTTGGATACGGGGTATCCAAAACTCCCTACGTAGTAGCGAAATCATCAGACTATTACCTCCATGTAATGCCACAGTATGAATGGAACCTACTAAAAGTCGAACTAAGTATGAGCATGATGGTAAAACTATGGGGTATTTTTCGCTATAGGAAAACGAGGAGTATGCTAAACGTCCATTGACTCGAATGATCTCATGTTTGTGTAGAAATGGATTGAGAGAAAGTAGGGTGCTTTTCTGACTTCCTGGACAGTTGGATTTGAGTTGAACATAATCTCTAGCATAATGTGTAGTTTGAGCGAGTTTTATGAGTCGAACTTTGCACTCCATTATTTCTTGTTGCGATAAATTGACTGAAATAATTTTTAAATGAGTTTTATTTCGAGCACGACAATTATGATAAAATCTATATATATATATGCGATAACATGTAATGCTTGAGAGTAGGATGAGAATCTAGTAAGGATTTCATCATTTCCTATTAATGTTTGTTCAGAAATCTGAGTCATGAATGTATGGATTGGGACCGCTTCAAGATCAATTGAAGTCGGATTGATTGTTGGTTCGGCATGCGGCCACTGCTCTTCAGAGTTGTTCAGCCAACTTGGTCCATGCCACCAAAGCAGGTCGGACTCGAGAGTTGTGGCAGACACTCCCCGAGATGCAAGATCAGCGGGGTTATATTCAGAGCGTACTTGATGCCACTGAATTTCACCCACGCCATTCAGAACTTTGGTTACCCTATTCGCAATAAATGTTTTCCATCTTGATGGAGATTTTTGAAGCCACGCAAGAACTATGGTCGAATCAGTCCACAAGAAAAATGAAGATTTTCCTAAGTTTAGTCCATCCATAATTTTCCGTATTAATTTTGCAAGTAATACAGCACCGCTAAGTTCGAGACGTGGTATCGAAATAGTTTTTACCGGAGCAACTTTCGTTTTGGATGAGACTAAATTGATGGACACTCGTCCTTGTGGGTCGACAATGCGTAAATACACTGCTGCGGCTATAGCTGACTGCGAAGCGTCACAGAATCCATGAAATTGACATTGCTAAGTTGGGTGTAAGTTGAGCCAACGGGGAATCTGAATTTTATTTATATTAGGCAAATCATCACAAAAGGTTTGCCATTCGACTAAGCGGTCAGGGTTTACGATCGCATCCCAATCAGTCTTATCCTTCCAAATATTTTGTAGCAATATTTTTGCGGTAACTACGACTGGGGATATCCAACCCGCTGGGTCAAAGAGTTTAGCGATGTTTGAAAATATTCGACGTTTAGTAAATGGTGGGTTATTCGAGAATGTTTTGATTTTGTAAGTAAAAACGTCATCTTTGCTTTTCCAATAAACGCCTAATGCTTTTATAGTGTTATCCCTATTGAGTGATAACAAATCGTTCATGGGGATTCGATCTGAGGCAGGAATTTGCTTTAAAAGTTCGCCATTGTTGGCGGACCACTTTTTTTAGGACGAAACCACCTGAGTTTAAGAGATCGATAAGTTGCTTTTGTATGTTCACAACGGAGCGTATGTCGTATCCACCGGATAAAACATCATCGACATAAAAATCATTTTTGAGTATTTCCGACGCTAACGGATAATTCACGGCTTCATCATAAGCCAATTGTAGCAAAGTGCGTTTAGCTAGATAGGGTGCGCAATTAACGCCGAAAGTTACCGTTTCTAATTTATAATCTTGTATTTGATCATTGGGGGACTTTCTGTATAAAATTCTTTGAAAATCTGCGTGGTTCGGGTGAATCCGTATTTGTCGGTACATCTTCTCTATATCGAGAAACTGATATTTTCTCCACCGAAGAAGGAGAACCATCAGATCCTTTTGTAGAGTTGGGCCTGTGTATAAACTATCGTTTAAACTAAAACCGTTTACTGTCGATGACGACGCATTGAAAACAACTCTGAGTTTAGTTGATAAACTTTCAGGTTTTATTACTGCATGATACAGTATTTATAGGGCGTTTCCTTTTTACTTTTTTCAATCGGTTGCATAGGGGAAATATGACCTAATGTAATATATTCTTCGAGTACGTCATTATACAGCTTCTCTACGTTCTATTTCTTTTGAAATGATTTTTCTGAGCTCATGAATTGTCTAAGAGCAATATTTCGAGATGAGCCTAAAAATATATGCTCAGGAAAATTAATTTTGAAAGGTAGTTGAACTGTATAAAGCCCATCACTATTTCTATAAGTTGTTTTTCTATAAAGCTTTTCACAATAGTGATCTTCCCGGGCAAGAGGTTTTTCAATAGAGACTTCTTCTGTCTCCCAAAATTTTTCAATTTTCTGGTCTAATTGTAGACCATTGAAAAAACTTGAAGTGATTCGGGCAGGAGTTACTCCTGAAATTAACCAACCGAACACAGAATTTTGTGCTACAAAAGATTGGTATTTTTTAACTCCCTCTACCAGGATTTGAGAGTACAAATCTGCCCCTATAACGAGTTCTATTCTTCCTGGTTGATAAAGCGTACGATCAGCTAATGTTAATGAATTGAGTTCTACGAGAGCTGATTTGTCAACTAGTTGCTTTGGAAGAATGCCAGTCAATTTTCGAAGTATTAAACTGTTAGCTTGTATGTGCACACTATTGTCTACAAGCGAAGATATTACGAACGTACATGATTTCATAACTTGACCCGCTTCTGCAGAATTCATGCCGACAATTTTTGTGGATATAGATTTTGCGGGTATCCGCAGACGTTGAAACGCTGAAACGCTGATTCGGACAAGAACGTAGCTTCTGAGCCTGGATCTATTAGTGCTCTTATGATGTGTTGATTTTTATTATTTATTATCTTTAAAATATTAAGTTGAAGTGAATGCGACATAGGAAAACAATTGATACACATGTTATTTTGTCTAATATATTTCTGACGATCTTGTATGGATCTTTCAAGAAATTTCGGACACTGACGAATATAATGCTTAGCATTACACATAGGGCAAGCATATTTCAATTTGGAATTCGACTTGGAAGTGGTGACAAATGTATGTATGATATTCTGTTTTACCATTTTTGTTGGGAACACTGGTTTTTGTTTACTTATTTTAACTTCTCCTATCGCTTCTAAAGTGAGTACTCGCGAGGTGAGAAATTCTTCTAAACTTTTCCACGTTGGGATTTTGCGATGATCTACTAGCGTTGGTTTGAATAAACTTCTGGTTTCTGGTGGCAAGTTTTGTGAAACTACATAAACAATTAATGGGTCCCAATGTGAGACTTGGATATCGTATGAGGACAGGGTAGCTAATGCATCATTAACTGATTCATATAACCTTTTTATACCTGAGACTGACTCAATATCTAAGGGTTTTATATTCAGTAAAGTTTTTATGCGAATATTTATTAAAAATCTTTTGTGTTCGTACTGGTGTTCTAAGGCTTTCTATGCTAATTGAAAATTCTTAGCTTCTACAGGAAATTTGTGGACAATTCGAGCAGCTTCTTGCTTCGTTTTTCGACGTAGGTGGTGTAACCTTTGAACATCAGACAATGAAGTAGAATTCTTAAAAATTGCCGTAAACGTATCTCGGAAGGAAGGCCAGGTTTCGTATTAACCGAAAAAATCTTCAATGTCTATCGCCGGTACCTGAATTTGTTCAGCATTATTATTTGTCTGTTGCTGAACTGAGGAAATGTTGCTGTTAGTGATCAACAACAACTGTTCTTCAGCTTTTATCAAAAATTGTGTGTAAGCGTCTTCTGCTACTTTACATTTCTTTTTTACGTTTGCGGTATAAGTATCAATGTCCGGATCTGTCTTTGCTGTTATATTTAGACAAGCCATTTTGAAGTCATGACAAGCTTTTTTGACTTCATCCCATTCTTTCATGATGATACCTCTCCGCGCTAAAATAGCACCTTGTGAAACATTACTTAAATTTGAGTAATCTGTTGAAGTAATTTTGTCTTGAAATGCTTCACATTTTATTAAAAATTCTTTATATTCCGACATTGTATTTGAGATAAAATTAAAATTGCAAATAAGGGTAGTACACTACAACGTATAGATTGAGATTTTTTATAACTATGGGAATACCCACCCCGGATGGTATTATGAAAATAAATTTAATATGATATGGAAATGATATGCTAAATATTTATTTATTACTAATTTAAACTATTTATTCAAATAATATATATAAAAATTATTTATTAAAATTTATTCAAAAATTATTTATTAAAGATTAAAAATATTTATTAAAAAAATTGTTTTTAATCAAATGTATTTTTTTTCTTTTAATCAGAAAAGATGATTCCTGAATTTTTTTTTTTTTTTTGAAAAGTAAAAAGGGAAAATATTTACTCGATCAGCCGGGCACTGATATCGAAATATATTAATTAAATAAAGAATTATATTTTACCATATGATGCTCTAAAAAAATATTCAAAAAATCTTTGAAAACGTAAAAATGAAAATATTTAATCGATCAGTAGGGCACTGACATCGAATAATATTAATATTAAATAACGAATTTAATTTTACCATATGATACTTTTTATTCAATTAACTAAAAATTTATTAGCATTCACGATTGAATTCCAAATAATATATATAAAAAATAATTTTTAAAAATATTTATTCAAAAATTATTTATTAAAGATTAAAAATATTTATTAAAAAATTGTTTTTAATCAAATGTATTTTTTTTCTTGTAATCAGAAAAGATGATTCCTGATTTTTTTTTTTTTTTGAAAGTAAAAAAGGAAAATATTTACTCGATCAGCCGGGCACTGACATCAAAATATATTAATTAAATAAAGAATTATATTTTACCATATGATGCTCTAAAAAAATATTCAAAAAATCTTTGAAAACGTAAAAACGAAAATATTTAATCGATTAGTAGGGCACTGACATCGAATAATATTAATATTAAATAACGAATTTAATTTTACCATATGATACTTTTTATTCAATTAATTAAAAATTTATTAGCATTCGCGTTTGAATTCCAACATAAAACCTATGAAATTGCAGGGCACAAATTACATAATATTTTATTTAATTTTAATCAAAAAAAAATTTATAAATTTGTTAATTTGATATAACTAAATATCAAAAAAATGGTTGTATACAATTATTATTTCCAAACACAAAACCTATGTAATTTCAGGGCACAAATTACATAAAATTTTATTTTATTATAATTAAATTTTTTTTATAAATTTAATATAACTAAATATCAAAGTTGTTGTATCCAATTTTTTGTCTTTATATATATAAATTAAAATTTTAATTTGTGTGTGTGTGATTTATATATCTAAATTACTCAATATGGGATGCTAATTACAGAATGCCAAAAATAGAGCTATGTATATTAATATGGTATATAAAATATTTAATTTATAGACCAAGAACCGTATATTAATTATTTAAATTACAAATTTGCAAAATTTTTAATATCGATTCTTTCTCAAATATTCTTTCAGCTAAATTTTTCAACAATCTCAATGACCTTTAAGTATTATTTCCACCTTTGTTATACAAAACACAATCACAAATTTGATGTTATAATACTAGGTTTTTTGCTTAGGAACCAAAACAATAAAAGATTTCTGCCAAATTTTCTTCCCGCAAAATTAATACAATTAATTACACAACGAAATATGTTCAACGTTTCACAATATTCTTTAAATTACACAAAATTAAAAAATGAAGGTTTTTAGGCAAAGTATTAATATCAACACAAAAACATAGTAAGAATTCAAAATTATGAATCTAGTTTTGTATGCAATATTTACCTCACACATTAATTTCTATATCGTGATTTCGTATAGAAAAAGATGAATTATTTATTCGTACCATTGTTATTGTTTTGCACTGCATATTGTTTTTCTATATTTATATTATGGAAAGTAAATGATAGAAAGAAGTTCTTTTATAAAAGTGAATAACTATATACAAAACTAGAATACTAAATTGTTTGATTTTAACTTTAACCCTTCCGGATCTGTAAAAGATCTTGAATAGCTGAAACAATATATAAGCAGTACAAATTCTTTCCACCGTGATTTTGAATTCTTTGCTCCGTGATTTTGAGAATTGTGAATTTGTTGTTGCTGATTCTAGTACACTGGCCAATTGTCGTAATTTTGGAGTCACTTCTGGTATACAATTTTCTGATTCTAGTAATATGTCAAATGTTGCATTATGGCTGAAATAAACTACGCATCGTTGTCACTAATCAGTCGCCTGGCAATCCAAATCTAAGGAACACTTCATTCAGTAATAACGTTGCACAAATATCTGCTGTAGCTTCTTTTAGTGGGAATAGCTCCACCCATCTACTGGCGGTATCTTCGACTATAAATATCCATTTGTTATCCTCAGTGGTGGCTGGAAGGGGTCGGAATAAATCAATTGATAGTACCTGAAATCTTTTCTTGGTTGCTGTTGTCTGGATGAGTCCGGCTGGTTTTTGATTGGTGGGTTTATACCATTGGCAGGTAACACAATGCTCTATATATTCTTTTATATCCTGATGCATAGTTTTCCAATAATATCGAATGGCGATTCGTGCAATTGTTCTTCGTGTACCTAAATGACCAGCTGTAGGAGAATTATGAAACGCTTTTAGAATATTACACTGCTCGTGTTTTGGGACGACAAGTTGAGCTTCTTCGGTGTCTTCATCAAAGTTCTTATATAGTACACCGTTCGTCATTAAGTACTCTTGAGGAGTCCATTTAGTGCTGTCGTTGTAATCATTTTCCAATTCCAAAAAATCAATAATTGCTTTAAGATCCAGATCTTTCAGTTGCTCTTCTCTGATTTCTTTAGCAGTTTTAAATGGCCAATCAATAGCTACGTTGCATATGTAACAATTGTTTTTCTCTTCATGTGTTTGTATACAGGGTGGACAGGTGGAGCGGTAACTACATTTGTTTTACCAGGAATGTATGCAATTTTTAAATTCCTAGCAAACCCCACCTAGCTAAAATTCCTGTTGGTGATTTTAATGACATCAATCATTTAAGTGGTTGATGATCAGTCAATAATGTTATCTGAGCTCCTTTAATATACACGCGAAACTTAGAAGTGGCACATACAATGGCTAAGGCTTCTTTCTCTGTGGTACTATAGTGCAGCTCTGGTTTCGTTAGTAAGCGGTTTGCATATTCGATTGGATGTTCATTGCTAGAAGATTAATTGCTAGCATCTGTTTTCAGCATATATGGGTCGTTATCACCAGCTTGTCTTGAATCTGGAGCTGTCGTCAATGCTTTTTTAATCCATTGAATGCTTTCTGTTCACTGTCAGACCATTTCCAAATAGCGTTTTTTGTGCGGTTACTCAGTGGTCGCAGCGTTGAAATTTATGACGATTTATCATCATTTTGACGATTTTGTACTCCTATTACGATTTGACGATTTTTCATTATCACGTAGAACAAACTTGTAGATTTTCAGTTATACTTATCAAATTTCCAGTTTTTATAGCAAAATCAGTCATAATAGGTATTCTATGTTAATTTTATATTCGTAACTTATATATAAATATACGCTACATTTTTATTACAATTCGATTAGGCGCCTAACTCACGCAAACGTAATTTCCGTACTTGCTTCTAATCACAACTATTTTTGCATTGTTTGTAATTGTGACATGAACCTGACATATGTCATTCATATTATGATTTATTTAAATTTATTCTACCTCGTGCCGTGCCGGTTAAGGTTAAGTTTGTATTATTGTATTTTAATAATGGAGCGATTTTTAAAAAAAATGGTAAGTAATTTTTATTTTATTTTATTTGGATATAACAATCTAATTTATATGTATGCTTCATTTATTTAAGAAAAAAATCATGTAAAAGGAAATTCTACTACAAAACCGTCTTCGCCAGTATCAGAACACAGCAAAGGAACATTAGAAAATGATGAAAGTCATTCTGCTGGCGATATGAGATATGATAGTACATGCACTCAGTTGGATGCCAATCCAAATGAAGATATTAACTCAATATCGGATGAATCCCCTGATTCTGAAATTACACTTAGGGTAAAAAATAATCATAGAATGTTTTAGATTTAAATTGTATTTTTTTTTTAGAATATAAAAAAAAAAGCTGCTAACTAGGGGGAGCAGATAACTCATAGTATGTTGTTTAACAGCGATTTATGTCCAAAAGTTTTTTGTAATTAACATTATCTTTGTAACAAACAGTGGTTTCTTCAAAAATTGCTCATCTTTATTATTTATTGATTTAATTTTATATTTTTATTTGTTTAATAATAAATAATATTATTAAAATAACTATAATAAGTATAAATATGCGTAATCACGAATCCAACCTGTGTACAAAATTTCATTGAAATTGGATAATATTTACCATATGTTCTAGAACATATGAAATATTAATCGGAAATTTTAGCATGGACCCCCTCAGGCTACTAACTTCTACCTTAGTCTACACATGCGTAATCACGAATCCAACCTGTGTACAAAATTTCATTGAAATTGAATAATATTTACCATATGTTCTAGAACATATGAAATATTAATCGGAAATTTTAGCATGGACCCCCTCAGGCTACTAACTTCTACCTTAGTCTACACATGCGTAATCACGAATCCAACCTGTGTACAAAATTTCATTGAAATTGAATAATATTTACCATATGTTCTAGAACATATGAAATATTAATCGGAAATTTTAGCATGGACCCCCTGAAGGTATTAACTTCTATCATGGCCAACACATGCATAATCAGAAGGTCTACCTTTCTACCAAATTTCATTAAAATCAGATAATAATTACATGCTATAAAACACGTAATTATATAAAATTCGGAAACTAAAACTGTTTTCTAGGAACCCCCTGAAGGTCTCCAAATTTCAGGAGAGCCAACTAGATCACAAAATTAGCCTATATATAAAATATCTTTGAAATCGGTTAACAATTACTATATGCTGTAGAACATTTAAAAAAAAAAAATTAAAAATTAAATCGGAAATTTAACATGGACCCCTAATCCTACTAACCTGTAATTTGGTCAACCTATGCAGAATCATAAACTCAACCTGTGTACCAAATTTCATTGAAATCGGATAATAATTACAAGCTGTAGAGCATAAAGAAAATATTCTTCGGAAACTAAGTTGCTCATATATTAGTTTCCCATGAACGTACTATACCTACCAACTACAAATTTGTGGAGTATCAAACAGATAACTAAATGAAACTGTGTGTTCCATATCATTGAAATTGGGTGAAAGGTACTGTAGATATAGATAGTTGAACTTATGAAAAGTAATTACGGATTTTTACATGGACCCACTGAAGTATTGACTTCAAATTTTACAGACACCAAGTACATACGGAAGCTATCATATGTACCAAAATTTATGCTAATTAGATAAAAATTACTATATGCTCTAGAGTATACGAAATTTTAATCGGAAATTTTACCATGGACCCCCTGAAGTTACAGACCTGTATCTTGGTAGGCTTGTGGACAATCATGATACCAACCTATGTTTTAAATTTCATCCAAATCTGAGACATGCATTTTTTTTTACATTTTCCCGTAGAACAAAAACACGTAGGTTGCCACATAAATAGGGAAATCTAACATGGTTCCACTGAAAGGATCGATCTCATCTTGTACCGGCACCTGCGCGAAGTATGTTAGAGCCTGTGTGCCAAATTTCATTAAAATCGGACAAGCGGTTCTAGGAGATGTTGCTGCGCTCATAAAAAGCGTACGCCTTCCCTGGACACTTTTTTTTTTGCATTTTCGGACTCTTAGAAACTAAACAAAAATAATTGAGAACACGTTAAAGAAATTAGGTCATACCGTTAGCATATGTCACATCAAAGACCGTATAAAAGTAGTATTTATATAGTATAACTAACTATATAAATTAAATCGTACTCAAGTTAACCATGTGTAGTAGTGATTGCAAGACCGGTTTTCGGATAACCGAAAAAACCGACAACCGCCTGTTTTTTCAGAACCAAAAATACCGGTTTTCAAACTGGAAAAAAATTGGAGTTTCGGTTTTCTCACTTATCAAAATACAATTGGTTTTTAAAGATAACTTGAAATATCGATTTGTCATATTTCATATACATATCATATCCTCATAATCAACTTAATGTTAAAACTAAATCAATAAGAAATGATAATCTTCTTCATAAAATAAAGCGATAAATGGCATTCTATGAATAAGGTTTACAACGTTTTATTATCTATTCAACCAACAAATATTGAATCCGAGTGTGTATTTTCGACTTCCTGTGAAATCTGCACTAAAGTCAGATCTAGGCTCAATGACACCAGCATTGATGCACAATAGTTTTAGAAAAGTACAAACAATAACAAAAAGTTCCTTTTTTATATTTTTTTTTATATTATCGCTGGATGTTAAATAACTTTATAATGGATATTTTATTTACCTTTTTTATTTTGTTTTACATAAATATTTGTTTTTTTAAGACATGTTTTTTTACTGTTATTATGAAATTCTAGGAAAATCGGTTTTAAATCCGGTGTTTGGTTTTGAACGCTAAAAAAACCTTAAACCGGTTTTACCATATTTTCGGCTTTTTGCAATCACTAATGTGTAGTTAACCATGTAAATTAATGACCTTGGGTGGACTGTAAACTAAGGTTTAATCTTCATTACGCTAGAGTTATTTTTAAATTCAATAATATGATAAAGCTAAATAGTAAAATGCCAAAAGAAGGGCTAAAGAGTTTAAAAATAGGTGGGTGTAGAAATCCTTATATTGCACATTAGTACGATCTATTCTTGAATATGTATAGCCTATTTGCCTACCACATTTTCAGATGCAGTGATAAAATAGTCTAATAAAAAAAATTATTTGCTCTACGGGACATGCACGATCCACACGACTATAATAATTTACCAACGGACTTTTAAAGATTTAAATTACTTGAACTGACTTCATTTTTCTCCAGACGTGAGCTACACGTGTAACGAAGGATGCTGCTGAAACATTGGTTACTTGCTATGGCTGTAAAACTCCTGGATATTACCGCAGAAACTGCCCAGATTGTAATGCTAATACAACAACAGTAAACAGTCCATCAAATATAGCTTTCTATACCATGTCAATTTTAATTGGTTGCCAAATACCAACAATTCCTATAAAAATTATGGCGTTAGAAGGTGTAGCATATCTAGATACTGCTGCTAGAACAAGTGTGGCCAGCAATAAATTATACGAATATTTATTGAGCAAAGGTAGTAAATTTTCAACCAGTAGTGATGTTTCCTAAAGATGGTGGAACACGAGTATGTATTGATTACCGGAAGCTAAATCAAATTAGAACACCGGATAGATATTCTATGCCGCGTGTAGATGATTTATTACACTCAGCGAAAAGCACACGGTATAATGACAACTCTTGATCTCCAAATTGGTTACTGGCAAAAGATAAAAATTAAACTGCTTTCATCACTCCTTTTGGTATGTATACATTTTTAAGAATGCTATTGGACTCCGAAATGTTCCTGCAAGTTTTCAGCGTTTAATGGACAAATTTCGTGTAGAACTTTGTCACATCAGCATGTTAATATATTTAGATGACATTATTATTTGCTCTGAAACATTTGAAGATAATCTAAAAGATTATCTTCATAGAATATTTAAACAGCTTCGTTTGTATATATTGAGAGTTAACAGAAATAAATGTCGATTGTGTTGTATGGAAGTAAAGTACTTAGTGCAAATTTTAACATCTACTGGAATTAAAATGGATCCTGGGAAAATCGAAGCACGGCCGTTCAACTTCGAAGAAAATAAGAAAATGGTTTATAAAATTGACATTATTTCCGATTTCAATTTCAGCAGCGCTAGTGTCGTTTTTAGTGTCATTTTATCAATTTTTCATTTTTAGCAATTTTTTATCAATTTTATATTTGAGGTTATGTTTATGATTACAAACATTTAAAATTAAAAACGTTTGTGTTTTTGTATTCATATGTTTTGATATTTGATCAGTGTTTAGCGTGTTTAGAAAATATATTTGTGAATTTGTGAATTTAAACACTATCTCTAAATGTTTAAATTATTGTATAAAACTACTTATACATAATTATTGTTATGGCCTCAACAGAAAACTTTCCGGTTCCTCCAGGATGCAGGCAGCAACGGATGACCCAATACAAAAAAAAAGCCTTCAAGTATTACCAAAAACATTTTTGTAAAAAAAGGAAAATCAATAAAATAAAAAATTTGCTATAAATTATTTTCTTTATTTATTTTTATTTATAATTAAAAAAAAAAAAAGGGTTATGGGCGTTATGGGAGAAAAAAAAAATAAAAGAATAGGGTTGGGAGTGAAAAAAAAATAATAGGGTCATGAAAAATTTAGTTCCCATTTCAATTTCTATGTAAGAGTGGCGCTGTTATAGATATTTGAGAGTTGGCGATCTATTAAGTATATATTATCTATGAATCGAAGCAATCACAAATTTGCCAGCTTCAAACAAATTAAAACAATTATTATCATTTCTACAAACATGCTCATTTCTACAGACATATCATTGCTCAGTTTGCAGATATATCACGACCATTGAGTAACCTCATAAAAAAATGTCGTGGTACAGACATCATTGCTCAGTTTGCAGATATATCACGAATAGTGGTGCCAGGTTGAAAAATAATTAATCGTCATATTTTCAGTCTAAAAATCGTCAAAATCGTCATTGGAGCCCCATCTATTGATATATAAGTTTATTTTCGAAAGTAATCAAAGTAATAAACAGTAAAAAGCAAAATAAACTAAAACAACTAGTATTGCAACTTTTATTTAACGTTTATTTAAAAATAATTATTATTCATAAAATAAATAAACTATTATAATTATTAATACCAAACTTAGCACAAAGAAAAATATAGTCTTTTTTTAAAAAATTACCTGTACATATTATTATTAATTTTTTAAATATTGCATTATTATTTTCATATTAAAGCATGAACAATTATAAAACTTTAAATAATCTTTACTGAATAGGATGCCCTTTAGAGTATTAATCTCTAAACGATTTCTTGTTTTTGTTTTATTTAGATATATTTGGGAAAATATACGTTCCACATTTCCTGATGAATTTGGCAAACTTAAAATGTAAAAATAAATTTTCCCATTAGTGGGAAAGCTGTAGACTTATCTCCACGTTGAATCGTACATATCGTTTTCCAAAAATCTTGAAGACTAATTGTTTCTAAACAGTTTCCAAACATATCAGAAAAATTAATATTTCTAATTTCACGAAACTCTGAATCGATTTTTTGAAAATTTTCTTTTTCAATTAAATTTGGAAATTGTTGAAATAATTCTGTTAGGGAATTAACTTCTCTTTTCATTATTTTTTAAGGATCGATTAGAGCTATTTGTTTAAGTACGTAGTTTTTAAAATTAAACCGACTAAAAATTTGATTACATAGCTCTATATATAGAAATTTATTTTTAATTTTTTAATTTCGGCTGGATTGATATTTGTAGATAACAGTTGCTGCTGAACATCACACCTAAATAAAGACGTTCATCTTCGATCATATTATAAGGATGTTTAAAGTTTATATTTTCATTATGTACGCGTCCCCCGGACACTTTTTTTTTTGCATTTTCGGACTCCCCGACCTCGGAAACGCCTAGAAAAAAAATTTTGAGCGAAATTTTTTTTCGACCATCCAACTCATCACCAGACTTCATAGTATTTCATACTATTCGTAAAAATTTCCGTAAATACTGTGTAAGTTGGGAAAAAATAATTGAACTGAAAGGATGGCTTTGCAAGAATAATTCGGAACTAACTAGTGACACGTTTCCTGCATATTGTAAGTGTTGCAATATAAAATTAAAAATATCCTCTGGAAAATCTAATTTAATAGCACATGCAAAAACTGACAAACATAAATTCAATATGAAAGCAGTTAATCTTCAACCAACAGTTTCTGACACATTTAAAGCATTTAATGGAATTAAAAAAGATATCGTAAAAGCACAATTGCAGATTGCTGCGCTTATTGCTGAACATAATCTGCCT